>JAPPVO010000002.1:55902714-56421584 GCA_030407325.1 Camellia japonica | reverse complement strand
AACAGTAACGATAGTAGTACGGGATGTCCGGTGTGTGCGCACACACTTATTTACTTAGGGGGAAAAGGAAAATAACAATGTCGTACTTATGAATGAAAACATTAACTAGAAATCTTGCATGAAGTGACGGCTAAATGGGTTCTTTACATGTCTTCCTGTTGTGGTGGCCCATGCGTTGACAACGGCCGCATCTAATTTGCTGTGTTTCTTCACCTCGAGACATAATTCGTTTTTTCTTTGGCCTTCCAGGTGGTCGTTTCACAACTGGTGGGTGTATGACGAAATCTTCGGTGTTGAGCGAGGTTTCTCAACAGTTGGTATTGGGGTTATGCTTGATGAGTATGTGGATCGATATTCGGACACATGGTAATACGGTTCAACCAATTCATACAGATCTCGTCCGCTGTTTCGGATTGCAACCATTGCGTGTGCACATGGTATTCGTTTTATCTGCCACTGAAAGCACGAACACGTCCGTCTGCCAACATCGACAAGTACTGATGGGTAAGAGTGGACCTCGTACACATCGTCATTTGATTGGCTCACAAGCCATGCCCTGCCTTTGTTGTAAGCTTTGACCAATCGAGCCTCGATTTTCGGACAAAGAACTCCAGGCCATGCGGCTGCCTTGCGTCGGCGTTTTGACATTTGGTCCATAATTTTTGTTCTAATGCTGTCAACCATCTTCGTGATTGGAAGGTGTCGCGCCTCACGAATCCATGAGTTGAATGATTCAGCGGCGTTGGAACACATCTCACCAAACCGGTCACCCCTACAGACAGCGAAGATGGAACACATGTAATAAATAGTTACATGTAATTGTGAAGGATAAATGCATTAAGCAGAACAAATGTATGAAACTAATTTGATGGAATATATTAATGATCAGGTGCGTACCGAAAGTAGGCATTTGCCCAATACGCCGGAGGCAAGTCTTTCAGAAAACCCGTTGCCACTTGTCTGCCCGATGCCTTGAAGCTTTCTAAGCTGGCGTTGAAAGCTGTTACGGTTGGTGCGTAAGCGCATGCACGAAATTTACTTAGCAATCCGAATCGGTGCATCTTGTTGTGTATCGCATCTTGTCTTGCAAGTTTCGTTGCAAATGTTGCAAGCAGAAAGCGTGGTGGGCAGATGGAAATCTGAGTGGAATTGATTCGAGAAGTCCTGTGTGTCGGTCTGAAATAAATGTGATCGTCCTGTTCCGGGTTGACCACGTTTGCGAGGTGTTCCAAAAACCAAGCCCAGTTAGTTGTGTTCTCCGAGTCAACAATTGCAATTGCCAATGGGAATAAACCTGTGTGAATAATTGACAGTGGGTTAAGCAGCTGGGTATGACGCAAAACATCATAGTGTTAGTTATTTGAAAAAAAATGAAGACAACAGTGTGTGTGCGCTAAGAAAAGGGCATAACCTTGATTGCCATCCTTTGCAGTAGCAGCTAGCAAGTTGCCTTTGAATTTCCCCTTCAAGAAGGTACGTCTAGGAATAATAAAGGGCGACAATTATTGAACCCATCGATACATGCTTTGAATGAAATAAAATATCGTACAAACCGGTGATTTTGGTCATCGTAATCGATGTTAATGTAACTACCCGGATTGTTTTCCATAACAGCATTACTATACCACCGTAATTGATCGAACGAAATGGAATGTGCACCGAACATCTCGCCCCTTGCTTTTTCAACTCCCAACCATGCTACTCGGTAGCTTATCTCTAATCCGTAATCTTTTTTCAAGTCGTAAACAACATCGGATGGTCGGGTGAGCGGTTTGTCACGTACTCGCTCGGAGATAACATCGGACACTAAATCAGACCCTGCCCTCGGGTTTTTTGGTGTCCGAACAGCAACACCGCAAATGTGCTCCGCGTTCCACTTACGAATGTAAAAAAACTCATCAGCATGAAGGACTCTTGCATGTATAGACCACATACATCCTGTTGATTCCCTCATCGTGCAAACGGCTGTAATCCGAACGGAGTCGTTCTTTAGATACTTGAACCGGAACCCACATTCAACTGCATACTTACGAAGAACATTACGGAATTCAGCAGCCCCGCCTTCAAAACTTTGACCCACATGTGTGATACCGTTAGCCCATTCAGCAGACATGTAAACTTTGTCAGCATGAGGACAGAAATTGGGGAGTAAATCATCTTGTTCATCGTCGTCTCCGACTCATATACTTCCCTTGGTCTACTGAATGTAACATCGCATGGTTTCCGATTTGCGTCACCAAAACCGTTTGTACTTTGCATGCATCGAGTTTCAATTACGATGTCAATATGTCCTAAACGAAAAGACCGTGCAAGGGATATCATGTTTTCCATATCGATATCATTTTGTAATTTGAAATTGTTGTATCCCAGGATCTTGAAAAATAAACACACATCATCAGCTGTGAGGCCATCAAAATTTTGGTGGACATAATTAACCAAATCATCAAATCGAAGGTGGAAATTGCAACTTCATGACGGCGTTCGTGTTACGGTAACAACACACCAACATAACATGAGCGTCCATCCCTGCAATATGCAGACAATGTCACAAAGTGTTTCATATGGAAGGCCAGCCATGTGTGTCAAAACGCAACATCAAATCATCAATGTTCACATGCCCATAAAATGGAGGAACAACGATATTGTTATAAACATTATTTGGAACATCAGCACACAGTGAATAAGCTATACACACAACGCGCGTGGGAAAAAGATCAACACGACACATAACAATACGTGCAACACACGATCGAATAATGTTGATTGTTTCAAATAACAGTGAATGCATCGCAATATCCTGTTGCATACGAAATATGTGTAAAAACCCACCCACACCCCGTGACTGAAAACAGAAACCCAGCCGTGTGTGTCAAATGAACATTTAAAACACACATGTATACGTTGCATACGAGTAGGTGTGAACAACCCACCCACACCCCGTGCCTTACCCAAAACAAAGCAATGTGTAACAAATGAACATCAAATCAGCAATTGATCAGCACATCGTTGGTGTACAAATCGCATAATGTGTCATCTGAATATCCAGACGAACATATTCAATACGAATGTGCCCAGTACCAACACACAGAGAGTAAGGTAGACACACAACTGTTACGAAGAAGGGGATGAAAACGAAACAGAACAATACCTGCAACACACGAGTCTTCTCTGTCGGCAAAACTGGAACCACAATCTGTGCACAGACACACCAATAGCAGAACACACCGTCACATCAGCCACCCAAACCCTAACACAATGAAAAGGAACATATTGCACTTCCATATACAGAAGAAAACCCACCGAAAATAAAAAAAATAAAAAAAAAAAAAACCCACGTGAAAAAGGGTATAACTGACCAATACATATTAGCAAAAAAGGAAAAAAGGATCAAGAAGACTATATTCTCTCACTGATAGGACCAATTAGAGCAACAGACACAATGATGGGATCAAATGGTGCAACTGTTTGTGGGATGGGATTTATTGGTAAATATCCCTTTTTTAAATTTGTAAACACTGTAAATAAAAACTCAATTTGTATCTATTTTCTTTTAAAAAATTCTAAATAAATTACAAAATTTACGAAATTTTGTAATCACAAAAATGTTAATTTAATTTAATTTTTTTTAAATTAATTAATTCCTCTTTCTACCACCTTCTCTAACCACCACCCACTCCTCATCACCACATCCAGTCACCTCCACATCCACCCCCAATAACTATCGTTGATGACTATTAGAATATTTTTAATAAAAATAAAAATTATTTTAAGTCTTTGACTGTTACCCAATTAATATAAAATCATTTTTTTATCACACTAGTTCAAAATTATTCATTTCAAATTCCATGTTTATAGTATTTAATAGTATTATTAGTCATATAATGTTATTTTATTTTGGATGATTTTAGTTGTTGACTTGGTTTAAATTTTTTGATAGACATAAACATGGTACGAAAGACGAATGACCTGCGGCTTTCGTACTTGCGCCTCCTTGCAGGCCTTGGGTACTTTAGGCCATTTTGAGTTCATATTTATGATTTATGTACATCATACCTGTAAAAACAAGTTGATCGGATATCAATGTGTCGAATACTAAAATTTTTTGTTAAACATGCTTTTATACGAGATTGGAGATAAATAAATCTAAATATGAATCATAAGCTAAGAGACAAGTGTAGGAGGTTTAAGTTCACTATTTTATACATGACATCTCACAAGCAATTGTTCTAAATTCTAATCAATTTACAAATTCTTAAGTTGCATGTTAATTGATTTATTCTAATTAGATTATTTTCGATTAGTTCCAACTAATATTTGTTCTTAACATTCCATTTATTAACTTGTTAGACTAACCATGACCTCTTCTAACAATCACTTTTGATCACTATCGTCTGCCAGTTACTCCCTCCATTATTTTTTAAATACATATCTCATTTATTTTTTACATGCATATATATACGATTACTCCTTTGATTTAGGATGGATGATAAATGTTGGCAAGAATATTTTTCTCATTTGAGCCAAATTTTACTTAACATGGGTACACACAAGATTGATTTCACACCACCTCCCCCTTGTCTTCTTTTTTTCTTGCTTAGTGGGGTTTGTGGATTCTACATTACGTTTGACATTTTCACAATGGCGTTTGAGTAGTGGTATTGGGCCATATTCTGAATATTGGTGTAACTCACTCTGACTTTAAACTTATTGAGATGAGTTGAATTGTTTGATTTAATCATATCTTATAAAATAATGATTTAGATCATGTCAATGAGTATTGCTATGACTTACTTTGAGTCTGAACTTACCGAGATGATTTGAAGTGAGAAACCTTATAAAATAATGATCATCAGATGATTTGAAGTATGTGATTCAATCAAACCTTATAAATAATGATTCAAATCATATTGATGGACTCAAAGTAGGCCATTGGAAGAAATATAACAAAATGCTAACCAAATGCTTACTATGACGTTGTCATGAAAATAAGTATGTTTGATATGAAAGTACGTTTTCACCAGCAAATTTCACAAATTGCATTAATGACAGGTTTGAGATAGAGAAATGACATCGTTATGTTTTGAAACTGCTTTTGTAAGTATTTTTGATGATTGTTTGTATACTTTTGTTAGACTTGTTATAAGAGTTGTACCAATTCATTTAAAAATCAATTTAAGTTAAGGTTTTCTTTTTCTTTTTCTTTTCTTTTTTTTTTTTTTTTTTTTTTTTTTTTTTGGAACTAAAGGTTAGGTTTTATTTATATTTTGAATTTATGAAATGATTTGTAGAGAGACAATAAAATATAAAAGAAAAGTAAATAAATTATGAACTTTTTTTTTTTCATTTTTCTCTTTTCTTTTTTCTTTTTTTTCCCTTTTTTTTTTGAGATTGCAATATTTTCTACAAATCCAAAATCCAACACGATGTAAGCCCACCAGAAAAATAAACAAATAAACAAAACACAGCCCAAAAAAAAAGAAAGTAAAAGAGGATGAGGACAACGACAAAGACTATTGCGTGTCAAATTTTCTAAACACTTCTTCAAAAATTAATAGCACACGTAACTCCATATTATTTTATTTTTTTTGGGGGGGGGACAACGACAAAGACTATTGCGTGTCAAATTTTCTAAACATTTCTTCAAAAATTAATAGCACACGTAACTCCATATTTTTTTTTGGGAGGGGGGCGGGCGACAACGATAAAGACTATTGCGTGTCAAATTTTCTAAACACTTCTTCAAAAATTAATAGCACACGTAACTCCATATATTTTTGGGGGGGGGGGAAGTCATCATATTTTTATTTGAATGTCGTCATTCATATGTTTCATAATTTGTTTTTTAAGAATTTTACATTGGCGGTGTATCTAGTGGTGGAGTCACATGGTGATTAAGGGGTCATTTGTCTCCCTGAATAATTTTTTTTTACATATAAATAAAATTTTAAATTAAAATAATATTTAAAATAAAATGTCAAGGGCATTTTTAAATTTATGAAAATAATAGTGATTATTTCATTAAAAATGAAATGACTACAACAAATTATATTTTTATGTATGAAAAAATTTGTGAAAAAATCTCAATATAAAGGTAATATCCATCATTATTGATATACAAATATAATTAATCTCACTATATATATGTAAAAATTATTAGAGTGTTGGTTATATTTGAGTTCGCCTTTCATATGTTGTTTTACTATTAATTGGTAATATCATATGTCAAAAATGACGTGATATCACTATTATATTAAATTTTTACGCAAATTTTGTAAAAATTTGATTTATCTTACCATTATATAATTTACTAGCATATCACTCGTGCTATGCACAGGTTGTGTTTCACCACTTTGTCTTCTTTTTTTTTCCTCTTTTTTTATACTATATTAAAATTTAATATTTTGATACTAATCATATGTGTTGGACTTTTCAAGAAATTTATATGTGATGGACTTTTTAAGGAATTTTTTTCATGCTTGTTCTTAATGCATTAAAATGTTATTATGAGGGATAATAATCATGTGTTGGATTTTTCAAGGAATTCATATGTACTTCATAATTATCTATACTATATATTAAGCAAAATGGAGTTTTTAATCCCAAGTCTTGTGGGAGCTCCAATCTCTCAATCTAAATTTCCTGATTTTTTTATTTTTAAAAAAAAAAAATCTTAGTATTTATTAACTTCTCTCAACTCCCAAGTCTTATCCTCATAATAACACTTTAACGTATTAAGAACAACCAATAAAAAAATTCTTTGAAATCCAACACATATGATTCATTAAAAAGTCCCAACACATATGATTGTTATCCCTTATAATAACACTTTAATGTATTAAGAACAAGCATAAAAAAAATTCTTGAAAAGTCCAACGCATATGATTATTATCAAAATATTAAACTTTAATATAATATAATTAAAAAAAAAAAGACATTTAATTTTTTAAAAAGTCCAACACATATGATTATTATCAAAATATTAAACTTTAATATAATATAAAAAAGGAAAAAAAGAAGACATTTAAAAAAAAATTTAAAAATCACAATTTACATCTGTAGATAATTGTAAACACAATCTGTGCATGGGAGCTCCAATCTCCCAATATGCATTTTCTAAATTTTTTATTCAAAAAAAAAAAAAACTCAGCATTTATTGATTTTGTCAAAATCCCCTTATCAGCATTTATTGACTTTTTCCAATCCACATATCTTTCCACATGACTACATTTATTGATTTGGTCAAAATCTACTGATCAGCATTTAAAATCTCCTCATACAAATAATTATAGATACAACCCGTGTATAATTACTGCAGTACCTTTTTCAACTTCTCCCATATATTATGGTTAGTGATAAGATTGTTAAATTATTTTTATAAAAAATCTTAAAAAACATAATTTATATATTAAAAAAAATCTAAAACAAATATAAATATCTATAATTATCCCGTGCATAGCACGAGTGATAAGCTAGTTTCTATATATGTGAATTGTGATTTTTAAATGTCCTTTTTTTTTTAAATGTCTTCTTTTTTTTATATTATATTATATTAAAGTGTAATATTTTGATAATAATCATATGTGTTGGACTTTTCAAGGAATTTTTTTTTTATGATTGTTCTTAATGTATTAAAGTGTTATTATGAGGGATAATAATCGTATGTGTTGGGACTTTTCAAGAAATTCATGTGTTGGACTTTTCAAATAATTTTTTTTATACTTGAGGGTTGGGAGAAGTTAATAAATGCTAAGATTTTTTTTTTTTAAAATAAAAAATCAGGAAATTTAGATTGGGATATTGAAACTCCCACATGACTTGGGGGGTTAGAAACCCAATTTTTCTTAATATATATATAGATAAATAGATAGATATATCTTTTTATTTTTATTTTTATTTTTGTATGGTTTCTATTCGGATTTTTTTTTTCAATTTATTTAAGATGGAGTTGTGGGTATCTGTTTTTAAAATTTAATTTATTTGTGGTTTCCATTTGTTTTTAATTATTATTATTTAGGTAAGTTATGATGTGAGTTAGATATGTTATACACATGTGAGTTTTATTTATTTAAAGTTTATTTAGATAAACTTTAAAGATTTTTTTTTAGTTTTTAGTTTTTTTTGTTATGTTATAATATAATATATAAAATATAGGTAGATATCTACAATTTTAATAAAAAATATTATCTGATTTTTTTGGGAAGAAAAAAGGAATGCAAGTTTTAATATTTTTTTTTGAAAATTTGTGAGAGAGATTAGGAGGGAGATATTATGAAATATTTTTGTTATTAAATAAATAAATCAGTCAATAGTTTTTTTAATCTATTTGTAAATTAAAAATTAATAATTTTGGAAAATTGATTAATTTGTCACATTAAGTGATTTAAAATTTTGATAGATATACATAATAAAAAATACATAATTATATTATTAAATCATAATTCAAATTTAGATGTTATATCTTTTTGAGATCTATAGCTAAATTCTTATCTTTTTTTTTTTATTATTTTTGTGTGTAACCATAGTGTATAGGAGAAATTGAAAAGGGTATTGCAATAATTATAAGAGAAGTCAAAAGGAATAGTGGGTTGGGAGAAGTCAATAAATGCTGAGGTTCGGTTGGGAGAAGTCAATAAATGCTGAGTTTTTTTTTTTTTAAATCAAAAAATTAGAAAATTAGGATTAGGAGATTGGAGCTCCCACAAGCCTTGGGGTTAAAAACCCCATTTTGCTTAATATATAGTACTAGCCTATCACATGTGCTATGCATAAGATAATTATAAATATTTATATTTGTTTTAGATTTTTTTTAATATATAAATTATGTTTTTAAAATTTTTTTATAAAAATAATTTAACAATCTTATCACTAACCATAGTGTATGAGAGAAGTTGAAAAGGGTACTGCAGGAACTATGCACGGGTTGAATCTATAATTATCTGTATGAGGGGATTTTAAATGCTGATTAGAAAATTTTGACCAAATCAATAAATGCAGACATGTGAAAAGACACGTGGATTGAAAAAATGTAATAAATGCTGATTTGGGGATATATATGTGAATTGTGATTTTTAAATGTCTTCTTTTTTTTTTTTCTTTTTTATATTATATTGAAGTTTAATATTTTGATAATAATCATGTGTTGGACTTTTCAATGAATTAAATGTCTTGTTTTTTATATTATATTAAAGTTTAATATTTTGATAATAACCATATGTGTTGTACTTTTCAAGGAATTTTTTTTATGCTTGTTCTTAATGCATTCATTAAAGTGTTATTATGAGGGATAATAATCATATGTGTTGGGACTTTTCAAGGAATTCATATGTGTTGGACTTTTTAAGAAATTTTTTTTTATACTTATTCTTAATGTATTAAAGTGTTATTATAAGGGTAAGGCTTAGAGGTTGTGAAAAATTAATAAATGCTAAGTTTTTTTTTTTTTTTAATAAAAAATCAAGAAATTTAGATTAGGATATTGGAACTCCCACAAAACTTGTGGGTTAGAGATAGATATAAATAAATAGATAGATATAGATATAGATATTTATATTTGTTTTAAATTTTTTTAATATACAAATTATTTGTTTTGGAAAAGGTACTGCAGTAATTATGAGAGAAGTTAAAAAGTCTTGTGGATTGAGAGAAGTTAATAAATGCTGAGTTTAATTTTTTTTTTTTAAACAAAAAATTAGAAAATTAGGATTGGTATATTGGAGCTCCCACAGGCCTTGGGGGTTAGAAACCTCTTTTGCTTAATATATAGTATAGATTTTAAGACTTAAATATAAGACTTTTTTACAGTGTCCTTGATACACTAGTGTACGGGGAGCAAATATTCCGGCGAGCCCGTACTCCTTTCTTCCAAGCTCCGTTTCTGTCCGATCACCTGAAAGCACAACGGCGGTGAGCTACCCGGCGGTGTGTGGCCGGAAAACCCCTCCGACAATCAAGTTAGCACACACCTTGGGATAGAGAGAGAGGAAGGAGAGTGTTTGAGTGTAAGAATGTCTTACAAAGTGTTCGTCCCTGGCGTATGGGGGGTGCAGACATGCTTATATACCCTTCTGCGCCCCAAACCTGCTCCCAAAGGTCTCTCAACACGTGGCTCTGCTATCCCATTCGTCAGCACAAATCCTGCTGAGCCTCACCTAATCTCAACTGCCCGCTCACTCTACTAGGAGCTCGACAGCCGAGCTACATCATCTTGTCCGCCGACGGCCGTGCTATGCTTCATGTCCAAGCACTCCACAAGCTGAGCTCAATGAGGACCGGGCTTCCTGCCGAGCACTGAACAGCTCGTGCTTAACTGTGGTCGGCCTTCCTGCCGATCAACCAGGTACCTCGGCTGACCACGCCTTTCCGGGCGCCGGTCACTTAACTTGACTGGCTTCGCCTCCGCCAAACATGTAGCTCGGTCAAGTTAAGTCATATCACCGAGCTACATGTTTGGCGGAGGCGAAGCCGGAGTAATTTCTTTGCAAACTGGGCCACACATCCTTGGCCCAACATTTGCCCGGTCCACATCTGTCCGGCAAAACTCTGTCCGGCCTAAATCTGTCCGGACCAGTACCAGATCATTAATCTCCCTCTCAACTAGTTACACGCAATACTTTTTTTTCGATTTTACTCGAAGTTAATTATAAAATTTTATGTGAAATATTTTTGTAATAATTTATTTAATTTTTTGTATTTAATATTAATTCAAAAATTATTGTTATCTTCTTATTGTTGGTTATGAAAAAAAATAATTTAAAGTTGTAATCAGTAAGTACCCTTTCTGATTTAGTTTCTTGACTGCTACTGGGCGTATCCAATTAATAATAAGAGGGTTAAGAATTACATGACGTTAAAAAGAAAAAAAAAACTGTAGAGAAATGATATGGTCTCATTCAATGAGCACATAATCATGTGATTTTCTTCACCTATGGAATAATTTCTGCATAACTACAATTGTTTAGTGAATTTCGTTGTTCATATTTGTTTTTAATGCAGTCGTGAGAAATGATTAATAAAATATTATCAAACAACTTAGCCTAGTCCACCTCAAAATGAAAAATATTTGAAACTCTAAAAAAAAATTCATAATTATATTTATAATAATGTAGTATGATATGTGTCGACTCTTAATTTATTACAAATTCAATGATATAAGATCTAACTCCCTTATCACATTATTATAAGTAAATTTATGAATTTAAAAATATGAATCTCTAATATTCCTCACCTCAAAACACAAAAATCTAAGCTAACTTTATCATGTTATTTTTTGTAGAGAGATGAAAAGAAAAGAGATTTTTTTATTCTTTATTCTTTTCTCCTTTTTTTTTTTTTTTTTGGTACTAATACGTTAACTTAAAAAAACAAAACAAACTTGTCAAAAAAATCTCACGTGGAAGCGTGATTTCAATACAAGGATGATGCTCTTAAATTGTGTTTGGTTCATAATTTTGAGGGGAAATTTGGAAATGAAATATAAAAAAAGTAAATGAAATGTTAATAAAATATAAAAATTTATCACACTTTATATCCCTAAACTATCATCAAATTGTCTACTTAGTCTCTAAACTATCAATTGAGTCTATTATGTGACACCCCAAATGTTTAATTAATTTTAGGGCAAATCACAACAATGGTCCCTATGGTTTACCGTGGTTTCATTTTGGTTCATGTACTTCTAATTGCATCAATTTTGTCCCTATAATTTGGTTTTTGGCTTGATATGGCCTAATAGTTAACCGCCGTTAGCTTTTTGGATGGAAACCCGTGCGTGCCTTGCACGCACAGGATGAAACCCACTGTTTGAAGCATTATGCTGCTGACATGGCACAATATGGTTGAGTTTTTAATTATTATTTTTTAAATATTAAAAATTAATTGAATATAAATAAATATCAAAAATAAAATTTAAAAATATTAAAAATTATTTCCTACCCAAAAATAAAAAATCAAATGAAAATAATATATATTTTTATTTTTTTACCAAACTAATTTTTCAAATTTTAATATTCTTCAAAACATAATTTCTAAAACTCAACCAAATAGAGGTGTAATGAAAACCTGTCTATTTGCTAAAATATAGTTTTTATTGAAATTTTAGCTAAAACATAATTTATTGACTCAAAATCAACTTATAAAAATTTAATACTAAAAAAACTAATTTATTTGATACATTGTTAACTTTTTAACTCGTGCAATGTTTGGTAATTTTTTCAATTTTTATATTTTTATGTAAAATTACCAATTTTCCCATGAATAAAAAAAGTTCATGTGACGATCCCGCCACATATAATATTTTACATTTAATTAATTCTTATTCTGATTTAATTATGGAATTCTCAATAAATAAAAAGAAAACTATATATATATAATAAATAAATAAATAATAATAATAAAATAAATATATAAAATAATATATCCAATTACATAGCTATATGTGCTAAATGTAATCTAATTTGACATTGAGTTACCAAATATGTGATTAATATATTATTTGAGGCCAAATGAATAGAACTATGAGATTAGGAGAATAGTTGGGCCAAATGATAATATAGTGAAAGGTGTGCCATGAGTTGGACCATATAAGATAGGCCATTTGTTAAGCCTATGAAATAGGTGGCATGAATCATCAATTAGAGTGATTAATTATGGGGGTGAGTCACCACTGTAGGCTCGAGTATAAAGGGGTGAATATGAAGCCCAAAACCAAAGAAAAAAAAAGAGAGACAAAATAGACACAAAAGACAAAATAGAATATTTTAATCACAACAAATAAAACATCACATCTAACTTATAATCATTACATTTTTTTCTCACAAAAAAATTTAAAAAAGCCAAAAGGTCAAAAAAATCCTTCTCAAACTAAGTTTTTTAGCCCAGGCTAAAATAGCCAAAAAAGTCAAAAAGTCAAAGAGTCAACCCACTTCCCAAACAACCCAAAAATGAGAAAGAAAATAGTCTCGAGAAGCCAGCGTAAATATGAGAGAAATACTAGGGATTAATATTAAGGTAAGTTATATTAAATCTTGAGTCACTATTATATATTTTACGTATGTTTTGAACTATCATAATTTATTTTATATAAGTTATGTTTTATAACTTATATTTATATTTATATTTACATAATTTATTTTCTGAACTCTATTTGCTTAAATTGAAATCCATAGATATGTTTGTTTAACTTTTAGAAATTATTTGACAATGATTTTATAAACAATTATGTTTTGTAAGTACCACCACGGGAGTCCCATGCCTTGGGGGACTTAAAAAACCATTAGCCTCTGTTTGGCCACTTTGTGGTCCTCTGTTTGTCATGGATCCATTGACCTCTGTTCTAATTGTCACTTTGGTGACCTCTGTTCTGTTCTGTTCGGTATCGTGGTTATGATTATTTGCTTTTGTAATTTCTGCATTCTGCTTCTATTATTTAAAATTAGTTATATATTTTAGTTACCAAACTAATCTCTATTTAACCAAATAATTATCCATAGTAATTTTTATACCCTCATGCTCACTGTATAATATTTCTCATTTTGTTATGTGCTTATAATTGTTAACCACTTTCAGGTAACGTGTCAAGACCAGTGCATGGGGTAGGCACAAGGCACTTTACAGTCATAGTACAACCCTGGTATTGCAATCGAACAGAAACTCCAATAAATATGTTTTTGTTATACTTAAATAAAGATTTGGGTATCTTTTTATTTTACTCCACTACACTATTAATTTGTTATGACTTCAGTTATTATCTTGTTAAGACGTCGAATCTCTGGATACCGGATTCGGGTCGTGACAATTCATAAGAATGATAGATAGAGACAAAGTAGGGAAATTCCACGCATGCAAGGCATGCGCGGGACAATTTTGACTTTCTTGAACAATTTTGACTTTCTGTTTTATTTAATTTCATTATTTAATTATTATTATTTTTTAAAATAAATTTATTTAAAATTTTAATTAAAAAAATAACATATATTTTTATTGATATTTTATTTATTTAATTTTTAAAAATAAATTTATTTAATTGTGTAAAAAATAAAATAAAATAATTTTTTATTTAATCTAGCTAAAAATAATTAAAATATTAAAGATATGTTTAATATTGCTATTACTTAGTAAACAATTGAAAAATGGTAAAATAATTTTTTGCACATTTATCCTTATCCAGTTCGTCCAACCAAACATTAGATTCACTAAAAATAGTCCTTTCTAGACATCTAATCACATGAGAAACAAACATGGGATACACATTCAATCCAACCAAATAGTCCGGGGGATTCATAAAAAATATATATTAATAATAAAAAATATAAATTATAAATTATGGCCTTATAAACAAGACAAATAAATTTATAATTTATAAATTATTTTTTTTAGTGTTGTTAATTCAAAATTAGATATTAATAAAAAATATAAATTATAAATTTAATTTAATTAAAAATAATAAATTAAAAATTATGGCTAGATTAAAAATTATCTTTAATATTTTAATTATTTTTAGCTAGATTAAATAAAAATTTATTTTATTTTATTTTTTACACAATTAAATAAATTTATTTTAAAAAACTAAATAAATAAAATATCAATAAAAATATATGTTATTTTTTAATTAAAATTTTAAATAAATTTATTTGAAAAAATGATAATAATGAAATTAAATAAAACATCTATTAAACAAATTGAATTGATTCAAAATTGCTCAAGAAAGTCAAAATTGGCCCGCGCGTGCCTTGCACGCATCGATTTTCCATCCAAATGTCTAACCACTGTTAACTATTGAACCATTTCGAGCCAAAAACCAAGCTGCATGGGCAAAATTGAAATAATTAGAAGTGCAGGGACCAAAATGAAAATACGAGTAAACTATAAGGATCATTTCTGTAATTTTTCCTTAATTTTAACACCGCGTTAATATTAACTAATAAAAAAAAAAGTAATAAAAAAATAATTACTTAAACTATTGGGCCAAAAGGTAATTAGAGAGAGATGTGGCATTAGCTGGATAAGTCACCTATACAGTAAAGATAACTTTGAACCTATATAATTATATGAAGATACGCACCAAATGGTGAGTCATCACCTAGCCTTGTGTATATAAAGCGAGTTGCGGCAACAAAACTGAAGGCAACAAAAGAAAGAAAATCAAGGAAAGTGTAGTAAAGAAAGGCGTCTCGAAAAGCTAGAGGAAATAGGAAGAAAATAGTAGGAATCAATAGTAAAGTGAGTAATATTATAAAATATTTTACGAATATCTTGTGTTATCACAATTTATTTTATGTAATTCATATTTTGTAAATTATATTAATGTTTTAATTATGTTAATGAATTTATAAACCCTATTTGCTTAAATTGAAACACATGGATATGATTTGTTTAAATTTAGAATTTATTTGACAATGATTAGATAAATATTTATTTTTATAAGTATCACCACAGGGAGTCCTATGATTTGGGGGACTTAAATAACCACTGGCCTCTGATTAGTCACTTTGTGGTCCTCTGTTTGTCGTGAATCCATTGACCTGTGTTCTGATTGTCACTTTTGTGACCTCTGTTTTGTTCTATTTTGTACCGTGGTTAACATCACGTTATTTATATTCTAAAAATCATTTAAGATTATTTGTTCAGCTCAAATTAAATAATGCATAATGTTTTAGCCTAAATAATTATCCATAGTAATTTTGTGCCCTATACTCTTGATATAATATTTCTCACTCTGTCATGTGCTTATAACTGTTATTCTCTTTCAGGTGATGACGTATAAGGAAAAGTGATAGCCTCGTATAATGGGACTAGCACAAGACCTAATGTGGTCATTTTGTTTTTGTTTTTGTTTTTTATTTTATAATAATTATCTGCCATCAAATGATAAAATAATAAAAGCTCGATAGTGTATTTCCTTTTATTAAAATAATAAAATAAGTGATGAAGTTAATTATTGATTTATTTATTTTCTTACTTTTATTTCACCTTCGCCTGAGCCTACGCTTGTGCCTGCACCACTTAATTTGTTAAAATTAGAATTAGTTCACAAGTTGCGATTCCAGTCCTCAGCAATCGGTGTTGGCTCGTGACATATTAAGTCTCCAAAGTATATAAATCAAAATCTATTTAGTCCCTAAAAAGATTATAAAAATAAATATAAATCTATAAGTATTATAAATTATTAAAAACCCCATATAGTTAAAATTTTATTTGAAAAATCTTAAATTTTTATTCTATCTTTGAAAAGTGGTATCAGTTCTCATGGTGAATTTATTTTATAAGAGTAAGGGTAATGTGGAGGGGTAAAATGTTGGCCCAAACCCAAAAGTAATTAGGCAATGCAGCCTAAAGGAAAGGAAATGCCTAGATAGATTTCTAAGGAGTCCATTAGAGACAGTTAGTAGAACAATGGCGCGTGGCTGAGCACGTGAGGAGAAATGAAAAATAAAGATTTCATTCTAGAAGGAGATCAGCAAAACGCTGGGGAGTCTGTCACGCCCTCAAAAATAACCCATTATACATATAACAATGACTTGCATTATTAAAAGAAAACATTGCATTATCTCAATCATCAGAGTATTACGAAATGAAAACATTACATGTAACATCATAATAAATGCCCTACAGGCTTACATCTTGCCAAGCCAACACTTGGACACAAAAATATGAGTTCTAACTCAAATACAAATAAAGCCCTAGGCTTGAATGTTTACATGTAATTCAAATAAAACAGATAACTGATCTAGTCTTCAAATCCAAGTCTTTCCAAGCTAAGTCCTTGGAGGTAGCTTATCACCTGAACCTGAAAATGATGTTCCCATAAAGGGTGAGCCACAGCCCAATAGAAAAATACTAAACCAAATATAAGCATCGAATAAAGTCCTAGCATTCAATAAATGGTTAACCATGATAATCAATTACATCAACATACAGTCTTAAGATACTAATGTCTATGACACTTATCAATTTCCATTATTATCAATATGACTCAGAACCTAGCCAATCTTACATCTATGAACTACATAGCATATTCACATTACGTCCAATTTCAACAACACAAATGAGACTCAGGCTCATATCAAAACACTTCATACTTCCAGATTGATACACATTTTAGTGCTGTATCAATAAAACACTTCAATATAAATAAGCACACATAATAGTGATGCTAATGGAGTCCATCCCCTATCTCCTCCCAAACAAAATCCGGTTTAGAGGTCCATCCCCTATCTTCCCCTAAACCGTGGAGTACATCCCCTATCTCCTCCCACACAATGCAATGCATGTAAACACATAACATATACAATACACAATCAATACATTTAATGTCTGTATTAATTCAACAGTCAAAGTTAATGACTAAACCAATGTGATTAGTTCCAGTTATCCCTAATCCACATGCAATGTCTACAACAATCATGACTATCCTCCACCGATAGCCCAAAACAGTTATTTCTAGACTGGAAATAAATAAATCAACAGTTCAATAGGCAAATGATTTAAATTAATCAACTACCCCATTTAATCAATAAATTCCTCAATCTCATGAATTCAACTAATTTCCCCAATTTTCCTTAAATTAAACATACAATTCAATTTAATACAACAACTAGGGTTTTTCCCAAAATTACCAAACTACCCCCAACATATTAAAATGCTAAAACTCAGAACAACACGTATACATTGGAGTAGGAGATCCCTACCTCGAAGAAATAACCCAAAAGAGAAGACGAAGATGATGACCCAAACTCCAAAGTGCTCCAAAACCCAAATTGTTCAGATTAAACTGAAGCCCTCGACCCACTCTAACTTTTTAATAAAGGCTCTAGGGTAGAAACACCTTAAAACTAGATGAAACCTAAGGTAGAAGGTGTGTAGGGAGAAAGAAGAGTCGGACCTAGGGTTTGGAAACAAAAAGAGATAGAAAAACTGATTAAAAACCTGCTGCTGCCTATTTAAATTGAACAGGCTCGCTCGAGCGAAGACATGGTCGCTCGAGCGACCAGACACAAAAACCCACGCTCTAGCGAAGAAAAGCTCGCTCGAGCCAAAAACTCGATGCTTCAGGTCTGCAACCCCGAAGCTCGCTCGAGCGACGAAATGCTCGCTCGAGCGAAGAACTCGAAAACATACACCTCACTCGCTCGAGCGAAGAAAAGCTCGCTCGAGCCAAGAAACACATCTCTCAGGTCCTAAGCCCAGACGCAGACTCTCGCTCGAGCGACCAAATCCTGGCTCGAGCGAAGAACAAAAACAACAGCTCGCTCGAGCGACCAACTCCTCGCTCGAGCGAAGGTCCAAAATTCTGGACAGCAACCCTTGGTGTCTAAACCCAACCAACCTGAAACAAACCTGCCCAAAGACATCCTATAACTCAAAAATAAAGAATTAAAGGACAACAACAACAATACACAATGCCTGGATCCACGGAACTTAAGTCCGGATACAACAATCTAAAGGAAAAAGACCGGGGTCGCTATAAGTCATTGGATTCATCTTCATCTAACGGTAGAGATATCAAGCATCAAATACAGAGACATGGGTTAGGCTTACTAGACGGCATAACCGTCCGATCAGCTTGATTGGACGAACATAACACTTGGCAAGTTGGCCCCTAACATCTGACATGATCTAAGTCATCCATGAGAAGACGATCCAACGATCAGAGATAAAGGCAACTTAGCCACTTGCCCAACCAGATCCAGAAAATGGGCAAAACTCTCGAATTGAATATTGATCCAATGAAAGGGATTTAAGTTAGGAAAACTACAAAAGGTGAAGCAGGTCAAACAAAGAAGCCAAACCACAGGTAATTCAAGAACTCTCTTTTAAATACAAATTTTCATGAACGAACATTATTCTGACTTGATTGTCGAATGGTCCTCCCCGACCAATCATGTTCAAGGGCTATCACTAACATTTTGGTTTCTCTTGACAGAGTAAAGAAATGGACACGTCATCTCACTTTCCTTATGGAGAAGAATCCTACCTTCCACAAGTAATCATTTATATTATTTTCTTACTTATCTTCTACAATGGTAACGTGCTTGTCTTCTTTTTTAGATAATTATTTATTCTGTCTTTCTCTAAGAAATATTTATTCTGTCTTTGAAAAGGGATTTTTTTTTTAAATTCTTTTTTCTTTTTCTTTTTTTGGTACTAATACATTAACTTTATAACAAAGAAACCAAAAAAAAGAAGAAGAAGAAGAAAAAGAAGAAGAAGAAGCAGCAGCAAAACAAGCTTATCAAAAACTCTCACATGGAAGCTTGTTTTCAATACAAGGAATTTTTTTTTGTCACGTTTTCAACACAAGGATGATGTTGCTTTGGGAAATAGGTTAAAAGTTAATTTTTTGGTTTTTTTAAAAAAGAAAAATGTGTAAAAAAAATAGAGAGATAATGTGATACAAAAATAGGTTAAAAGTAAAAAACGCTACTTTTAACCTCTTGCCAAAAGAGACCTTGTGTTTGGTTCATGACTTTAGAGAAGTATTTGGAAAGGAAATGTAAAAAAGGTAAGTAAAATGTAAATAAAGTATATATTTCATCTACGTTTTACACACATTTTCCCTTTCACTTTCCCTTTCTCTTTCCCTCTCCAAATTCATAAACCAAACACAAACTGAAAAAAAATTTGAAAATATTTCAGATAATTTTGTAAAATGTTTTTGATATTTTTAGACAATAGTAAAAAACTTTGTGAAAAATACACTACAACAAATTAAGATTTTATAGACAAAAAATTAGGGACGAAATCAAATTTTTGGGACCAAATATTTTAGTAGCCAAAAAATATCATTGTTGTCCTTTTAGTGACAAAATCGGATGTTTAGTAATGAATAATTATCATTTTTTGACCAAAACTTTTCTCTAAAAATAACTTTTTTGTATAAAAATATTGTCACCAAAAGTACAATTATTAACAACATTTTAAAATTTGTCACTAAAAGCCTCTTGTTTAAAAAAAAAAAACTTTTATGGGCAACCTAATATTTTTTAAACTAAATGGACAAATCCTAACACTAGCTCCGACCATCCCCTCCCCAGCCCCATTTAGTTCTTCCCCTTATCATCGGCTCTACCTTCTCCACTCCCCATCGTTGCCACTTCCTCTCTTCTTGCTTTTTCTCCTTCTTCTTCTCATCCATTTCCTATTGTCGTCACCTCTTTTCTCTTTTACAATTTCTTCTCACGGTGACCCTCTACCTTCCCTTCCTCTCTCCCTCCCTCACTCAACGAACCCCTTTCCCTTGTTGAAAATTTATGGTTTTATAAGATTATTTTGGGCCATCTTTGAGCCCAAATTTAAGTGGGACCCACACGTCTTCAGGGATGGGTCTAAAATAGTGACGTGTTCCTTGCCGCATGGCAAGTCACACAGTGAAGACGGTTCGTCAAAACCATTTATGAGTGAATGGGAAGTTGACGTCGTTTTCGGGTTCGTGAAATGGGAAGTTAAAGAGTCAACTGTGGGTTTCCTTAAATTGGTTGTCCCATATTGAAACTTTAAGAGAGCTTGTGTGAGTATATAAGCTTTAGGTTGACTTACTTGCGTTGGGTCCCAAGGGGCACCCCAAGTTTTGTAAGGAGGGGAGTCATGGACAAAGTGAGCTTTGGCCTAAACCACCACACACATACGTGTGCGCCGTCGCTCGGGCGGGCGCCTGGTGTGAGTCGAGGGTCGGGTCGGGTCACCTTCCTTTATCTTTCCGGCAGTTTCAAATTCGCACCCGTTCGGAGGGTTTTTCTACCCTTCCAAACAGGCACCACAATGCCTATAAATACAGACCCTTTCCAGCTGTTTCAATCATCCAATTCATTCATTTGTGCTTCCGTTTTTTTTCTCTCCTGTATATATATTCTTCATATTAGATTATAGAATTTTCAGAAAGTTACAGAACACAGGTTTAATTCGCAAGGCAGATTGTTTGTAGTTCTCCTACAATCTGTGTTTTTCTGATTATTGTATCTGGGGAGATAGACACCAATAACCTGTAAGCACCTGTGCGTCACGAATCTATCTTAAGGACAGAGTGTCACACACTCGACTTGATCAAAAGGCTTTGTTCGAACTTTCTAGTACAAGAACATTACTGTAAGTATTTTATTTTTGTTATTTCAGTTTCATTTTTTCTACACTGAAGATTGTTACAACAATTTTAAGACAGATTTGAATTATTTTGTTTATACAGAATTTTTCGTTTATTTCTTTTTCACATTTTTTTTGCAAAGTAATATTCTGGTTGGAAAATACAAATAGTAATATACTATTTATCATTGAATTTTTCAGAATATTAATTTGAGATCATTTTGTTCTGTGTGAAGTTGATCAGAAATTAATTCTGTTTTTCAGAAATAATTTTTTGTGTGGAATTAATTTGTTTAAATAAAAATTTATTTTCAAATTAATTGGAAATAAAGTGTACAATTTTGTTTCTTTTATTTTTACAGAACAGAATTAAATTCTATGTTTTATGGTTTAATTATTTGTGTAGTACAAAATTTTAATTATAATTTTGTTTTATAATTTAAAATTCATGGCTACTAAAACTGCTCAAACCTCTAATCTGACCGGTGTTGCGACTGCCTCTATCCCTCCTGCTGTTGTGACAGTCCCGATAAATCATGAGGAAAAGCCAGAAAAGTTCTTAGGAACTGATTTTAAAAGATGGCAGCAGAAAATGCTGTTCTACCTTACTACATTGAATCTGGAGCGTTTCCTTCATGAGGATGCTCTTGTGTGTCACGACCCAAACCCACCCTTATAGGTTTAGTGTCGTAATTGGCCAATAATCCGAGACTACCAAAGGCTTGCTTAAAAGTAATACAGTAAAAAGGGTTGGTGCAAGCCTATGAATAATAAGAAAAAATATCGTCCAATGAGCTGTGAGAACTTACATGAGCAAACAAACTTAAATAGATATTCACATAGTCCATATCAAGCTTTGTTCTAAAACATAACTGAGAGGGTAATTTATATGAATATTGGGCTGAGCTGGGCAATGGGCCGTTATGGGCCACAGTACGAAGGGCTGAGCAAAAAGGCCTCAAAGTTAGTCCGGTCCCAGAAGGACTTAAAGTTAGATCGGTCCCAGAAGTGCCTATTGTTATTTCGGTCCGGGAGAGCGCTGCGAATAGTTCGGTCGCTAGGTCGCCACACTCAGAGTTAGTCCGGTCGCGGCATAACGCAGCTAGCTCGGTCGGACCTAGCTAATTATTAGCACGGTCTGAGCAATACTATGGTTAGCACGGTTTGAGCAAGAAGAGCCGAGGTAAGAGCAGTGAAAGGAAGAACCGAATTAACGATAGTTCGGTTTACTCTGTGGCTCGGCATGGCCATGCTTACCTCGGTCCTATTAGAATCCAGCCATGGTAAAACCATCTCACTTGGTTTAAGCAGTGAGGGGGTGTTGAAGGATAAGCATTATCTTTCAGGAGTATGAATCCTAAGATGACTCTACATGGAGGAGTAAGAGTCCTACTAGGATTGTGCCACACGGAACCTACAAAAGCTCACAAACATCACCTATGGAGAGGTAACACAACTTTGATTCCCGAATACACAGAGCTTTTGACTATTTGTCTAGTTTGCTGACTTAGGCATCGGAGAGGTTTCCGGCACACCCGCTGGCTAGCTCACGTTTGTGTTTTCAGGGAGTAAAGCGATGTCGTACGGAGGAGCGCAGACTTGATCAACAGGATTATACGAGAAGGTTTATTTCTTTCCCGTACAATTGGCGCCGTCTGTGGGAATCTCAGACAAGAACAAAAGCTCTTGATCAAGCTCTTCCTCTTTAGAATCAATGGCACACAACGAAGATCTACCACAGTCCGCCATTGACGGACAAACACCAGAGGGGGGTGCGAGACGCGAAGGTTTGCCTTCTATCCCTCCTATGGCGGACTTGGAGCCACAGCGACAGAATCCCAGGAGGGATGCAAGGGGGAGAAGGCAGACTAACAGCCCCCGTCACTCTTGTTCACAAAGTCCTGACAGACAAAGGCGGAGGATCAACCCCCAAACTCTGGAGGATCGCGTGAAAGAGCAGGATGAATTAATAAGGAAGATGGCGGCGGATATGGAGGCCATGAAACAACAGATCAAGGGAAAAGGAAAGGCGACAGGAGAGGGGCGTAAAGGCGCCACTCAGAAGATCACAGTAGGCATACCACGCCATCACAAACAGAGAGTAGAAACCTCAGGACGGGCGATACTCAATCCAGAACCTCCAGAACTCGTCACTCCAGGTTTGAGAGGACGAGATCTGAGAGGTCATACAAGGAAGGAAGCACCTATCGGCCCTCGCGCACGCACTAGACATCATCTAGGCAAACGGAGTTGCCTAGATCGTCCGACTTGCGAACCGTGCTAGAAGAAAAGGCATGATGGAAGGAGGATGCCAGGGCGCGCGACCCATACAGAGTTTCTGCCTTGCAGCGATTGGCTCCTCGGACGCATGGAAGCGTCGAGGTCGGAATACTAATACCGCGCCCTACCTACGAACCGACGGACAAAGCATTAGCGAGGCTGCAAACCTCACCGTTCGTTCCGGCAATTGAAAACGCGCCCCTGCCTTCAGGTTTCCTTCAGCCCAAATTCACCACGTACGAGAGGAAGACAGACCCCTACATGCACCTAAGCCACTTCCGCCAGGTTATGGCGGTATATCGACGCAATGAGGCTTTGATGTGCATTCTCTTCCTATCCAGCCTTGGTGACCTAGGCTTGACTTGGTTTGAAAAACTTCTAGAAGGTAGCATAGCCTCCTGGGTGCAATTGGCAGAGGCGTTCGTAACAAGGTTCAGAACGAACACTAAAACCCCGGTGGAGATCGATCAACTGCTCTTCATCGACATGGGCGACAAGGAGACCTTAAAATCCTACAATAGTCGCTACTGGAAGACCTTTAACCAGATTGGGGACTGCCCCACAAATCTCGCCATTGCACAATACAAAAGAGGCCTTCCAGTCGGGAACAGACTAAGGGACTCGATCACCATGACACCGCCCCTCACCATGGAAGCCTTGATGGAAAGAGTGCACCAGCACATCAGGGTGGAGGAGGATGGTGCACGTGCCAAAACAAAATCTGGCACGACCACAGTACCCGAGAAAAAGGCCTCAGCAAAGGTCAACGCGGTAGACCATCCGAGCAGAAACGGACGAGGCAGGCGAGACAACGGAGAGGACCAAGATAAAAGATGGTTAAGAGTCCGCACTGCCATAACCACGGTATTTAAGAAACCGATCTATCGGATTCTAAGCGAAATACGCGATGAGCCTTTTGTCAGATGGCCAGCTAAGCTAGGAGAAGCTCAGAAAGACTATGACGAAAGATCACGATGCACCTTCCACAAGGAAAAGGGGCACCGCACTGAAAATTGCACACCATTGAGACAGTACCTGGAGGAGTTGGTGGCAGCAGGTCACCTGGACAAATACATTGAAGGAGGAACGCAACCAGCCCCCCAGGACCACAATAACCCCAACGAGATGCCAATCGACGCCCCACCTCAAGGCGTAATTAATGTGATACATGGAATCTTCGAACCTGAGCGTGTATGCGAGCTCAGAGGGTCAATCAAGAAGGCTGAGCACTTAAGGGAGGTACTAAGTGCGCAACCTACCATCAAAAATGGGAAGACAGAGGCCACGAACATCATGTCTTTTTCAGATAGAGACTTGGCGAGGATATATTGTCCTTACAATGATGCCCTGGTTGTCACTCTCCGAGTCAAGGATTTTGACGTCAAGCGGATTTTGATTGACCAGGGTAGTTCATGTGAGATAATGTATTACGAAACATTCAAACAATTGAAGCTACAAGACAAAGACTTGGCACCTGTCGTGTATTCCCTGATTGGATTCAACTCAATGCCAGAATGGCCAGTCGGCAAAATAATCCTACCAGTCAGAGCAGGAAGCGTGACAAAACAAGTGGAGTTCTGGGTGTTGAAAGTCCCTTCCACTTACAACATAATTTTGGGAAGAACATGGCTGCATGCCATGCGATCGGTAGCGTCATCCTACCATCAAGTAATGCGATTCCATAACGATGCCGGGGTAATTAAAGAGGTCCTTGGAGACCAAATCATGTCCAAGTAATGCTTTGTTACGGTTAATGGCAGCCGCGCTGCTAAAGGATATGTTCATTCGGTGGAAGAACCTGAGAGCAATGAACTGTTCGCAGATGTTGGCAAAGCAGCTGACCAAAAAGCGGTGGAAGACTTGGTAGAGGTGAGAATAGATGAAAAGAATCCGGATAAATTCTTTTTGCTCGGTTCGTCGCTGTCCAGCACTGAGAGATTAGAGGTTTTGGAATTCTTGACCTCTAACATCGAAGTGTTTGCTTGGACACCATACGACATGCTAGGCATTGATCCAAAATTCATCTGTCACCAACTCAATGTCCACCCATCCGCCAGACCAATCATTCAGCGCACCCGCAGATCGACACTCCACCACGCCGAGATAGTAGCGGAAGAAGTAGGAAACCTGCTGGAGGCAGGAGCTATTAGAGAGGTGCACTACCCCAGATGGATTTCCAACACAGTCGTGGTGCCAAAGAAGAATGGCAAATGGCGTGTCTGCGTCGACTATAAGACAGTCAACAAAGCATGCCCAAAGGACAGCTTCCCCCTACCACAGATAGATCAACTGGTAGACCTAACGGCGGGGCACAACCAACTTAGCTTTCTTGATGCATACAGAGGCTACCATCAGATCGCCATGTACGAACCAGACCAGGAGGTCACGTCCTTTACAACTCCAAGAGGACTGTATTGCTACAAGGTCATGCCCTTTGGTCTAAAGAACGCAGGGGCAACATTCCAGAGAATGGTCACCAAGATGTTTGAGTTGTTGTTAGGCAGAACAATGGAGGCTTACATTGACGACATGGTGGTCAAGAGCAAGGATAAGAACGACCATCTAAGGGACCTAAGTGAGATGTTCCAGATTCTGAAGAGGCACAAGTTGCGCCTTAATGCATCTAAGTGTGCGTTCGGTGTAGGATCTGGCAAATTCCTGGGCTTCCTAGTGACCAACCGGGGTATAGAGGCAGACCCTTCCCAGATCAAAGCAATTCAGGATCTGGAGAGGCCTAACTCAGTAAAAGAAGTGCAGCATCTCACCGGCATGGCAGCTGCACTCAACCGATTCATTAGCCGGTCGTCAGACAGACTACGACCATTTTTTCAAGCATTAAAAGCCAAGTTCGAGTGGGATGAAGAATGCGACTGCGCTCTGGAAAGCTTGAAGGAGTACATGTCTTCTCCACCACTACTTGTCACCCCAATACCTGGAGAAGAACTCTTCCTGTACTTGGCAGTCTCACAGCACCCAATTAGCGCAGTGTTGGTCCGTGCGGAAGGAATCCAACATCTGCCTATCTTTTATGTCAGCAAGACATTACTGAGCGCTGAAACAAGGTACTTGCCACTGGAAAAACTGGCCTTAGCCTTGATGATGGCCTCAAGGAAGCTGTCGCACTACTTTCACGCCCACTCCATAGTCGTCCTCACAGCCTTCCCATTAAAAGCTCTTTTTGAAAGGGCAAACTTTTCTGGGCGAATCTTGAAATGGGTAGTAGAACTGGGACAGTATGACATTAAGTTTCAACCCAGGACCGCGATAAAGGCTCAAGCATTGGCAGACTTTGTCGCAGAATTCACCCCAGGAAGTCATCATATCTGCCTAGTCGACCTGACTAAAACAACCGAACTAGGGATGGAAGTTGACGTCGGAATAATGCAACCCTTGGTGCAAGTTACCCAGTCAGGTCCCAAGGCAGACCAAAGTAAAGAAAGCAAGGAAGAAGCGAACCCTACTACACCAAGCCAAGACTCACCAACAAATAAAGACTTGGTACAATCAAATAGCAAGGGGCAAACAGCAAGCATGGACCTTGAAGAAAACACCAGCAACATTTTGGACCCCAAGGTATCATCTGATCCCTCTACTTGCTGGAAGTCATTCGTTGGAGAGATGTGGAAGCTCTTCGTGGATGGATCATCCAACCGGCATGGAGCAGGACTCGGCATAGTCCTCATCTCTCCAGACGGCCTAGTAGTGGAGCAAGCAGTCAACTTGGGCTTTCCAGCATCAAACAACAAAGCAGAGTATGAAGCACTTCTTGCAGGCCTCAAATCAGCATTCTACATGAAGGCTACCGAACTAATGGTTTACAGCGACTCGCAGCTGGTGGTAAACCAAATTTCAGGCGACTACGAAGCAAAGGACGAAAGGATGGCTAAGTACCAAGAGTTGGTCAGAACAGAAATCAAGAAATTTGAAGCAGTCAGGATAGAACAAATCGGCAAGGAGGAAAACAGCAGAGCAGATGAACTAGCAGGCTTTGCTTCCATGGCGGATACTTCCACCCCTCCTCCATTATTGATCGACTACCTACCTAGACCAAGCATTGAAGATCCCGAAGCAGAAAAGATATGTTGCGCTGAGCTAGGCCTTCTTGGATGGATCCCATCATCCTGTTCTTAAAAGACGGCATCTTACCAGAAGAAAAGAAAGAGGCCAACAGAATAAGACCAAAGTCGCAGCAATTTTGGCTCTCTCCATCTTTGGCATTATACAAGAAATCGTTCTCAGGACCCTACCTAAAGTGTGTTCATCCCAACAAAGTTGAAGCATTCTTGTTTGAAATACACGAAGGCGTGTGCGAAAGCCACGAAGAAGGGAGATCATTGGTATACAGAGCAATTTCGCAAGATACTGGTGGCCATACATGCAAGCAGACTCAGAAAAGTATGAAGAAGTGCGAGAAATGTCAGAAGTTCGCACACCAAATACATCAACCTGCCAGAGAACTTCTACCCTTAACCAGTCCATGGCCCTTTGCAATGTGGGGCTTGGACATAGTAGGACCACTTCCAACAGCACCAGGCAACAGGAAGTTCTTTCTTGCAGCAACAGACTACTTCACAAAATGGGTGGAAGCAGACGCATTGGCATCAATCAAGGAAAAAGACGTGAAAAAGTTCGTCTGGCAGAACATCATCACTCGGTTTGGCATACCAAAAGCCCTAATATCAGACAACGGCACTCAGTTCGATGGCAGAATCTTTAGGGGCTTTTGTGAAGAGTACAAGATAGAGTTCTACAATTCTACACTGGCATATCCCCAAGCAAATGGTCAGGCAGAAGCATCAAACAAGGTCGTATTGGATGGATTGAGGAAAAGGTTAGAGAAAGCAAAAGGCAAGTGGGCAGAAGAGCTTCCTCATTTTTTATGGGCTTACCGTACCACACCTCGGCGGTCAACAGGAGAAACACCATTCTCCTTAGCTTATGGCATGGAAGCAGTAATCCCACTAGAAGTTGGCCTCCCCACAATTAGAAGCGAGAATTTTGATCTAGACTTAAATGGAGAAGCCATAACATTGGAGCTCGACCTTGCAGAAGAAAGAAGAGAAAGAGCACTAGTTCACATTGCCTCGTACCAACACGAGTTATCCAGGAAATACAACAAAACAGTACACCCAAGGCAATTCAAGATCGGAGATTGGGTACTGCGCAAAGTGATGGGAAACACCTTGGTACCGGGAGACGGCAAGTTAGGGCCCAATTGAGAAGGACCTTACAGAGTGGAGGGATTAGCAGGCAAAAGGGCATACCACTTAGAAGACAAGGACGGCAAAGCAATTCCCAGGCCATGGAATACTGCCAATCTTAAGTTATTTTATTTTTAGCTTTTTTCTTTTAAATATGTGTAATTTTTTCCTTTCTCAATAAAACAAGTATAGACGTTTCCATCTGTAAAAGTTTGTTTTAGTGAAGTTAGGTGAGTTAGGGGCATTAAAAACATAGTTGGCCGGAATAACCAACTGCAAACCTTCCTAAGCCCAGGATAAGAATCCAGACTGCAGGTCGTTTGGTCAGAATAACCAAACACTCTACTCTAGGTTGGCTGGAAAAACCAATCTAGAGGTTGGTTGGAAAAACCAACACCCCTCCTAAGCCCAGGATAAGGATCCAGGCTGCAGGACGTTTGGTCGGAATAACCAAACACTTTATTCTAAGTTGGCAGGAATAACCAATTTAGAGGTTGGCTAGATTAAATCAACTCTTTGTACTCTTCAGCCGAAGTAAGGATATCGGCTAAAAAGTGGTTGGCTAGATTAAGCCAAACTCTTTGTACTCTTCAGCCGAAGTAAGGATATCGGCTAAAGAGTGGTTGGCTGGATTAAACCAAACTCTTTGTACTCTTCAGCTGAAGTAAGGATATCGGCTAAAGAGTGGTTGGCTGGATTAAACCAACTCTTTGTACTCTTCAGCCGAAGTAAGGATATCGGCTAAAGAGTGGTTGGCTGGATTAAACCAACTCTTACTACTCTTTAGCCGAGGTAAGGATCAAGGCTGAAGAGGCTGGAAAACGAACTCTTATTGTGCTTCAACCGAGATAAAGATCTAGGCGATTACAAAGTTAAAACCGGGATGAATTATCTAGGTGAGAGAATACTTTACTTTATGTAAATTACAGTAAGAGAGCAAGCATAAAACAGGGCATTCAACCGAGGTAACAGTTGGAGCAAAAGAAGATTTTCATTGATAAGTTCAAAGCAAATACAAAGGAGGGGCCCCAGCCCGGTTACATTTGTCCAACAAAAAGAATAAAAAACAAAATCAGTTAAACAGATCATCAAGATCAGCATCAATATCGACCCGAAGCCCGGTTTCAGACGGTAGTGCGGTCTCGGTTGGGAGCTCGGTCTTGGCTGGAAGTACGGTTTCAGTCGGCAGCTCGTTAGTCAGGTTTTCCACCGTTGGCTCCAACCGAGCTGACTGATCAGCAGGATCATTAACGACCGGGGTATCATTGGGCTCGGTTTCTTCATCGTCGTCTGAACCTTGAAGAAACTGTTGCTAAACTGATGCAGCGTACTCCGATAGTGAGCTTGGTATGAAGTACTGAGGAGAATTGTAGACCTCGGTCTCGAGCCCACAACCGAGCTGCACCACAGCTGCCCTCCAACCACATTTGAAGAACAAATCTTTGGCTGCCTCACATTGCTGCATGTAAAGGGCTTCCCCCTCCTTGAAACCTTCAGCATTCGCATCATCCGCCTTTTTCTTTAGCTCGGCGATCTCTGCGTTTTTCTTACCTTCAAGCTTGGCTAGCTCACGCAGGTATTTGTCTTTGATCACGGCTGTAGCCTTTTGTTTCTCCGCTTCAGCCGAGCTAATGAGTCCGGTCAGACGACCATTCTCGGATTTTAGATCGGCTAGTTGCTTCCTGGCCGCTTCTAGCTCGGCAGTTTTTTCAGTTACTTCAGCCAGCGCCTGCCTTGTAGTCTTGCAAAGTTCAAGCACTCGCTTATGGGCGATGTGGCTCTTCTGCATGGCCTGCAAAAAGAGGGGGGCTTATAATCAAACCGAGATAAAAGTTGTGCAAATTAGAAAGGCAAAAAGAAGAAGCTACTTACAAGAACCATGGATTTCGTGGCCGAACGGATGGCCCTTAGTTTGGTCAGATGTTGGTGGTGTTCCATGTTTGCTGGAAGGCAGACACTCTTGGCAAGGTTAAATGCCATTAAGTGATCCTTTTCAGCGACCACTGAGTCAGTGTCCTGAATATCTCGGTTTTGAAATGTAAGTTTGGGTGCCCACTTGGAGGAGCTGGCTCGGTTGGAGCGCTCCGGTTGCAGGCTCGGTGGAAGAGTGGTCTCGTCTTCATCAACAAGGCGTTGCTCAGTTGGGGTAGTCCGGGCATGCTTGCTGGGGCGAGATGAGGAGGGTTGTTGAGATGGAAGGGCCACCACGATTTCCTGAGTCTGGTTCGGTGCTGGTACCTCAGCTCGGTTTGTTTCGGTTAGAAGGGCCCTTACTCTGTTCCTCTTTGCCATCTCTTCTTCGGCAGTCAGAGGGACTAGGTTGATTTGAGGCAAGTTGGGGTCCGGTTCAGAGGAGGCTTCTAGTAAAAAATCTGTTACTCTGGCTTTTCGTCGACTACTGTATCTGTACGTCAGTTCGAAGTTTAGTAGCTTAGCCCAACTTCTTTCGGGCTATCGTAGTGCGGCACGAAATACGCCTAAGTTGGGGTAGCTATACAGTGATTTGAGATGGGCTGAATCTGCATAAAGAAGACAACTGTTAGTTCGGTTCAGGAATAGAAAACCGAAATAAAAGAGGAACATGCAATAGAGCCGAAGTAATTATACCGGGGGTTTCTTTATCCCAGTTTATTCTATGACCTGGGATCTGGGCTTGGTGATCCTCAAAATTCCCAGATACCCAGAAAAAATCATCATCGTTCAAGTCTTTATCCGATGTGTCCTTTATTATTTTCTCGGCGGCGGCGTATTCTTAGATAATAGACCCAGCCATCTTCTTTTGATCCTATGGAGTACTGATGGAAGAGTTCGGCTAAGCCGAGGTTAATGCCAGCACGGCGATTTAGTTCGGCTATACCATTTATTATACGGTATGAGTTGGTGGAAAGCTGGGTTAGGCATATCCTAGTTTGCCTAAGAAATTCACAAAGCAAGGGTTGAACAGGAAATCTTAGTCCGGTTTCTATTATGGATAGAAGGGTAAAAGGTACAAAGCCCTGGTTTCCCCATGGTGTGTCATCTTGCTTAGCTAAGGTGAGATGGACATCGCAAGGAATGTTTACTCCCTTCGGAATTCGGCCAAGCCACCAGGTGTTTCTACTAAAAACCTATATTTACCCATTTATTCTTAAGTTATGTATAAATTAAGTTGGGTGTTAGCTCGGTCGAAGAATGGTACTGAGTAGCTCGGTTGAGCGCTCAAAGGAGTGCCTGGGCAACCTAAGTCTGTAAAGTGAAAAAAGAAAAGTGTTAAGCACTGATCGTTGGATCGTGCTAAAAGAAATAAAAGCAAGATAAAAGTAGTCCTAGCTCGGCTACACGAAATGCTATGGATCATAGCTCAGATTGTGCAAGTTGTTTGTTATCTCGGTTTGTGCAAGTCGTTTGTTATCTCGGTTTGTGCAAGGGGTTTTTTAGCCCGGTTGAACTTCTAGGGGCAGCTTTCTTAGTTCGGTCTAAACTAAGAAGACTGGTTTAGCCCCTAGATATAGCTCGGTGGGGATTAAGGCTTTCAAGCACACTATTGCGCAGACGTAGCACGGTTCGGTAGCCCGGCTGGGTAAAACAAAGGGTGGTTTTACTTATTTAAACTAGTGGCATGGCGTGAAGTGTTAGTTCGGTTGGCTAGTCTGGCTAGATTGACATCAACTACAAACAATTTTTTAGTCCGGTTGTATCATGATTTTGGATCAGATGCAACCTTCTACAGGTTGTTTCATGAATACAAGTGGTTTTTACAAGGTTTTTTTTCCAGAAAACGCAAAGCATAGCACAAAATGGAAGAAATGTGTTTTGTAAAAACACATAAAATATGCTGTGGATCAGAATAAAGACAAATACAAACAAAAAGAGAGCAGATTTGTGTTACTTACCAAGGTAAGAGGAAGGAAAGGGAAGTAGAAAGCAGGCACGATGTAACAACCCTCATACTGTTTATCGAAAAAAATTACTGAATTATCTACTGATTACTGCTAAACTGGACTGCTTAAGACTGATAATTGAAACAACTGAAGTACTGAACGGACTGATTGAAAACTGGAACTGAATTGACTAAGCATATCTATTGTATTACATTTTTTATCTGTTCGATTATTGGATTTTCTGTTGGTATGTTTATGTTTAAATTGCGAATTGAAGGCCTTATCGGCGGCCGAACTGAAAATTGTTTAGTGTTTCATGATCAGTAGAATTTCTGTGATTTAATGGTATATTTATCCAAAATGTGATTAGGTATGATTAGATTAGATTAAAATAAGCTAAACCCATAAGTGGCCTTATTTACACCTTTACCATCTAGTGGGCCTTTGTTTAATAATTTGTGGGGCCTCATTGCACTTGAAACAAACCTCTTCCTCAGCCAATTTGAGAGCTCAACCAAATTTATAGAGAGAGAAGAATTTGGGGAATTGATTTCATCTCATTGTTGCTTGTAAATTGCTTAGTAATTGGAGGAATTGGAACATAGGTTGCAAATTTAGCTTCCACACCTTGAAATTGAAACTCTAGGTAAGAAATTCATCTTCTTATTGTTGTCCTTGAGCTAAGTCTTGTATATTTCATGCTCAATTGTAGAACTAAGTCATGTTGTAGCTCATACATGGTGAATTATGCTAGAATTCATGCATGCATGTTTGAAAAGATGAGTTTTGAGTTGAATTCATGGTAGATTGTACATGCATGTTATTAATTAGGCTTGAGTCCATGATTTCAACATGTTCTTGAAGAAATGAGTACATTTGAACAAGTTTTGAAGTTTAAATTTGGTTTGAATCCATGCATGTTTGCATTTCTCCATGTTTATGAAAAATGGGTTTGAAAAATGGTTTTAATTGACTCACCTTTGGGGCTTGAATTCATAAATTGAGCTTTGAAAATTGTTATACATTGAATTTAGATATGTTTTCCAGAATTTGGGCCCAAGAGGTCGAGTTTAGAGTGGTAGAATGCTTGGTTTGAGCTTGGGAGGCAAATCTGGAAATTCCAGATTTGGCTTCCTCGCTCGAGCGAAGGATTCCTCGCTCGAGCGAGCACCTTTGTCCAAGGCTCCGCTCGAGCGAGCATCGAGCGTAAAATCACAGCATCCAGTATTTTTACTATTTCGATAGACCGCTCGAGCGAAGGATTTCTCGCTCGAGCGAAGCCTTTGATTTTGGAAGCTCGCTCGAGCGAAGGAAGGCTCGCTCGAGCGAGGCTCCTATTTTCAGCAAACTTTGCAAAATGTTTTCTAAGTGTATTTTTGCATCCTCATCCCATTCTAGGCATTCTTAGGCCTAGTTTAAGGCATCTTAATGAGGATATAGATGTAGAACACACCCAGGCAAATTAGGGATTAAGTTATGATATTTCCCAACTGTGTAGCTTAGTGTGTGTTCAACCTGTGAACTGTGTAGGGTTGGCGACTGGGGAGACACGCTCTAGCATACTGTAGCCCAAACTCTGTGAGTAACAATTGTGTAAAGATATGTTCAAAATGATTATCTTTTGAATACTGAACAGAACTGTTTACTGAACCGATATTGATTACTGAATGAATATATGTCCTTTATTTCTGAACTGTACTGTGGCATCCTTAGCACCTACTGTTACAGAGATCTCTGTCGGTTCCCTCGTGGAACCACTACTGTTTACTGACTGATGGCCATCATTACTGTTCAGTCGTTAAGACCTACTGTTTACTGCTATGCTAATGGATGTACCACATATGACTGAATAACTGTTCTGACTGAAAGACTGAAATACTGTTTAATGAACTGTTTCCATTACTGTAAGGACATTTCATTCTTAACCTCTTTACGCATTATGTTATTCACTGGGCTTTAGCTCACTGCTCATATATATATGTAGGTGTACAGGCACCGAATCAAAGCTAGAGGCGTCAGGGTTACTCCAGTTTTGTCAAGCCAGCCTATGTGCCTCACCGCGAGGTTCCGAGCCTGCTATGCTAAGGCTTAGGGGTGTTTTAGTAATCCCCCTTCCGTACTGTTTTGTAATATTGTATAGACCGAATGTTTGTACTGTACTGTACTGTAAAGGGGATTAGGTCCCTGTTTCACTGAATGTTATGTATGTATATATATATACACTGTTTTGTACTGTACCGTCTATGCCTATATGAATGAAAATTTTCTTTGGCATACAAACTGTCACAGCTCATTGGACATTGTTTATTTACTGTCATGGCTTCCGCCATGCCCCTGTACTCTGTTTTACTGTTTTACTGTTAAGAGGCCTTCGGTAATTCTCGGATTACTGGCCGGTTACGGTGCTAAACCCATAGGGGCGGGTTTGGGTCGTGACACACGAACACGAGCTTCTTCAGTTTCCGATTGAAAGACAGAGAAACTCAGAAGAGAGAGAGAAGAGGAAATGAATAGTGTAGTGGTAGATCCAAAATGAAGAGTTTGTTGTGTGTAGAAGAAAGGACGAAAAGGCGGGAACTGTTCAAAAAACGCGAGGTACGAGGGCAGCGTGACAGCTGCCTTCAGCCAATCAGAGCATGCCACGTGTCATTGGAATGAGAAGCGATTCAGTTGCTGTGATTGAAGGGACGTTTTGACCAGACAAGCAGAGCTCGGTGTGAATTTAGCTCGGCTGGAAAGGCTTAAAAGTTTAGCTCGGTCGTGAGACTAAGGATTTTTAGCTCGGCTGGTAACAGGTAATCCCTATCATGTTGCACAGATGGAAATAAGAGGCAATTGAGAGGGTAATTTATATGAATATTGGGCCGAGCTGGGCGATGGGCCGCTATGGGCCACAGTACAAAGGGCTGAGCAGAAAGGCCTCAAAGTTAGTCCGGTCCCAGAAGGACTTAAAGTTAGACCGGTCCCAGAAGTGCCTATTGTTATCTCGGTCCGGGAGAGTGCTGCGGATAGTTCGGTCGCTAGGTCGCCACACTCAGAGTTAGTCCGGTCGCGGCATAACGCAGCTAGCTCGGTCGGACCTAGCTAATTATTAGCACGGTCTGAGCAATACTATGGTTAGCACGGTTTGAGCAGGAAGAGCTGAGGTAAGAGCAGTGAAAGGAAGAACCGAATTAACGATAGTTCGGTCTACTCTGTGGCTCGGCATGGCCATGCTTACCTTGGTCCTATTAGAATCCAGCCATGGTAAAACCATCTCACTTGGTTTAAACAGTGAGGGGGGTGTTGAAGGATAAGCATTATCTTTCAGGAGTATGAATCCTAGGAGGACTCCACATGGAGGAGTAAGAGTCCTACTAGGATTGTGCCACACGGAACCTACAAAAGCTCACAAACATCACCTATGGAGAGGTAACACAACTTTGATTCCCGAATACACAGAGCTTTTGACTATTTGTCTAGTTTGCTGACTTAGGCATCGGAGAGGTTTCCGGCACACACCCGCCGGCTAGCTCACGTTTGTGTTTTTAGGGAGTAAAGCGACGTCGTACGGAGGAGCGCAGACTTGATCAACAGGATTATACGAGAATGTTTATTTCTTTCCCGTACAATAACCATAGTTTAGGGATTTAATCTCAATAACACAAATCAATCTTATCAACAGTCATAACCATATATAACACTTGTCTCCGTACTATTCAAACACTTTGTTACAAAAATAAAAGGGTGAACTCAACCACCCAATTAAGCCTTGGAGCTTGACTATTCGGAACCTCACAGTGAGGCATAGTAGTTGGCTTGACAAAACGGGGTTCAGGTTGACGCCGCTAAGTCCGGTCCGGTGCTCAATTACCTACATATATATATTAAACAGTGAGTTAGAGCCTAGTGAATAACAACTATGTAAAGGGGTTATGAATGATGTCCTTATAGTTTAATTGAAACAGTTAATCTAATTAGTAGACCATTTTCACAATCATTATCTCATATCATATCAGTCGTACGTGGTACATCCAATAGCAGAACAATACAACACAATACAGTAGGTCTTAAAGACGAACAGTCATTTGATGGCCATCAATACAATAAGCAGTAGTTTCAAGAATTGGAACTGACAGAGATCTCTAAAATAGTAGCAGTAATAGTAGCAACAACAAATGCTATGGATGCCACGATTACAGTTCATAAAATAGGACAATCATTCATTCAGTAAACATTATCATTTCAGAAAACTATGCATTTTAACAATCAGAAAATAATAATAATTAAACATGACTTTACAACATTGTTACTCACAGTTGGCTCGTTGAAATACGTGACTAAGATGCGGCGTCCGACCTACACAACCAAATTCAAGCACAACAACTCAAATTTACATTCAATTCATTCAGTAGGTCATATACCTATTCGATGTTTATGCGTTCGGTTAGTCTTATATGTTCTTTATTCTCTTTTATGTCCATGAAATGCATATGAACGTAAAAACATGTGAAAACCATGCTAACGGAGGCCCAAAAGTTGGAAAAATATAGTGAATAAAAACCGCACATGCGGAATCCCAAGCCGCACGTGCGGGCTGCACATGCAATTAAAGCAGAATGTTCAACCTCTATGTTCTATTTTCTGCACGTGCGGGGCTCCAGGCCGCATGTGCGGAACTGAGTTACACAAGTTCGAAAATTTCGTTTATATTTGGAACTCAAGCTTTTCAAAATTTGACTTCAATTCTATGTATTTCAATGCCCAAAATTCTTAAAAACAACTTGAATTTAACATAATGCAAAAAAACTCAAACTCTTGAAGTTAAATACAAAATCATATTCCACGCAATCTTGAGTTCCATAATCAAAATTCTTGAGATTTTCTCCTCAAATTTGAGGAACCATGCCAGATTCCAAATGTTTGAGCAAGAATGAAGCCATGCATGTAAAGATTATGAACTCAATTGTCAATTGAAGGATCAAAACTTCAATTAAAATGGAAAATTACAAAACATGTATACTTTGAATTCAAATTTCAAAATCATTGAAGTTTTCTCTCCAATTTCATGAATCATGCAAGGACTCTAATGTATGAAGGAAATTTTCATAAAATATGCCATGCATGTCATGTTCTTGAACTCATTCTTACACTTTCTACCTTATCTTGTTCATACATATATTCTACTTCAAATTACTCCATAAAACCACCAATTAAGCTTGAATTCTTCTTAATTAAACTTAGATTCCATGGGTTCATGAGTATAGCAAGTCAAATTCATGAAATTAGAAGAGAATTCCTACTTTGAGTTGATGAATTTATGGAGATCAAAGCTTTTCTTCTTCTTGCTCTTCTTTTCTTCCTTTCTTGAGCTCTTTCTCTCTCTCTCTCTCTCTCTCTATAGAACTCTCTTTGATGTTGTATAACTCCTCACAAAACCCACTAGTCTCTTTCCCTCAAGACTCATCTTTTATTGAATTGAGCTAATGAATAGTCACTAATAAGTCCTATATGTCTTAATTAATCCAAAGTTTCGATTAATAAGTCAAATCTACTAAATTAACTCAATTCTCATCTTATACATCATAATCTAATTTAAATTTAACTAAATTTAATCACACTAATATGAATTAGGCTCTAATTGCCTATCCCCGCTATTTAATTTAATCTTGTATAAATTACTAATTCACTCATGCTTCATTTAATTGAATTTAATCTAATTAATTTGATCTGAATCAATTTTTAATTAAATTTCATAATAGACTTTAAAAATTACGCTGATCACAATAAACTAATCAATTTCGGTTTCTGACGTCATATAGGCCATCAATTTTAAATTCTAGACAAGAATCTCAACAGATATTTTTGAATCAGACAAATATGTACAAATTAATCACATGGCTCATTTCTCAATTAAAATTTAACACATAATTAATTAATTGAAATCACGATTTACATTTTGGGGGTTGTCACACTGTGCTAAAAGAGGATGAAACCGACTGACAAGTGGTTGTTGCAGTCGATGCTTGGAAACATGCGGATTTCCTTTGCCGCAACTATATCTTGAATGGGCTTGATAATACTTTGTACAATGTTTATAGCCCTATCAAGACAGCAAAGGAATTATGGGAGTCTTTGGAGAAAAAATACAAAATAGAAGATGCTGGCTCGAAAAAATTCGTGGTGGGAAAATTTCTGAATTTTAAAATGATTTATTCAAAAACTGTGATCAGTCAAGTTTAAGATCTCCAACTTATTCTGCATGACATTCATGCAGAAGCCATGTCTCTCAGTGAATCCTTCCAAGCTACTTCCTTAATTGAAAAATTACCACAAGGCCGGAAGGAATTCAAGAACTACATCAAACACAAGCGCAAAGAAATGACTTTTGAAGAATTGATTGTGCGGTTGAGGATTAAGGGGGACAACCGCATTTCTGAGAAGCAGGCTGGTAAGCATCCTATGGAGTCTAAAGCAAATATGGTAGAACATGCACCAAAAACAAAGAAATGGAAATTCTCCGGAGAAAGTTCCTCACAAGGCTCTAAAAGAAGGAACACCCAGAAATTCAAGTTTATTGGCAAATGCAACATTTGTGACAAAGAAGGACATCGGGCCAAAGATTGTCGCAGCAAACGCAAAGGTAAAGGAAAGTCAAGTATGAAACCTGCTCAAGCCATTGTCACCAAAATGGACATAATCTCTAATGGTATTTATGACATAAACCTTTTAGCCATTATTTCTGAAGTCAACCTTATCAGAAATCTCAAAGAATAGTGGGTAGACACTAGATCCACTTGTCACATCTGTGCTGACAAAAGATGTTCTCCTCTTGTTCAGTGGTAGACAATGGAGAACAACTGTTCATGGCAACTCCTCGACTTCTAAAGTTGAAGGACAAGGAAAGGTAATTCTGAAGATGACATCTGGAAAGGAACTCACCCTCAACAATGTGCTGTATGTATTGGACATTCGCAAGAATCTTGTTTCCGGATCTCTATTGAGCAAAAATGGATTTAGGCTAGTCTTTGAAAATGACAAATTTGTACTTACTAAAAACGGGATGTATGTAGGAAAATGTTACATGAATGATGGCCTTTTCAAAATGAATATAATGACTATTGTCTCTGTCACGACCCAAACCCGCCCCTATGGGTTTAGCACCGTAACCGGCCAGTGATCCGAGATTACCGAAGGCCTGCTTAATAGTAAGACAGTAGTACAGAGTACAGGGGCATGGCGGAAGCCAATACAGTAAATAAACAATGTCCAATGAGCTGTGACAGTCTGTATGCAAAAAGATTTTTCATACATATATGCAGACAGTGGCAAAACAGTATGTACAATATTTACAGTCAATCAGAGCATGGACCTACTCCCTATTAAACAGTACAGTACAAAAACAGATACAGAGACAGACAGGGGGAATAAAAAAAAACACCCCTAAGCCATAGCTTGGCAGGCTCGGAACCTCGCAGTGAGGCACAGTAGTTGGCTTGACAAAACTGGAGTTTACCCCGACGCTCCTAGCCGCGGTCTGGTGCCTGTACACCTACATATATATATGAGCAGTGAGCTAAAGCCCAGTGAATAACATAAAGCGTAAAGGGATTTAGAATGAATGTCCTTCAGTATTGAAAACAGTTGTTTCAATCAGTATATCAGTTGTTCAGTACAGTAAACAGTCATATGTGGTACATCCATTAGAATAGTAGTACAGTAAACAGTAGGTCTAAAAAGACCGAACAGTCATTGATGGCCATCAATCAGTAAACAGTAGTGGTTCCAACAAGGAAACCTACAGAGATCTCTGTAACAGTAACAGTCAGTAACAGTAGTTGCTAAGGATGCCACAATACAGTTCAGAATATAGGACATACATTCATTCAGTTAACAGTAACGATTCAGAAACAGTACAGTTCAATTGTTCAGAAGATAGTCATTTATGAACATGTCTTTACACAGTTGTTACTTACAGAGTTCTGGGCTACAGTAAAGCTAGAGCGCGTCTCCAGTCGCCAACCCTACACAGTTTACAGAATGAACACACACTAAGCTACACAGTTGGGAAAGATAATAACTTAGTCCCAAATTTGCCTCGGTGTGGTTCTATATCTATATCCTCATTAAGATGTCTTAAACTAGGCCTAAGAATGCCTAGGATGGGATGAGGATGCAAAGATGCACTTAGAAAACAGTTTCAGAATTTTCAGAAAAACAGAGTCCCGCTCGAGCGCAGGTTTGCCCGCTCGAGCGGACATGCAACAAAGGTCTCCGTTCGAGCGTCAGCTCCCACGCTCGAGCGGACCAAAAAGTACTGGATAGGTGAAATCCCCACTCGACGGACGCTCTACGTCCGCTCGAGCGTGAGACACATAACCCCGCTCGAGCGTACATTACCCCGCTCGAGCGGACGGAAAAACAGTGCAAGATGCTGGGAGCTCGAATTCCCCGCTCGAGCGCAACTTCCCCCGCTCGAGCGGGAGTCCAAAATCTGGAAAACCCAGATTTGAGTCCCAAGCTCAAAACCAAGTTTAAATGCATAAATTTCGATCCTCTTGGGCTAATTTTCTGGAAAACACTTCAAAACTCATAATATTACATGTTTCAAAGATCAATTTGAGAAATCAAAGCCCAAGGGTGTTTCAATTAAATCCAATTTCAAACCAATTTCATGAACATGATTTCAAATGAACATGCATGAACTTTAAACAATTTGCAAGCTTCAAAACATGGTCTAATGAGCCAAATTCTTTTCAAACAAGATGAAATCATGGCCTACTCTCAAAACATGGACATGCATGTGAGGAATTATGAACTACAACCTCAAAACTTCAATATATAAACATGCATGCAACAATTAAGCTATAATTCAACATGTTAGAACTAAAATATGACTTAGTTCCTTAATTAGACATGAACCATGCAAGAATCCACTCAAACACAACAATGAGAGGTTGAGTCTCCTTACCTAAGTCTTGAATTAGAGGCAAGGAAGCTTAATTGAGCAATCTACACTTCAATTCCTTCAATTTCTAAGGAAAACCAAAATAGAACCAAGCTTCTCTATTTCTCTCTCTCTCAAGTCGGCAAGAACAAGACAATGGGCTGAAGAAATGTTGCCTAAGTGTATAGTGAGGCTCAAATATAATCTAGGTAGTAGGCCACTCACATGGCAATTCCGTAAATAAGTCCAATTCAAGTATTACACACTATTTAATCTAATTTAATCATACCAAATCAGTTTTCAGATAAATATGCCATAAAATCACATAAAATCTAATTAACACAGAACATCAATCAATTTCTGGTTCGGCCGCCGATAAGGCCTTCAATTTGCAGTTCAAACATAAAAATATGAACAGATAGTCAGACAGTCAAACAGATAGAAATGCATTTAAACAGATACAGTCAATCAATCAGTTTCAGATTTCAGTCAGTCAGTCCAGTATTTTAATCAGTTCAATTACTTGTCATAATCAGTCTCAGTTTAACAGTAATCGGTAGTTTATCAGTGATCAGTGGCGAGGGTTATTACAGTCTCTCTCCTATGATTAATAAAACTACATCTTCTTCTTACTTGCTTGAGTCTTCTAATTTATGGCATGGTAGATGAGAACATGTTAATTATGGATCTTTACGTAGATTAATTAATATGAAATGTTTACCTAAATTTGAAATTGATCCAAGTCATAAATGTAAAATTTGTGTTTAGGCAAAATAAGCTAAAACTCATTTTCATTCAATTCAAAAAAGTACGGAACTACTTGAATTAATTCATAGTGACATTTGTGACTTTAAATTAATTCAAACTAGAGGTGGGAAAAAATATTTTATCATTTTCATATATGACTATACTAGATATAGTTATGTTTATTTAATTCGAACCAAGAATGAACCTTTGGAAACTTTCATTCAATATAAGAATGAAATTGAAAATCAACTTGGTAAGAAAATTAAAATTCTAAGAAGTGATAGAGGTGGCTAATATAAATCACCTTTTGGTGAGTTTTGTAAAAAAACATGGAATAATTTATCAAACCACCGCTCCTTACTCACCTTAGCAAAATGGAATTACTGAAAGGAAAAAATAGAGCTTTAAAAGAAATAATGAATGCTATGTTAATAAGTTCTGCATTACCTCAGAACTTGTGAGGGGAAGCAATACTTTCTGCTAATTATATTCTTAATAAAGTACCCCGAAAGAAAGTGAATCAAACACCATGGGAGAGTACCATTCTACAAATACTTAAAAGTGTGGGGATGTTTGGCTAAAGTGGCTATTCGCAGTCCTAAAAAGACTAAGATAAGTCTGAAAACTGTTGATTGCATATTCATTGGTTATTCCAAGCATAGTAGTGCATATCGGTTTTTGATTCATAAATCAGAACATTCAGAAATGCATGTAAACACTATTATTGGATCTAGAAATACATCATTCTTTGAACATGTATTTCCTAATAAAACTAGACATAGTACTAACAAAAGATCTTAAGATGCTATTACTAGTCATGATAAAAAACAAGATCAAGTACAAGAACAAGAGATAGATCAAAATAAAGAAGAGGAAACTAGGCGTAGTAAACGTACTAGAACCTTAAAATCTTTTGGTCCAGCTTTTCTAACATTTTTGTTAGAAAATGAGCCTTTAACTTTTAAAGAAGCTATGTCTAGTCCAGAGGCTCCTTTATGGAAAGAGGCTGTAAATAGCGAAGTTGAATCTATCTTGCAAAATCACATAGGAACTGGTGGATTTGCTACCAGGTTGTAAACCTCTTTGATACAAGTGAATTTTCAAGAGGAAAATGAAAGCAGATAGATCAATTGACAAATACAAGGCAAGACTTGTGGTCAAAGGATATAAACAAAAATAAGATCTTGATTACTTTGACACATATTCACCAGTTACTAGAATAACATCCATTGGAATGCTAATTGCCATTGCATCTTTGTACAATCTAGAAATTCATCAAATGGATATGAAAACCGCTTTATTAAATGGTGAGTTAAATAAAGAAATTTACATGGAATAACCAGAAGGATTTTTTGTTCCAGGAAAATAAAAGAAAATGTGTAAATTGATAAAATCATTACATGATTTAAAACAAGCGCCAAAGCAATGGCATAAGAAATTTGACAAGGCAATAAAGTCAAATGGGTTTAAAATTAATGAATGTGACAAATGTGTTTATATTAAAAACACAAACAAAGGTTATGTTGTAGTATGTCTTTATGTTGATGATATGCTCATCATAGGTACTAATAATGACATGATTAAAACTACCAAAAAAATGTTAAATAAACATTTTAACATGAAGGACATGAGGATTGCCAATGTAATTCTTAGTATGAAAATTATCAAAATATCAGAAAGATATGCTTTGTCACAGTTACATTACATTAAGAAAATACTTGACAAATTTAGCAAAGATGATAATCATCTTGCTAGAACACCTGTGGATGTTAATTTGTTTCTTTTTAAGAATGTACAGAAAAGTATTTATCAATTAGAGTATGCCTAAATTATTGGAAGTTTAATGTACTTGATGAACTGCACTCACCAAAATATAACTTCTGTAGTATGTAAATTAAGTAGATATACAAGTAATCCAGAAGTAGAACACTGGAAAGCTATTATAAGGGTTCTAAGATATCTCTGATTTACTCGTAATATTGGGTTACAATATACTAGATATCAAGCGGTACTTGAAAAATACTGTGATGCAAATTGGATATCGGATACTAGAGACTCAAAATCCATCAGTGGGTATATTTTTACCCTTGGTAGGTCTACTAATATACTTGCATTGCTAGGTCTACTATGGAATCAGAGTTTATAACTTTAGATAAAACCGGAGAAGAAGCAGAATGGCTTCGTTATTTCCTTAAAGATATTCCAATGTGGCCGAAACCTATGCCTGCTGTATGCATACATTGTAATAGTAAATCTGCAATAGGCAGAGCACAAAGTTATATCTATAACGGTAAGTCACGACACATTCGTCGTCGACATAACACTGTGAGACAACTACTCTCTAATAGAATTATTTCCATTGAATATATGAAGTCTAAAGACAACATAGTGAATCCACTAACCAAAGGGTTAACAAGAGAGTTGGTTGAGAATTCATCGAGGGAATGAGACTTAAGCCTATTAAATAAGAGTTACCACAACGGCAACCCAACCTAGTTGACTGGAGATCCCAAGATTTAAGTTCAAAGGGACAATCGAGTTGTGTATGACTCACAAGGATCACTGGAGAGTCAAACTCTTACCCATTTCTATGATAAAATAAATGATGTCTACAACGTGTTAGGATAAGTAATACTTTTAATGATTCTTATATCTAGAAATACCTAGTGGAGTATGGCAGGATACTCTTCATAAGAATCACCTATATGAGTGTGAACTGGGTCGGTTCTATGAGATTTCTGAGAGCTACAAATCTCTAGAGCACTCATGAAATACCAGGTTGTCCAAGACCAAAATGAACACAATAGTGAGAACCAAACTATGTCTGGAAATATGATGTGTGAGTTTTATTGTCTAAGTTTACACAAATAGCTGAACAGTTCATGACATCATGTTCACTGATTAGCTAGTAAATCCAATAGTGTCTCACAAGGGAAGGTCCAAAGTCAAAAGCTACCTATCCTTTGTAGAATATCTTCGAATTATGTACTCTATGTAAAACATCATGTTGTTGCATTTTCTTTTGGTCAATTCTATTCATGTTGGGGATTGTTAGAAATTTATGGTTTTATAAGCTTATTTTAGGCCATCTTTAAGCCCAAATTTAAGTGGGGCCCACGCGTCTTTTGGAGTGAGTCCAAAAAGGTGACGTGTTTCTTGTCGCGTGGCAAATCACACAGTGAAGACAGTTCGTTAAAATCATTTATGAGTGAATGGGAAGTTGACATCATTTTTTGGTTCGTAAAATAGGAAATTGAAGAGTCAAATGTGGGTTTCCTTAAATTGTCTATCCCATATTGAAATTTTAAGAGAGCTTGTGTGAGTATATAAGCTTTAGGTTGACTTACTTGGATTGAGCCCCAAGGGGCACCCCAAGTTTTGTAAGGAGGAGAGTTATGGACAAAGTGGGCTTTAGCCCAAATCACCACACAAGTCAGGTCCTAACTTTAATTTTTTGAACAAAATTCATTTGAATTTTTTTAAATTCTTACGAGAAAATTTGAAATTCTAACAGAATGAATTCAAATTTTTTGCGCCAAATTCGAAATTCAAATTCCTATGCGAAACAGTACCTCTCCGATCACCTTTCTTCATCTTTCCGATCGCACCTGTTCGGAGGGTTTTTCTACCCTTCCGAAGAGGCACCACAATGCTTATAAATATAGACCATTTCCAGCAGTTTCAATCATCCAATTCTTTGTGCTTCCATTTTTCTTCTCTCCTGCATATATATTCTTCATATTAGATTATAGAAATCTCAGAGAGTTATAGAACACAGGTTTGATTCTCAAGGCAGATTGTTTATAGAGCTGCTACAATCTGTGTTCTCTGATCATTATATTCTAGAAGATAGACGCGATAATCCATAAGCACCTATGCAGCGACAAATCTATCTTAAGACAGAGTGTCACACACTCGACTTGATCAAAAGATTTTGTTCGAATTTTCTGGTACAAGGACATTACTGTAAGTATTTTATTTTATTTTTTTATTCCTGTTTTATTTTCTCTACACAGAAGATTGTTCCAACACCCCTGCCTTCCCTACCACAGACCTTAGATCTAGGAGTTTTCAAATCTTGAGTTCCAAGTGAAAGATGAAGACAAAGAAGAAGATAATAATAATGAAGAAAGAGAACAAAAGAAGGGGATCAGGCAGCAAAAGTGGTTAGGATAGGTGAGGGTAGAGTTGGGATTAACTAGGGTATTCAAAGAGAGAAAAAAAACAAAATTCAAATTTTGAGATGAAGTGTCTTGGGAAATAAAAAGGTGTCTAACAATATTTTTGAGGTACATTTGGAGGCAACCCAACATTCTAAATTTTTCTTTTCTTTTTAAACCTAATTTGCCCTGGTGTAACATCAATTAGTGTACTAATTAGTATACTAATTGGTACATATAGCATTATTCAATTTGCCCACAACTCTATTCCAATGGTTGACCATACAAGTCATTAATTAGATAGAGATGATCAAAGTACCATAAGTAAAGGAGCTAACGTTGCCATCATTACCTCCTTCCATTTTGGTGTAAAGGAACCTAATTAATTAACCAACACAGCCGACTTCCTCTACAATTAAAATATGTCTTCAACAGCGCTAATGGCGCCATCACTCACAATGTCGCCATTTGACAATGACATTCTCCCTCTCTCCCACCGACTATACATTTTGTCTTTCAATTTGTTCCTCTTTCTTTCTGTTTTTTAAGGATTGTAGTGACGACTTCCCTTTTGTCATGACAAAATGTTGTCATTCCACGACGAACTTTGTTGCTCGTTACAAAAGTTGTTATGAAAATTATATTTTCTTGTCTTATATGTCATCACATTGTGAATATAAATAGAATAATGTGACAATACTTTAAAACAATTTTTTTTAAATGTTTCTTAATATTAAATTACTACCTAATGTTTTTTATATGAAAATTAAGAAAGAATTAACGTTTTTCAGCAAGAAATGGAGTCGAAGGCTGTTGGCCAACTGATTTTTAAAAAAAATTAGAAGCCGACTTTTCTACATTATATCAAAGCCTTTTTGTTGGAGTGGAAATTGTTTCAAGAAGACTGACATTTGTAATACCCATTTCACTAATCTATTTGGTTTATTGGAATTTGATCAATAGAATGAAATGATAATTTCTGAAACTCTTCTAAGAAATTATCATTATTTTAGAATGGTTAATGATAATTCTATTTAAAATATATATATATATATATATTATATTTTTAATCAATCAAATATAGAAATAAATATTTTGGAAAAATAATCATTTCATTTCATTTAATGAATTGGATTGTGATTCTCTCCATTTCAAAATTATAATAGAGGATTTTCATTACATTAGCGAAGAGTTTGTAATGATTCTATTTAAATTAAAATAATGATAAATTGTTATGATTATTTCACAACCGTTAAATAATGGAGAAAATCTTAGCCCATCGAATACGGATTTGGGGTGACTATTGTGCTGGGAGCACAGCAACCACTGTTGTGCAGTCAAATGGGCCATTTCAAAGCCTATTTTGATAATCCGAACATTCATATTTTAGAGTATATCGAGTAAAACATACCTGTAAAAAATTAAGTTAATCAGATATTGTTAACCCTTTCATCACTCATATTTGTATTCATTTTATTACTTTAAATCACAATTGTCATTTATTTTTATAGATACAGAGTGGATGAAAAAGTTAACGATATCCGATTAACTTAATTTTTTGTAAGTATGTTTTACTCGATGTACTCTAAAATATGAATGGTTCAAATCATCAAAATGAGCGCCGAAATAGGCTTATTTGACTGCACAACAATGGCTATTGTGCCCAGCACAACAGCCTCCCTAAATCTATCAAATACTACCTAAAACTCAAGATTGAAAACTAATGTTTGACAAACCAACTTTAATTTCAAAACTTCGGTATTAGTTGAGGTGCGTATAAATTGACCTAAATACCCGATTTATAAAATAAAAATAATAACAAAACTAAAACTACTTTATGTATACACATTTATTTCATGTAGGTGGTAGTTTTTCGCCAATATGTGGTCTTGTACTCTTGTACTTGTAGACGATTTGGCTTAATATTTAGTGTCAATTTAGTTAGGATCGGAGAGTGTTATTATGATGCTGGGAGCACTTCCCCTTGTTTTATTGATGTGAATGTTTTGTTTATTTGTTTATTTATTTATTACTAGCCCTCAATGTTTTATTTATAAATTAATTAATAAAAAAAATTGCCCATAAAGAAAATGAAGCAGTAGTTCCACCCATGTTCTCCGAAGTTCTTCTCTCTCCATTTGAAGTGCGTCGGTCTACCTACCAATGAAAAACTCAGACTTGTTTTAAAACTATCATTTTGTTGCCAGAGTGGTGCTGGTTCGGACATCACTACATACCCTTGTAACAAAAGACTATGAACCTTCAAGATACAGATATGTTATGGATACGATAATATTAAAAAAATAAAAAATAAAAAAAAAAAGTTTCGGGTAGAAATTAATGTTAGTTTTTTAGTGTCAATAGTTAATTTTTCTTCAATAAATACACTAATTTGAGATTTCATAGCTGGTGGGAAGGCCAACTCTCATTGGAGTTAATCTTGTTAGGGAAAATAAGTAAATCAATCAATGGGAATAAAAACTAATGCAGAAAAATTAAATCAAAAGCAACACAAGAATTTTACGTGGTTCCCTTAATGTGAGGTACGTCCACGAGATCGAAATCCGATTCCACTATCAACCAAAAGGTTTCCAAACGATTACAAACGAGACACGAATTGTCTCACAAACCACCCTTAGGTGAATTCCAAATAATCACAAATAAACAAGATGAAAGACCTCACCAAATAGATGAACAAAAATCTTCAAAACAGAGTTGAAGAAAAACCCAAAAATAACGAATCAAATCAACTTCTTCAATGCAGAAGTTGTCAACAAAAACTTCAAACAGTGTTTCAGGAACAACAGCCCACCAAACATTGAAATCAATCTTGTAGCATAGCAGCCGCACGCACACCTACCGGAAAAGTAAACCAATCCTTTTTTTTTCCTTGGGAAAACAATACCAAAAAATATGTATTGTGAATCTAGGTTTTTTTTTTATCAAACCCCTAGTTGTTACCAAACTGAATTGGGTCTCCACAAAATTAGATATAATATATAAAAATATATTATACCTAAACCAAACCAAATTAAAACTCTTTTAGTAAACTAATTGGGTCCCACACTCTAATAAGGAGGTATACCCAACAATTCTCCCCCTACCGACTTAGGTGGAGAACTCAACCATACCCGCCAAAGTTCGACACTTTAAATGTTTGTCCCTCGACAAAGTCTTTGTCAACATATCTGAAATATTATCATCTGTGTGAACCTTTTCGAGTTGTAACAATTTCGAATCTAACACATCACGAATCCAATGGTATCTCACATCAATGTGTTTCGATCTCGAATGAAAAGTAAAATTTTTACTCAAGTGAATAGCACTTTGACTATCACAACAAAGCACATACTTTTCTTGCTTTAAACCCAACTCTTGCAAAAATTTCTTCAACCACAACTCTTCTTTGCAAGCTTCTGTAATGGCAATAAATTCAGCTTCGGTAGTTGAGAGAGCAACATATTTTTGTAATTTAGATTGCTATGCCACAGCCCCCCTGCAAAAGTCATCAAATACCCCGAAGTAGATTTCCTAGAATCAACATCACCGGCCATGTCAGAATCCGTAAACCCATCAAGCATCGGCTTACCATCTCCAAAACATAAACACACCTTCGAAGTCCCTCGAAGATACCTTAGAATCCATTTTACCGCTGTCCAATATTCTTTACCCGGATTAGAGAGAAAACGACTCACCACACCAATTGCGTGAGCAATATTCGGCCTTGTAGAAACCATGGCGTACATCAAAGAACCAACTGCTGAAGCATAAGGAACTTTCAACATCTCTTCTTTGTCTTTCTCACTTGTAGGACATTGATTCGAACTAAGCTTGAAGTGACCCGCAAGTGGACAACCAACCGGCTTTGCTTTATTCATATTGAACCTCTCAAAAACTTTCTAAATGTAGCTTTCTTGAGATAACCAAATCAGCCCCTCTTTGCGATCACGAACAATTTTCATACCAAGTATTTGCTTTGCCGGTCCCAAATCTTTCATAGCAAAAGATTTACTCAACTCTAACTTCAACTTGTTAATCATGGTAGAATCTTGACCCACAATTAACATGTCATCAACATAAAGCAAAAGAATCATAAATTTACCATCTAGAAAATTTTTCACAAACACACAATGGTTCGAAGTGGTTTTAGAAAAACCATTATTCATCATGAAAGAGTCAAATTTTTTGTACCATTGCCGCGGGGCTTGCTTGAGGCCATACAAACTTTTCTTCAATTTGCAAACAAATTTCTCTTTCCCTTTCTCCACAAAACCTTCTGGTTGCTCCATATAAATTTCCTCTTCAAGATCACCGTAAAGAAATGTGGTCTTCATATCAAGTTATTCAACTTCAAGGGTCATACTTGCAACCATGCCAAGTACAACCCGAATAGAAAACATCTTCACAACCGGCGAGAAAATCTCATCAAAGTCAATTCCTTTCTTTTGCCCAAAGTCTTTCACAACAAGACATGCTTTGTACCTCAGATTCTTGTTATCATTCTTCAATTTGAAAACCCACTTATTTTTCAGAATTTTCCTCCCCTTAGGCAATTTCACTAAGTCATAGGTGTGATTTTCAAGTAAGGAGTTCATCTCCTCTTCCATGACCTTTGTCCAATCACCTTTCTTTGCATGCTCAATTGCTTCTTGGTAGCTCTTCGGCTCCCCTTGATCAGAAATCAACACAAATTCATTGGGAGGATACTTTCTTGAAAGTTGTCGGTCCCTTGTAGATTTTCTTAACTCAAGTTGTGGTGGCGGTTCTTGAGTTGGATGCTCTTCCTCAATTTCTGTCTCAACTTCATTAGGATTAGCATCATTCTCTACATCGTCAATAGGTGGCTGCACATCTCCCCTATTTTCATTATCCACCAAAGATGAAGGAGATGGATCCATGTCAATGAGATCACTAGTTTTTGGCTCTGGTTGATCACATTTGCCAAAGTCTTCAATTGTTTGGTCTTCAAGAAACACAACATCACGGCTTCGAATGACTTTCTTGTCGACCGGATCCCACAATCTATACCCAAATTCATCACGCCCATAGCCAAGAAAAATACATTGTCTTGACTTACTATCAAGCTTGGACCTCTCATCTTTTGGAATGTGAACAAAAGCTCGGCAACCAAACACTCTCAAGTGCTCATAAGACACATCTTTACCGTTCCAAACTCTTTCAGGAACATCACCATTCAAATGATAGGAAGGAGACAAATTGATCACGTCAACCGTTGTCTTCATTGCCTCACCCCAAAAAGATCTTGGCAATTTAGCTTGTGAAAGCAAACACCTTGTTCTTTCCACAATGGTGCGATTCATCCTCTCGGCAAGCCCATTTTGTTGAGGAGTCTTCTTAACTGTCTTTTAGTGCCGAATACCTTGGCTGCGACAATACTCATCAAATGGCCCAATGTATTCACCACCATTGTCTGATCGGATGCACTTCAATTTCTGCCCTGTTTCTCTTTCAACCATGGCCTGAAAATGCTTAAATACTTCCAGAACTTGATCTTTAGTTTTTAGTAGAAAAGCCCAAACTTTCCTTGAATAATCATCAATGAAAGTAACAAAATAAAGTGCACCACTACGTGTTCTAACTTTTAAAGGACCACAAACATCCGAATGAATCAACTTCAACACATTTTCTTTTCTAGAAGCAACATTTTTATGAAAAGAAACTCTATGTTGTTTACCCGCCAAACAATGAACACAAGTTTTCAGATGTGTACCTTTCAAACCGGGTAGAAGCTCTTTCTTGAACAAAACTTTTAGCCATTTTTCACTCATGTGCCCAAGTCGCTTGTGCCACAATTCAGTAGAAGTATCATCTTCAAGTGCATTGACAACACCTTTACAAATTTTTCCTTGCATCGAATAAAGTGTATGAGTCTTCTTGCACTTGGCCACCACCAAAGAACCTTTTGTGAGCTTCCATATTCCATCACCAAATTTGTTGTTGTAGCCTTCATCATCTAGCTTCCTAGTAGAGATCAAATTGAGGCGAATGTCGGGAACATGCCTCACATCTTTAAGCAACAACTTGCAGCCCAAATTTGTTTCCAAGCAAACATCACCCATGCCAATAATCTTGGACAAACCTTCATTACCCATTCGAACAACACCATAATCTCCTTCGGTGTAGGTAGTGAAGAAATCAACTCGAGAAGTCACATGAAAAGAAGCACCAGAATCAATCACCCAATTGCTCTCTTGGCCCACAAATTGATACAATCATCTTCACAAACGACTATGAGATCATCGGTAGTAACTGCCGTTGTGTCTTTTTACTTCTTATCCACACTTTTTTCACGCCTTTTCTCCTTGTTCTTGAGCTTTCGGCATTCTCGCTTCATGTGCCCTTTCTCATGGCAATAATAACACTCAATGTCTTTCTTTGAAAAAAAACCATCTTTTGATTTGTCACGGCTTTGATCACAACCATGAGGAGTCTTACTCCTCCCCCTTGTTTTACTTCGGCCTCTTACAACAAATGCTTCCGAATGAGAGGAACCCGCTGATTTTTTTCTAGTTTCTTCATTCAATAGGCTACTAGTGACTTAGCCCATTGTGACAACTCCATCGGGCGCCGAATTACTAACGGTCACAACCAAAGTCTCCCAACTTTCGGGTAAAGAACTAAGTAGCATCAAAGCCTGCAACTCATCATCAAAAATAATTTTCATAGAGGCAAGTTGGTTAACAATACTCTTTATTTCATTCAGATGTTCCGGAATAGGGCTGCCCTCTTTATATTTTAAATTAACCAACTTACGAAACAGAAAAGCTTTATTTGTGGCTGATTTCCTATCATAAAGGCCTTCTAATTTTTTCCATAAATCATGTGCTGAAGTTTCAGTAGCAACACGATGAAACACACTGTCATCAATCCATTGACGGATAACACCAACGGCTTTTCGATTAAGCCTCTTCCACTCATCATCTTTCATATCATCAGGTTTGCCACTATCTCCCTCAATAGGCCCATATAAATCTTTACAAAATAATAGGTCCTCCATTTTAGTTTTCCAAGTTACCCAATTACTTCCATTGAAGCTAGACATGCGACCCACATTCCCCTCCATTGATTTACACAAATAAATAAATCCAAATAAACCGTAAGCCCTGATACCAGTTGTTAAGGAAAATATGTGATTCCCCACAAGTAAATCAATCAATGGGAATAAAAACTAATGCAGAAAAATTAAATCAAAAGTAACACAAGAATTTTTACGTGGTTCCCTCAATGTGAGGTACGTCCACGGAATCGAAATCCGATTCCACTATCAACCAAAAGGTTTCCAAACGATTACAAATGAGACACGAATGGTCTCACAAACCACCCTTAGGTGAATTCCAAATAATCACAAATAAATAAGAGGAAAGACCTCACCAAATAGATGAACAAAAATCTTCAAAACAGAGTTGAAGAAAAACCCAAAAATAACGAATCAAATCAACTTCTTCAATGCGGAAGTTGTCAACGAAAACTTCAAACAGTGCTTCAGGAACAAAAGCCCACCAAACATTGAAATCAATCTTATAGCATAGCAGCCGCACGCACACCCGGGAAAAGTAATCCAATCCTTTTTTTTTTCCTTGGGAAAACAATTCCAAAAAAATATGTATTGTGAATCTAGGGTTTTTTTTTTTATCAAACCCCTAGTTGTTACCAAACTGAATTAGGTCTCCACAAAATTAGACATAATATATAAAAATAGATTATACCTAAACCAAACCAAATTAAAACTCTTTTAGTAAACCAATTAGGTCCCACACTCTAATAAGGGGTATACCCAACAAATCTAATAATTAACAATTGACTTTTTCTGATAAAAAAAATTAGCAAAATTTTAAAAAGTAGAATATTACCATCTTAATATTTCATTCTTCTCAGTATAATAAATAAAAATTATTGTTACATTTATTCTAATAATTATCAGTATTTTCCATACAAATACAACTCTGTGGTGTTTTGAGAAGTTTGTAAAAAGCTGACTTTTTTGGTGACTTTTTTTGGTAAAAAGCTGGGCTGTTTTGGGTTAAAAAACTTGCTTTTTTGGCAAAAAAAACTAAAAAGCCAAAAAACTAGCTTTTTACCATTGTTCCCAAAATGACTCTCTATTTTAAAAATATTCTTACCTCATATATTAATGGGGAAAAAATGAAATTGAGGCCCCATTTCACAACACTATAAATAAGTTGATTGTTGATTTATTAATTTATTTTAATCATATTACATCTTTATTTTTTATATATATATTTTTAAAATAAATTAAAAAAAATCAATTTATAAATTACACCCAAAACAATCGTGTGCCAAATGCTGATGAAACTGACCGCAATAAGCCAAATGCTGATGAAGCTGACCGCAATAAACTGAATGTCTATCTCACGGCACACCCTTTTTCAACGTTTTTAATACATGATTCATGGCTCTGACTCGGCAATCATTCACACATTGAGCTTGGTAGCTTTTAATCGAATCTACCTTATTTTAAAAGACATATTCCAAAGTTAGTTTTAAACTTGTTTGTGATGACTTAAAAAGTTAAAAAGTTATTATCTTATTTAAATCATATTATTTTGTTTAAGTTATATCACCTCTTTACCAAATTACTTCAAATTCAATTCATACTCAATTCATATTTCACAAAAAGTCAAAAATGTATTTATTTATATCATTCTAAACTATTATTTTTCAAATTTAAAAACATAAATTTAAAACATAAAATCGTGTTTTAAAAATATAATTTAAATATTGTAATTATGTTTTTAAAATAGGACTTCCACTTCAAGAAATAATATGAATTTGAAAGAAGAAAAATTACAACAAAAAAAAAATGTTTAAAAAAATTGCAAAAAGGGAGGAATCAAAATTTATTGTAATGCATATGGAATCTCAAACAATGATTTCAAAAACATGATTTAAATGACTTTTTTGCCCCTCTCCCCCACCCAATTGCTGCAAACCTTGGGCCAACGTTGACCCCAACATCCCATCTCTCACCTCATCTTGCTGCTACAACCACTCCCTTACCTTCACCCTTCCCCTGCCTCTCTGCCATAACCACTCCCTTTTGTCTTCTTTGCCACATACTAGTGATCACAACAACGGATTGTATGATGAGGTTCTTCTTCTTCTTTTTCTTCTTCTTCTTCTTCTTCTATGGTTGTTCCAAATAGCAAGGCTTTTAGGTTGTACTTCAAGGGTTTGGTCAGAAAATGAAGCAGATGAAGGGACTACAAAAATGTGGGAGACAAGATACCAACACCGATGTTAGGCTAAGATTTGTCAATACTAAGCTAAGGGTCCAATTTGAATGGATCGGGTCAATCTGAAGGCCCTGTTTGGTAGAGCTGTGGGAAAGTGCTTATAGCTTATGCCTAAACAGCTTATAGCTTATAACTATGAACATAAGTTGATTTCTGACTTATAAATTAAGCATTTCCTGCCCCACTCAAAGAATAAGCTGATTTCTGACTTCCAAAAAGTTATAAGCTATAAGCTATAAGTTAAACTAAATATATCAAAATAGCTTAAATCAAGCTGAAAGCTGAAATAAGCAGCTTTTAAGCTGCACCAAACAGGCCCGAAGTCTATTTTGGTAATCCGAATTATTTAACTAGTAAAATTTTTTGAGCAGATTATACACACAAAGAATCAAGTTGATGGAATATCAGTAAGCACATAATCAGATTATTTTTGTACAAGAAAAATAGAAAATCTAATTTTCAAAATATACTTACCATAAATTGTTTTAAGAAAATTTTATCTAATTAAGTTAATTTTTCACTTAAATGATCTTTTCAGTAAATTTTACAAATTAAATGATTTAAAACATCAAAATAAATTGGATATCAGGCCACAGTCATGTCAACGTGTTCTCCCAATCCAAAAAGTGGACGGAAAGCAAACTTGGTTCTTGATATGTAACTCCATCTGAAGGGAAGAAAAAATATTACAAAAGAAAAAATGCTAAAAGCAAATCTAAAGGTCGTGTTGGAAAACATGTATTAAAATGTTTTAAAATATTTTTAAATATGTATTAAGAGTAAAATATTTTCTCATTACATACGTTTTATAAAATGAAACTAGCCGCAATAAGCTCAGTGACGTCTTTGTCTATCTCAACCCAGATTTTTTAACATTTTAATATGGTAATTGAGTATGACTAGGCAATCATGAATGTTTTTAAACCAATTTCACGATATTTGAAAATGTGTTTCTCAATTTAAATTATTTTTAAATTACGACATTAAAAAATATATATTAGTGATAAGTTTATTTTTACACAAATATGTCATTAGGTTCAAGGATTAGAATTTTTTTGGTGATAATGATAAAATATTGTTTTAAATATTTTTTATTTTTTATTTTTATCCCATTGTTGTCGAAAAGGTCATCAGAAGTGATCGACGATAGTGATTAGTGGTGATGGTGATATACACTGATAGATAGATTAGGCTGATAGATATGTGATATGGATAAATAAAGAAATGATATGTAGACAGATAGATGACACGAAATAGAGTTAATATTATCTTTCAAATTATATTGTCTTTTTTACCTCAAAAGAATAGAGTTTAGAGTATTTCCAACCCATTACGCATATAATACTTATTAATCAAAATGCCTAGCATAACTCACTTTTTTAACTCCAATGCACTAAGTATATAATTATATATTTTGGCTCAACTCACATTCACTAGTTACATGTAATTAGTCTTCAAAGACTAGACAAAATGTAATCAATCCTTATGATCATCTCCCTCTATCCTTGTGCTGATGTAGCATTCTATAACATTATTTCTGTGTTTGGTTTTAATTTTTTGTATTCAATTTTCTGAAAATTGAGTTTTTTATTTTTTGTATTTTTTGTTTTTAATGAATATTTTAAAAATTTTAAGTAATTTCTTTTTACTTTTTTAGATGCATCTTACTTAGATATATCTAAAAAGTAAAACATTTGTAAAAAAAAATTTTAAAAAATTAATAAATACAAAGAATACGAAAAATGTATAGAATTTTCATATTTTTTATATTTTTTATATTTAGTAAGAAAAAAATTAAATTCACAAATATTATCTTGTTAAGTGTATTTATCTTAGATGTATCTAAAAATGAAAAAAAAAAAATTGCTTATAACGTTAAAAAAATTCAGTGAAAATAAAAAAAAAAAAAAAAAAAAGAAAAACAAAAGGTTTTAATTTTCTGAAAAGTGAATTCAGAAAATTCAAATCAAACCAACTGAATACTATTTTAAAATAGCTAAAATAATAAGCACGGTTAGAATAAAAAAAAAAAAATTAATAAGTAAAATAAAACATATACTTTATAGTAAGAACCTTGCTACAGACTCCCAGCTGAGGCACACCGCCACCACCCCCACATACACATGGGGGGCAGGGAGAGGATGAGGAAAAAAAAAAATTTGAGTCAATCACACCTCACTGGGGGCCCTTGGGGGTCACCCCAGTGGGGTCTGCCACTTTTTTTTTTATAGTAATGTTTAAAAAGGTTAAATAGCTACACACATTGGAGATACTCTTAAGACTATTACCTAAAAGTTTTTAAATTGAACATATGACTCTAGTGCCAAAAACCAAAAAAAAATAGGGATCGGCTTCCCTCCAGTCCGTCACCTCTAGTCCATGACGGATGAAGGGTATTGTTGGGGCCTGTGGGGGCCCACCACGGGTCCCGTTTCTATAATCCGAACTGTTCAATGTGTAAAACTTGTATCGGTAGGTCGGCTCGAAATTCAGAAGTTTTGCCCAACTTCTCTCCTTAACTTGTAATGCGGCGCGCAGAAGACCGAGGTTGGGGTAGCCGTAATTTGAAAGGAGATGGGCTTTATCTACAAAAGAAGACAAACTGTTAGTCCGGTTCAGAGGAAAAAGCTGAAATAAAAAAAAAAGAGTGAAATACAACCGAAGTATGTATACCGGGTTCTCCTTTTTTCCAGTTTATTCTTCAGCCAGGAATCTGGGCTTGATGGTCTTCAAAATTCCCAGAGACCCAAAAAAAATCATCGTCGTTCAAGTCTTTGTCCGGTGTGTGTTTTATTATTTTCTCTCGGCCACGGCGTATTCTTAAATAATAACACCAGCCATCATTTTTGGATCCTATGGAGTATTGATGGAGTATTTCAGCTAAATCGAGGTTGAGACCGGTTTGGTGGTTCAGTGCGGCTATTCCCATTATTATGCGGTATGTATTGGTGGATAGCTGGGTTGGGCACGGTCTGGTTTGCCTTAGGAATTCGCACATTAGAGGTTGGACTGGGAATCTAAGTCCGGTTTCTATTATTGATTGAAGGGTAAAAGGGACAAAGCCTTCATTGTCCCATGGGTCAACATCTTGTTCGGCCAGGGTAAGGTTTACATCGGCTGGAATGTTGTAATCTTTTCTGAATTCGGCTAGGCCTCCTGGGGTTTCTACTAGGAACCTATATTTCCCCATTTATTGTATAAGTTAAGAATAAATTATCTCGGTCGAAGAAGTGTGCTCAGTAGCTCGGCTGAGCGCAGGGAGGTGCCTGGCAACCTAAGTCTGCAAAGTGGAAAAACAAGGTGTTAAGCACAGATCGTTGACCGTGCTACAAAAAACAAAGCAAAAAAGGACAAGTCCTACTTCGGCTACGCAGTGTACTACAGGATCTACCTCGGTTGTAACCAAGGTGCTTGTTATCTCGGTTTGGCAAGTTGTTTGGTTATCTCGGTTCTGCCTATGGTTTTTGTTACTTCGGTTAAGCATTAAGGGGTAGCTTCTGAGTTCGGTTTAGGAACTGAGAAAGCTGGCTTAGCCCCCAAGGCTTAGCTCGGTCGAGGGCCAAAATTTTCTAGTTCGGTGCGTTTTTATTTCGGCTAATGTGAATCAGTTGGTAGCCTATTGAAACTACTGTGATGTGCACAAGTGCTAGTTCGGTTTCAGTTTTCCTATATCTTTATATAGCAAAAACAGATTCCTAGTTCGGTTGGACGGGTTTTTTGGATCAAATAATGTGTTCCACTAGCTATTACTTGAAGATTCATGAAGTTCTAGCGTTCTACAGGCAAGTTCTTTCCAGAAAAAGTACAAAAATAATAGCAAGAAGTGTTTTGCAAAAACACACTACAAACGGATTGAACAAAAACAAGAGAAGAGAAAACAGATTTCTGGTGCTAACCTGGTAAAAGGGAGAAGAATGAGATTGAAGCGAACGAAGTCAAAACACAAACTTCAGAGATGCAAGGATAAAGAACAGCAAAGCACAGCCCAAGAGAGAGAAGTGAACAGTTTAGTGAATGATTCACAGAGAGAGGGTTTGTTTGTTTTGTGGAAAGAGAAGGGGCAAAAGGCGGGAACTGTTCAAATTCACTAGGTACGAAGAACTGCGCGACAGCTGGGGTTGGCCAATCAGAGGCTGCCACGTGTCACTGGAAAGGCAATCGATTCAGTTTCTGTGATTGAAACGACGTTTCGACCGGATGTGCACAGTTCGGCTTAAGTTTAGCTCGGCTGGAAAAGCTAAATAGTTTTTTAGCTCGGCCGGAGAAGCTCAGCTGGAATAGCTATAGGATTGTAGCTCGGCTGGTAGATCAGTAATCCCTATCATGCAATTGCAGATGGAATTAAGGGGCAATTGAGAGGGTAATTTATATGTACATATAAATTGGGCCGAGCTACTTGATAGGCCGGTATGGGCCGAAGTCCAGAAGGTAGCAAGGTCTCGACGTCATCTCAGGACCGGATGATGGTGGCTAGTTCGGTCGCCGGTTGGTCGCGTTCAGAAGGTAGTTCAGTCCGAATGAGTGTGGACCGGTCTCCGAGTTAGATCGGTGATAACCCGATATGGATAGCTCGGTCGAAGGAATAAGGGCAGTTGGAGGAAGAGCCGAACTAATGTTAGTTCGGCCTATACTGCGGTTAAGCATAGCCATGCTTGTTTCGGTCCGATAGTAGTTCGGTCATAAGAAAACCATCTCCCTTGGTTTAAGCAGTGAGGGGGGTGTTGGAGGATAAGTGTTATCTTCCAGGAGTATGAATCCTAGGAGGACTCTACATGGAGGAGTAAGAGTCCTACTAGGATTGTGCCACACGAAACCTATAAAAGCTCACCCATATCACCTTTGGAGAGGTAATGCAACTTTGCTCCCTGAATACATAGAGCTTCTGCCTATTTATCTTGTTGGCTGACTTAATCATCGGAGAGGTTTCCGGCACACACCCGCCGGCTAGCTCACGTTTGTGTTTTCAGGTAGTAGAGCGACGTCGTACGGAGGAGCACAGACTTGATCAACAGGATTATACGAGATTAACAGGATCAACATGATCAAATGTAACTGACAATCTAATAAATTATATATCTTCATAATGAGATTAATTATGCTTACATGTCAATAATAATAGACATCATCATTACATTAAAAATTTTTCATAAAATTTTCATAGATAATAATATGACTTATCGTAGTCTCTTCATTTTTAATCAAAACAACCATTATTGTTCTCATAATTTTAAAAATATCATTGACATTTCACTCTAAATAATAGTTTTGTACTTTTTTTATTTAAAATATTTTCTTTATGTTTGTTAAAAAAAATTCAAAACCCAAGGGGCATGTCACCTCTTTGGCCCTCTTTACCTCCGTCCCTAATTATTTCACCAAAATATTTTTTTCTATATTTGATTGATTAAAAATATAATAAAAAAATATGTTTTAAATAGAGTCATCCTTCGCTATTTTAAAATAATAATAATTTTATAAGAGAGTTAAAAAATTATCATTTCATTCCATTCATCAGATTCCAATAAACCAAATAGATTAGCGAAATGGGTATTATTACAAGTCTCAGTCTTTTTAAAACTATTTCCACTCTTCAACAAAAGGTCTTGATATAAAATAGAAAACTCGGTTTCTAATTTTTTAAAGACCAGTTGGCCAACACCCTTCAACTCGATTACTTGATGGAAAACCCTAATTCTTGCTTAATTTCCATATAAAAAAAATATTAGGTAGTAATTTAGTATTAAGAAACATTTTTAAAAAATTGTTTTAAAGTATGGTCACGTTATTCTATTTATATTCATGATGTTATGACATATAAGATAAGAAAATACAGTTTTCATAACGACTTTTGTAACGAGCAACAAAGTTCGTCGTGGAATGACAATATTTTGTCATGACAAAAGGGAAGTCGTCGCTAAAATCCTTAAAAAAAATGTACAATTGGTGGGAGAGAGGGAGAATGTCATTGTCAAAATGTTTGCGATATAGAGGAAGTCGGCTGTGTTGGTTAATTAATTTGGTTTCTTTACACCAAAATGGAAGGAGGTAATAATGGCAAAATTACTTATGGGACTTTGATCATCTCTGTCTAATTAATGACTTGTATGGTCAACCATTGGAATTTGGAATGGAGTTGTGGGCAAGTTAGGAATAAAAAGACACTCTATTTCTCGAGACACTTTATCTCAAAATTTGAATTTTGTTTGTTTTTTTTTTTTTTTTTTCTCTTTGAATGCCCTAGTTAATCCCAACCACTTTTGCCGCCCGCTCTCCTCCTTTTGTTCTCCTTCTTCATTATCGTTATCTTCGTCTTTCTCTTCATCTTTTCCCTTGAACTCAAAATCTAAAGACTCCTAAATCTAGGGTCTATGGTGGGGAAGGTAGGGAAGGGGATTCGTTGAGTGAGAGAGGGAGAGAGGAAGGGGAGGCAGGGGGTTACCGTGAGAAGAAAATGTAAAAGGAAAAAGAGGTGACGACAATGAGAAATGGATGAAAACACTACAACATATAAGAGTTTTAGAAACCAAATATTTTAGTTTCTAAAAGTGAAAATTTTGTTATAAAAGACATTTATGGATTAATTTTGATCGTCATGAGAATAGTCGCTAAAAGGTCATCTCGAAAAGTAAAAAACAAGGCTTTTAGCGACAAAATTTTAAAAATGTCACTAATAAATAAATTTTTAGGGACAATAATTTGGTCTCAAAATGGTTTATTTTTTGAGATAAAAAATTTGGTCCTAAAAGGATAATAATTCATCACTAATGTTTGATTTTCGGTGCTAAAAATATAATAATAACACTTTTCGCAACAAAAATATTTGGCCCCTAAAAAATAATTTTGTTCCTAAATTTTGGTTTTTAAAACCTTAATTTTTTGTAATGCAAGAAGAAGAAGCAAGGAGAGAGGAAGTGGCAATGATAGGGAGTGGAGGAGGTAGAGTCGATGGGAAGGGGCTTGGGAAGAACTAAACGAAGTTGGGGTGGGGATGGTCACAGCTAGGGTTAGGATTTGTCCATTTTAGTTCAAAAAAATATTAGGTTGTCCAGAAAAGTTTTTTTAAAAAAAAAGGCTTTTAGTGACAAATTTTAAAATGTTGTTAATAAATGTACTTTTGGTGACAAAATATTTTTATACAAAAAAGTTATTTTTAGACAAAAGTTTTGGTCAAAAAATGATAATAATTCATTACTAAATATCCGATTTCGTCACTAAAAGCACAACAATGATATTTTTTGGCAACTAAAATATTTGGCCCAAAAAATTTAATTTCGTCCCTAATTTTTTGTCTATAAAATCTTAATTTGTTATAGTGTATTTTTGACAAAGTTTCTTACTATTTCTAAAAACATTGAAAACATCTTACAAAATTAGCTGAAATATTTTTCAATTTTTTTTAAGGTTGTGTTTGGTTTATGAATTTAGAGAAGTGTAGACACCCTATTTTTGACCGTCTTCAAGATTTAGTTGTGTTTACAGGTACATCCAGCCACAAGTTCGATTGCTCGTCCAGTACTCGACCTTTGTAGCGAAACGTCACAAGTTTGAGCTTTTCAAACCCTGTATCCTTTCTGCTCCATTTTTGGACCATGTGTTGGTCCTTTCAGCATGATTCTCATGATGCACTGCCGGCCACTCTCTCCCACTGCCGGCCATGCATTTGCCCCTGCCTGCTATTGATGAAGCTTGCCGGCCATTAATGAGGCACTACCGGCCACAGCTGATGGCCGGCAGAACACTTTGTCTCAGCAGATTTCACTCTAGATCTTTTGAGCCAGCTGGTTTTCACTCATCCCTCCTCCATACACGTATGGAGGGATGGAGCTCTTTTCAAGCTTGTTTAACAAGCTTTGCATTGCATTCTTGTATATAAGGAGAGGCTCCTCCTTCATTTTAGAGGTTCAGAAAATTGAGGCTTGAGAGATAGATATACATTTGTATCTATTCTTCCTTGTTTGCTCTTGTTTTGTGCTTAAAAGTGTCATTTTGTCTCACTATTGCATACAAACACACACTCAAACACCATACTATTGGAGCTGAGGTCCCTTGAGATTGTTTTTGAAACTTTTGGACTGGTTTTGGATCAAAAAGGGCGCTGGAGTTGCAGCCTTGAAGGTGGTCATCAAGGGTGAGTTTCTAACCTTTAAATCCCCCCATTTTTGCTTAAGCTTTTAGCCCATTTTGCATGCTGTTTTTGTAACGCCCTCAAAATAATAACATTAAAACCCATCAATTTAGACATGCATTGATATAAAAGAGAAATATTCTTCTATTCATCAGAGTAGTTCATTACAATGAGTATTACATGTTAATAACAAAAGTAAATGCTCTACGGGCTTACAGCTTTCCAAGTTAACACTTGGTTACAAAAAGGAGAGTACTAACTCAATACACATTAAGCCCTTGGCTTGAATTTACATGTAATACATCCAAAGGATAACAAAACAACAAAAGTCTGTCTGCCTCTAGCCTCCCAAGCTATGTCCTTGGAGGTGGCATGCTACCTGTACCTGAAAATGATGTCCCATAAAGGGTGAGCCACAGCCCAGTAGAGGTACACTAAACCAGCTATGAACAATGACTAAAAGATTAGCAGTTGATAGATGGTCAACACAGATACATCCACATATATCACATTTCGGTTTCACGACATTAAGTCCATGTTACATTTCATTTCCCATTTCTTTTTCAACTTTGAGTTTGAAAACAAGGCTCAACATCTAGCCAAATAACTTAATGAGATTAAGACTCATCTTTAAAACACTTTCGAAATTCATGATGGATACACATTTTAATGCTATATCGATAACACATAAACCATTTCCACACTTTACGAAAGATACACATTTCGGTGCTGTATCGACATAACATAAAATCACTTCTATACTTCACAATTGATAACGATATACATTTTAGTGCTATATCAAATCAATTCAAACACTTCCATAATCAACACTTGATACACATTGTAGTGCTGTATCAATGTCACACAAAATCCGGTTTAGAGGTCCATTTCCCATCTTCCCCTAAACCGTGGAGTACATCCCCTATTTCCTCCCACACAACACATGTATATAAACGTAGATCATATACAATCAATCAATACATAAAGTTAATGTATTATTCCAACCACTACATTCGATAGCATACTCAATCGATTAGTTTTAGTTTACCTAATCATCATGCATTGTCTACAACAATCAAGACTATCCTCCACCGATAGCCCAAAGCAGTTATTTCTAAACAGAAAATAAATGCGCCAATGGATAAATTATCAACATTTCAATTAGGTGAGTGATGAATAATCCAACTACACCCTTTAATCCCACACGTTCCCAATTCCTACATTCTCAATTCAATTCTTCATTTCCCCAAATTAATTAAACTATGTAATTAGGGCATTTTTCCCATAAGTTCCATTTCCATCCATAATCCATCGTCTATCTCATTTCTCTATGCCAATCATGCATATAGGTTTATATAAACAAAACCTCAACTTTTGTTAAAATTACATAAAGGCCCAACTTTCTCAAAATTACCCAACAACCCCCAACATATCAAAAGGCTAAAATTTAAAGACAAAGCTCATAAAGAGGAGTAGGATATCCCTACCTCGAAGTTTGAGCTCAAATGGAGAAGAGACCAAAACCAAAATGCTCCAAACTCCAAACTTTTCGGATCAAAACGACGCCCTCGACGATCAACACAACTTTTGTAAAGGCCAAAGGTGAGGAGAACACCCTAACTAGATCAAACCCTAGAGAGAAGGGAGTTTCTAGAGAGAGAAGCTCTCAAAATTGATTTTGGGAAAGTTAGAGACAGAGAACAAAAGTGAAAAGTAATTCAAAAATGCCCAACTGCTATCTGATATACGACAGGTCCGCTCGAGCGGAAAACACGACGCTCGAGCGTCAAGAACAAAAAGCTGTGTCCGCTCGAGCGCAATAAGGCCCGCTTGAGCGCCAAGACACAAGAGTGAAACACATCCGCTCGAGCGCGAAAAACCAGTCCGCTCGAGCGTGGATTATCCCATCCCAGAACTTTCACCAGAAATATACTACCCGCTCGAGCGCCAACAAGCCCGCTCGAGCGCGACCTGCTCGATCGTAGAAAACCCGCTCGAGCGTAGAAATCACACCTGCATAAGTTTTGCAGGGACACAAAATGCTGGAAGGGTGTAAACCCCGCTCGAGCGTAGGAAGACCCGCTCGAGCGGAAAGACCAAAAACTGGGCAATAAGAAATTAAACCAAGGCTCAACCCACCTGCTCGAAACGTGCCCAACACATTCTAAAACTCAATCAAATGAAATTAAAGGATGACAACAAGGTATACAACTACCAACTCCACGGAACCAAAGTCCGGAATACAACAATTACAAAAAAGGAAAACCGGGATCGCTATAGTTTTGAGCTTAACTTCCTACTACAAAAAGTTCTGAATTTTGGTGTTTAAAAAGTTTGTTTAAGATCACTTTTTCGTTGGGGGTTGTTTACCCCCTCTTAGGCCTTGTTTGGCCTTACTTTTGTCCCTTTTTTTGTGAGCCTTTGGGACCACCTTGTTTTGGCCTTCTCACCACTGAAACTCAGAGGAATTTTAGTGGTGGGAAGGGTGTTTTGAGGTGCCAAACAGGAGAGGGTCATCCCCTCTCCTTGTGTCTTCAATACTTGCTTCATTAGCCTCATGTGTGAGCATGTTTGTTAAGCTTATGTTGGCCATATCTTAGCTTGTAGTTGGGGTTATTTTGCTGTGGCATGCCTCTATTTTTACTTGGTTTTGTCACTCCGCGCATGCATAATACACTTGTAGTGTAAATCACACAAACTAGTCTTGTATGCTTCATGAAGTAACATGTCATTCTAGTTTGTTTTGTCTCCATTTCAGTAGGTTTTTGGTGTTGTTTTAGCATGCCATGACTCTGTTTTTGGTGGGTTTGATAGCCCTTTGCATGCTCCATACACTTGTAGTGTAATTCCATGAATTAGCCTAGTGTGTCTCATGCTTTAACATATCATTCTAGCATGCTTTTGGCTTAACTTCAAGAAGCTTTTGTTCACGTTTTGGCATGCTTAAGCTCTGATTTTGGTTGTTTTGGCATGCATGTTTGTCTTGCCTTTTCATGCTTTTCATACCATCATTCCAGCACTATTGGCCACTGATTTGGGCATGATTGAGGTCTGTCCATTTTGGTTTAAGTCCATCTTTGCAATGTTGTTACATGCTTGTCTTGCATGTTGTTGCATGCTTGTTCCATTTGGTCATTGTCGCATGCTTGTCGCATTGCATGATTTTTACATGTTATTGCATGTTTGGTACTTTGGATGTTTGCATGCTTAGGTCACATTACATTGAGTATGCCACCATTTGCATTGTGTATGCTAGTTGTGCATGCCATTAGCCTTGTTAGGTTATTCATGTTGCATTACATGTTTGCATGCTTGAGTCGCATTGTGTGTGCCATGCTTGTGTTGCATTTTGTTTGGAATAGGTGTTAGTCCAAACACGAGAAACGAGGGACGTTTCATACTTGAAGTGATGAAACGTGTCTCAATTCTCGGTCGCCGACGCTCTTGATCATGCATGATAGAGTTCTAGGCATTTATGTGTTTCTTGTGCATTCATTTTACATTAAATTGCACAAGTTAGATCTTTGGCCATCATGCATCGAGATGCGTGATTGATGGTCTTGGATCCGATTATGCCTCTCCTTTGATATTTTGAGGTGATATGGAGTGGCATAGTGCGTACATACCCTTGGAAGACCCTCAATTTCCTCTATTTTGTGCTCTGTTGCAGCTTGGTGTCACAGCACACCAGTGGCCGGCAGCCTCTTATTGTTGGCCGGCAGACCTTCATTCTTGGCCGGCAATGCCTACTCTTGGCCGGCAGAGGGGTGGGCAGCAGCTCCTCATGGCCGGTAGGCCACTGGTGCACTCCTCAGCACTGTTTTTGTAAGATCCAGTAGCTAGTTCTCAAGGACACCCTACAGACAGAGCCTCAAGAGAGCAACTGGAGAGCTTTCGGGACGAGAATCGAGCATGCATCCTCTTCTCCTTCAACCAGAGCTGGAACAACTTAGTTTAATGCTTACTTGTTAGTTAGCTTTAATTTGTAATTTAATTAGTTAATTTGTTAATTAATTAAGTGTTGTAATAATTAGTTGTAGCTAGTTATTCATTTCGGTTGTGTAATAATTAGTCTGATTAGATTATTAGATTAGTTAGTTAGTTTAGCTTAGCGTATTCATTCGGACCCTCCGTCGAGAGGACGAATTTTGTAATAAGTGTGCGTGAGTGTGTGAATGTCTTCCAACCCCACGTCTTTCTCCCTTTTATTTAACCGCTTTTGATGGTTAGTTTAGGGTCATTTTCAATTAGCATACTTATGCTTGCATGCGTGCATCCATTCATCTGTCTTGCATGCACCGGGCTCAGCGCATCATACAAACTGCATTGTATTTTGATACCAATTTGAATACATGTTATCAAGTTACATCTCATATGCCATCTTAGAATAGCCGAGCCTATTTTTAGTTGCATTTTTGCATGTGTTGCATTAGCCTTCTTAACATGAACTAGGATCACGCATGATTATTAACTAGTTTCTTGTTTTGGCTCGGTGTACTAGGTAAGCTTTTATGCTTTAGAATCTTGCATGAGTGTGAGTGTTGCCATGATAACATGCTTGCCATGAGGATAATTGCTTAGTTGATAAAAACTGCCTGAATGCCTGTGGGTGAAGGTTGGATTACTTGAATTGGAACAATTCATTGAAATCCTCGATTTAGCCTACTTATGAGTAGCAAACTCCAAACCATTTTCAAACAAACGGATATGCAATGTTTTGTTCCAAATTAGGTGATCTAGTCTATGCTTGTATGCTGTGCGCATCACGCAGTAAGATTAGCTAATTAATCAGAATAAGAGCACATGTGTTTTCAAAAACAAGATATTATGTTAGTAAAGGCCAATCTTTGATCGGGCGAGCGGGTGTGCTCATTGCATGACCTTCCCCTCTCGTACCCAAGTTCCTGAGCCAAGGCAACTTTGGTGATGACGGACACGTGGCCTTAGGCACGAGTCAGGGTTTCCTAAATTTCCCCAAAAAAAAAATATTTAGGTGGCGACTCTGTATCTGGCAAAGCAGTCCATGTTTGGCACTTCTTTATAAAAATCAGTTTTCCAAAACGATTTGCTAGATTTGGACTCTTTGATGATTTATCGGTCTTGCATTGCACTTTGCGAGATTAGATTCAGAACCGTGACATTGAGTCCGAACTGTAGTAATAAGCTAATGAACAAAACGGGATTTCGCGCCATTCGCGCGCGGAGCCCGGGACGTTCGGGTGCGTCTACAAGAGGGAAAGAAAAAGGAAAAATGTGTGAAACGTAAGTGAAATATATATTTCATTCACATTTTACCTACATTTTTACATTTTCTTTCCAAATCATTCTCTAAAGTCATGAACCAAACACAAAGCCTCTTTCGGAAAGAGGTTAAAAGTAGTTTTTTTATTTTTTAGTCACATTACCTCTTTATTTTTTTACACATTTTTTTAAAAAAACAATAAAAAAAAAATCAAAAAATTAACTTTGAATCTATTCCCCAAAACAACATCATCCTTGTGTTGAAAACCTAATAAAACAAAAAATTCCTTGTATTGAAAACACACTTCCGCGTGAGAGATTTTGACAAGTATGAGTTTTTGATAAGTTTGTTTTCCCTTTTTTTTATATATTATTTTTATATCATTATTTATTAACTGTAAAAGTTAATGTATTAGTAACCATAAAAAAAAAAGAAGAAGAAGAAGACAGAAAAAAAAAAAAAAATCCTTTTCAAAGACCAAATAAATATTTCTTAGAGAAAGACAGAATAAATAATTATCTAAAAAAAAGGCAAGCACGTAACTATTGTAAAAAATAAGTAAGAAAATAATATATATAATTACTTGTGGAAGATAACATTTTTCTCCACAAGGAACGCGAGATGACATGTCCATTCCTTTACTCTGTCAAGAGAAACCAAAATGTCAGTGATCGCCTTAGACCATGATTGATCTAAAGGACCCTTCGACGGTCAAGTCAGAATAATATTCGTTCATGAAAATTTGTATTTAAAAGAGAGTTCTTGAATTGCCTGTGGTTTGTCTTCTTTATTTGACCTGCTTCACCTTTTATAGTCTTCCTGACTTAAATCTCATCTGTTGAATAAATATTCGATCTGAGAGTTCTGCCCGTTTCTGCATCTGGTCGGGCAAGTGGCTGAGTTTCCTTTATCTCTGATCATTGCATCGTCTTCTCATGGATGACTTAGATCATGTTAGACGTTATCAAACTGATTGGACGGTTGTGCCGTCTAGTAAGCCTGACCCATGTTTCTGTATTTACTGCTTGATATCTTTACCGTTAGATGAAGATGAATCCAATGACTTCCCAACGTTCTGCTGATCTCCTTATAGAAGGAGATCTTTATTTTCATTTCTCCTCACGTTCTCAGCCACTCGCCATTGTTTTACTAGCGGTCTCTAATCGGTTCCTTAGAAATCTATCTAGACATTTCCTTTCCTTTAGGCTGCTTCGCCTAATTGCTTTTGGGTTTGGGCCAACATTTTATCCCTCCACATTACCCTTACCTTTATAAAGGAAATTCACTGTGAGAACTGACACCCACTTTTCAAAGACAGAATAAAAATTTAAGATTTTTAAAATAAAATTTTAACTAGATGGAGTGTTTTAATAATTTATAATACTTATGGGTTTATATTTTATTTTTATAATCTTTTTAGGGACTAACTAGATTTGAATTAAATACTTTAAGTGCGTAATAGATTCAATCGTTAGTTTAGGAACTAAATAGACTTTGATTTATATACTTTAGAGACTTAATAGATTCAATTGATAGTTTAGGTACTAAAATGATAGTTTAAGTGTCACGACCCAAACCCGCCCCTATAGGTTCAGCGTCGTAACCGGCCAGTAATCCTTGGATTACCAAAGGCCTCTTAACAGAATAACATATAATTTGGGGGTTGCGGAAGCAAATATATAAAATATACATAGTCCAATGAGCTGTGAAGACATACATGGGATAGATAATCTTAAACTTTTATAAACTTACGAGTGACGTCAAAAGATACAGTGTTTACATGTCACTCCATGTACATACTAACAAAAATCTTGTCCGCAAATCAAAAGAGACAATGCCTATTACATTCACAAAAACAACCACTAAACTTGATTTAATCTGGAACCTCCTCGGGAGGTGCAAAGGGTGGCTGACAAAACGAAATTTCAGGCCATCAACTTTGAGCCTGGTCGCGCGCCTGGTCACCTACATACATAATATAAATAGTGAGCGGAAGCCTAGTGAATAATAACGGAGTAAAGGGGTTTAAATGAATGATGTCCAGTACAAATATAAATTCAAATCACTTAATGAACAGAAGCATAATCATACTCGTTTGAGAAACAGAATCATAGTCATATTCATATCTTGAGTGGTGTATCCATTAGCATTAAACATATCTCTTTAGTCAAGCTTATTAAGTTCCATATTGGAACCTTCGGTACCGGGTAACATATCTCACACATGAGCCACGATATTGTTTCCCCTGGGCGAGAGCCTGGGCCACGGTATTGTTTCCCTCGGGAAAGGGCCTCATGACCATAAGCCACAGTATTATGTCCCTTGAGCGAGGGCCTCTGCTAAGGATACCACATAAACATTTCAAAGAAGTGGATCATCATTTATGTAATCACATAATTGCCTTTTGTATTATTCGAAAACGGTTCATATCATATCATAAAGTTCAGAAAATATTTCATATCAAACATAGTTTTACTAAGTTATTACTCATAGATAATTGTACAAATAGCTTGGCAGCAAACCAATGGATCAACCCTTCACGGCGCGTGACCTACACCAATCATAACAGATACATACACTGTAATGCACACTCGAATTGTACGTAACTCAATTCATTTGCCCTTGAGTATTTTTACTTCTTATCCTTATTATGGTGTCTTAATCTAAGCCTAGGAATGCCTAGGATGCAATGAGGATGCTAAAAATGTACTTGGAAACACTCTACAAAATTTGCTGAAAACAGGGCCCTCGCTCGAGCACAACTTCTTACGCTCGAGCGGACATGCAAAATGTGAGTGGTCACTCGAGCGCAATATCTGTCGCTCGAGCAGTCTATAAACTTTTGTATAAGTGCTTGATGCTTGCTCGAGTGTGTGAAACATGCCCTCGCTCGAGCGCAACCTTGACGCTCGAGCGGACTGCAAAACAAAAGAACTTTTGGGAGCATGCATTTCACACTCGAGCGGACTTCTGGTCACTCGAGCGGAAGTGCACGCACTCAGAGTGGTCGTTCGAGCGTGGATTCCTTCGCTCGAGCGTAGGAGTAGAATTCTAGAATTTCCAGATTTGCTCCTAAGCTCAAAACTCGAATTCCACACCTCAAAACTCATATTCTTGGGCCAAAATTCTGGAAAACATTTAGGAACTTGTAAAATATCATGATTTGAAGATCATTTCATGAAATTAAGGCCCAAAAGTATGTCAATTATGCAAAATTCAACTGTAAGAACATGATGTGAACATGTCATGCATGTATTCATTTGAGTTCATAGCTTCCAAAACATGATCAAATGAGATATTCTACTCAAAAACATGGTGAATTCTTAGACTACAACCAAAATATGAACATGCATGGGACAAATTCTTAAACAACATGCTCTAAATGCAATGTACTGCATATGCATGTATGTATACTCTTCCCTTCTACTTCATTAAGTTTAATTCTTGTCTCAATTCACTTAATTCATTTGAATGCATGAGTTAAGTACCCTAATTACACAACTAAAAGCTTGATTTCTTACCTTAGGTCCCCAACTCCTTAAATCCTAGTGAGTTCTTGTTCAATTTCTTCAATTCTCCTTAATTCTCTAACAAATTCAAGACTTCTCCCTAGTCTCTCTCTCTACACGTTTGTGTGTGTGTGTGAGCTCAAAATGTGTTAGAATGAAAGAAAAGAGTGAGTGAGAGCACATAAGAAGCCTTATATAGGCTTACCTAATGATAGTTAATTAAGGCTAATCAAGTGGGCATTAAATTAATCTAATTTAATCGTTCCGAACCGAATTTTAATTAAAACCTACCATAATTTTCCATAATTCCCAAATAACACAAAAATCAAATCAATTCCTAAATCGGATGTCGATAAGGCCTCCAATTTGCAAACCGAAATGAAAATATGAACAGATCTTTCTACGTTAAACAGATATAAACACAAATAAGACAACATATGATGCAAAATTTCACTTTAATTACTTATTAAGCATAATTAAACATGGTTTAACGTTAATCATGGGTCGAGGTTGTTACATTAAGTTTATAAAATATAATAAATCCTTATATTTTATTAACATTTCACTTACCTTTTTATATTTCAATTTTAAATTCCTTCTCAAAATTATGAACCAAACGCAATTTAAGAACATCATCCTTGTATTGAAATCACGCTTCCACGTGAGAATTTTTGACAAGTTTGTTTTGTTTTTTTGTTTTTTTAAGTTAATGTATTAGTTCCCACCCCACCCCACCCCACCCCAAAAGAATAAAGAATTAAAAAATCTCTTTCATTTTTATCTCTCTACAAAAAAATAACATGATAAAGTTAGCAAAGATTTTTGTGTTTTAAGGTGAGCAATACTAGAGATTCATATTTTTAGATTCATAAATTTATTTATAATGATGTGGCAAGGGAGTTAGGTTTTATATTATTGGATGTGTAACAAATTAAGAGTCGACGCATATCATACTACATCATTATGGATATAATTTTGAAATTTTTTTGAATGTTTCAAATATTTTTCATTTTAAGGTGAACTAGGCTAAATTATTGTTTTATAATATTTTATTAATCATTTCCCACAACAACATTAAAAACAAATATCAACAATGAAATTCACTAAACAATTGTAGTTATGCAAAAAATTATTCTATGGGTCAAGAAAATCACATGGTCATGTGCTCATCAAATGAGACCATATCATTTCTCCACAATTTTCTTGTTTTTAACGTCATGTAATTCTTAACCCTCTTATTATTAGTTGGATGCACTGTCAATATAGAATTCTTAAAAAACAGAATAATTATTCGTAGTTATGACACACAGGCCTTGTTTGAAAAATTAGCTATTTTAGTAGGCTATTTTAATTTTTGACTATTTTAAAATTTTTGTATTTGGAAAGATGGTTAGATTTTTTTGTAGTTAGATGTGATGTTTGTGAGAGAAAAAGTAAAATGATTATAAATTTAATGCGACATTTTATCTTATTGACTATTTTAATATATTTTATCTTTTTATAAATTTTAGCCTAGAAAACTCAATTTTAACCTTTACCAAACAAGGCCACATAGTAATTATGACACATATGAATGACGACATTCACATAAAATGAAGCAGCTTGTCTCTAGTTCGAGATCGGATTGGATGGTATTGTTTGGTCCATGGGAGCCCATCACAGATCCCGTTTGATAATCCGAACCGTTTAATATGTAGAAGTCGTCGAGTACTATATGCCTGTAAAAAATCACGTTGATCGGATATTGATAGCTATCTCATCGGATCAATTTTTTTGTCAATTGTTAATTTATTCACCGTTCATTTTTTTTATACAAAACTTATTTAATTTGAGAAATAAACTTATCACTAATATATATTTTTTTAATATCGTAATTTAAAAATAATTTAATTTGAGAAATAAACTTATCACTAATATCGTGAAATTGGTTTAAAACATTCATGATTGCCTGGTCAGACTCAAGTACCATATTAAGTGCTTGTTTGGTATTTTTTAAAAAATTTAAAAAATAAAAAAATTACTAAGAATGTAAAAAAATTTATATTATTTGAAAGAAGTGTATGGGGGGAAGTTAGAGGGCAAAATTGTAATTTTTCCCTTTGAATTAGTCAGACCAGCAGTGCACTCAGTGTGCTTGAAATCTATTTTCCAAGTGGTGTTCCACGTGGCACAATGCAAGCCACCAATTCTCATTAAAAAAAAAAAAAATTTGAAATGCAGTGTACTTGAATTAGTCCATACCACGTGGCCCTGTTGAATTAATCAGTATATTTTGTATCTATAATTTTAATATACATTTTTTTCATAAAAAATTAAAAAATTATCCTAAATATACATATTTTTTCCTCTACTTTTTTTTCAAAAAAGTAAAAAAATGTACATATATAATTTATCCCAAACAACTCCTAAACGTTAAAAAATCTGGATTGAGATAGAGAGGCATATATGGCCTAGGGGGTCCTCCCCTCTTTGAATTTTTTTTTTCAAATATAAAGAAAATATTTTAAATAAAAAATTTATAAAAATATTATTTAGAGTGAAATGTTAATGATATTTTTAAAATTATGAGAATAATAATGATTGTTTTGATTGAAAATAAGAGATTATAATAAGTCATATTATCATCTATAAAAATTTCAATATAATGGTAATGTCTATCATTATTGATATACAAATATGATTAATCTTAATGAAAATATGAAATTTATTGAATTATTAGTTACATTTCACATGTGGAGTTTATCCTCTATGTGTTTCTTTACTATTGATTGGTAATATCACATGTCAACGATGACGTGATATTATTATTATATTGATTTTTTACACAAATTTTGTGTATAAAAAATTACTTTATCATTATATAATTTATTTTAAAACTTATATCTATGACTTTTTTTATATTATCCATAATACACTAGTTACACATAATATTAGGTTTTTTTTTTTTTTTTTTTTTTTTTTTTTGAGTCAATCATAAAAATTTATGTGAAATATTTTTGAAAATTTTTTCAATATTGTAATTGATAATGACGAAAAACTTGTTTAATATATTACTATGTGCAATCAATTTTTTATATTAGAGAAATATTATATGTCACTGAATTTTTTGTTATATCACCTATTATATGAATACTCATAATTAGTTTCTCTGTTTAGAAATACTTATTACACAATTAACAACAAGTAATAATATATCACTATGTAATTCAATGATTCAAAACAACTAATATATTATTATTATGTAATATATTAACAACTAATAATACTTGTTCGCCGAAATCCTCTACGTTTTAAAAAGAGCGAACCACAGTTTTGAATCCACTGAAGCGACCAAAGTTGTACAATCATTTTTTCGCGCAGCCTGTTACTCTCCACAACATCATTCAAACTGGTCGTTAGATTATAAGTTGAACTCACTTTGCCTGTTTTCTTAGGTATATCCCACTTCTTAAGAAATATATCAAATTCCTGTCTCGACGGATCAATTAATTCGGCTTCAATAAATGTCTTATGATTTCCGGTTCTTGTTTCAAGCAAGTCCTTCTCTTCTCGCGTGAGGAATCCATTATCAATTTGACTCAATGGCAAAGATAGACGCCCATGATTATGGTTAAGGTCTGTCCTGTACAGTGGCTTTTCAATCACAAAATTCAATTCAGTACCATCCAGACATTCGATGTGATTCTTGAATTCAGCAGGTAATTCTGGTGGAACTGCAGGTGCCTTTACAATCATCCTCTTCTTCTTTCTCCTGACCTTTTCTTCATTATCACCGTAATCTCCATCACTGAGCCGCATTTTCGAGACAAAAGACTTGTCTGGCGACTTCAACTTGCATCGAATTTTCATTGGCTTTTTTGTCATCGTTGCCTCAGCCTCAGAGATGTGATTGACCGAGACTGTAACAGAACTCTTCTTCCTACAGCGCTTTGATCTTTTCCCTTTTGGGATTACAACAGATTTTCCAAATGGTGATCTTTCTCCATCAGAACATAAAGAAACAACACCATTCTTCTTCGAGCCCTCTCTGTCGACAGAAACAGAGTGAGTATGATGATGATGATCATCAGAAAGTGTCTTATGGGTTAAGTTGTGTAACTCAGACAAAGTGAGCCCATATAAATCAACACGACTGTTCTTGATGAATTGTCACAACACCTTCAATTTCGAGTCGTGGTCGAGTTTGAGAAGACCCTCTCTTGAAACCTCTATCTTCTGACGATATTTAGTCCAATCAGATGGATCACCACTATCCAACATCAACATGTTAATAAATTTAGACAAAAATGAAGGATTATCAACACCTATCATTCCATGGTCATTATCTAAGGGTACTGATATCACTGGACCAAGGGCTTCTTGTTAGGGAAATTCAATGATTTCTCACAAGTAAATCAATCAATATGAATAAAAACTAATGCGGAAAAATTAAATCAACAGCAACACAAGAATTTTTACGTGGTTCCCTCAATGTGAGGTACGTCTACGGGATTGAAATCCGATTCCACTATTAACCAAATAAGTTTCCAAACGATTACAAACGAGACACGAATGGTCTCACAAAACCACCCTTATGTGAATTCCAAATAATCACAAATAAACAAGAGGAAAGACCTCACCAGATAGATGAACCAAAATCTTCAAAACCAGAGTTGAAGAAAAATCCAAAAATAACGAACCAAATCAACTTCTAATCAGGAGCAATAACATCCACAAACCAAGCACAATCAACTCATTGAATTGATCATCACGGCTGCTCCTCCACCAATAGTGGAATCGGATTTTGATCCCGTGGACGTACCTTACATTGAGGGAACCACGTAAAATTCTTGTGTTGCTTTTGATTTAATTTTTCCGCATTAGTTTTTATTCCCATTGATTGATTTACTTGTGGGGAATTTTACGTAGTTCCCTCAATGTAAGGTACGTCCACGAGATCAAAATCCGATTCCACTATTAACCAAATAAGTTTCCAAATGATTACAAATGAGACACGAATGGTCTCACAAAACCACCCTTAGGTGAATTCCAAATAATCACAAATAAACAAGAGGAAAGACCTCACCAAATAGATGAATCAAAATCTTCAAAACCAGAGTTGAAGAAAAACCCAAAAATAATGAACCAAATCAACTTCTTCAATGCGGAAGTTGTCAACAAAAACTTCAAACAGTGCTTCAGGAACAAAAGCCCACCAAACATTGAAATCAATCTTGTAGCATAGCAGCCGCACGCACACCCACGGGAAAAGTAAACCAATCCTTTTTTTTTTCTTTGGGAAAACAATACCAAAAATATGTATTGTGAATCTAGGGTTTTTTTTTATTATCAAACCCCTAGTTGTTACCAAACTGAATTAGGTCTCTAAAAATTAGATATAATATATTAAAATATATTATACCTAAACCAAACCAAATTAAAATTCTTTTTCTAAAACCAATTAGGTCCCATACTCCAATTACGAGGTATACCCAACAATTCTCCCCCTACCGACTTAGGTGGAGACATCAACCATACCCGCCAAAGTTCAACACTTTAAATGTTTGTCCCTCGACAAAGTCTTAGTTAACATATCCGAAATATTATCATCCGTGTGAACCTTTTCGAGTTGTAACAATTTTAAGTCTAACACATCACGAATCCAATGGTATCTCACATCAATGTGTTTCGATCTCGAATGAAAAGTAGAATTTTTGCTCAAGTGAATAGCACTTTGACTATCACAATAAAGCACATACTTTTCTTGCTTTAAACCCAACTCTTGCAAAAAAAATTTCAGCCATAACTCTTCTTTGCAAGCTTCTGTAATGGCAATAAATTCAGCTTCGGTAGTTGAGAGAGCAACATATTTTTGTAATTTAGATTGCCATGCCACAGCTCCCCCCGCAAAAGTCATCAAATACCCCGAAGTAGATTTCCTAGAATCAATATCACCGGCCATGTCAGAATCCGTGAACCCATCAAGCATCGGCTTACCATCCCCAAAACACAAACACACCTTCGAAGTCCCTCGAAGATACCTTAGAATTCATTTTACCGCTGTCCAATGTTCTTTACCCGGATTAGAGAGAAATCGACTCACCACACCAATGGCGTGAGCAATATACGGCCTTATACAAACCATGGTATACATCAAAGAACCAACTGCTGAAGAATAAGGAACTTTCAACATCTCTTCTTTGTCTTTCTCACTTGTAGGACATTGATTCGAACTAAGCCTGAAGTGACCTGCAAGTGGACAACCAACCGACTTTGCTTTATCCATGTTGAATCTCTCAAAAACCTTCTCAATGTAGCTTTCTTGAGACAACCAAATCAGTCCCTCTTTGAGATCATGAACAATTTTCATACCAAGAATTTGCTTTGCCGGTCCCAAATCTTTCATAGCAAAAGACTTGCTCAACTCCAATTTCAACCTGTTTATCATGGTAGAATCTTGACCCACAATTAACATGTCATCAACATAAAGCAAAAGAATAATAAATTTACCATTCGGAAAATTTTTCACAAACACACAATGATCCGAAGTGGTTTTACAAAAACCATTATTCATCATGAAAGAGTCAAATTTTTTGTACCATTATCGCGGAGCTTGCTTGAGACCATACAAACTTTTCTTCAATTTGAAAACCCACTTATTTTTCAAAATTTTCCTCTCCTTAGGCAACTTCACTAAATCATAGGTGTGATTTTCAAGTAAGGAGTTCATCTCCTCTTCCATGGCCTTTTTCCAATCATCTTTCTTTGTATGCTCAATTGCTTCTTGGTAGCTCTCGGGCTCTCCTTGATCGGAAATCAACACAAATTTATTGGGAGGATACTTTCTTGAAGGTTGTCGGTCCCTTGTAGATTTCCTCAACTCAAGTTGTAGTGGCGGTTCTTGAGTTGGATGCTCTTCCTCAATTTCTGGCTCAAGTTCATTAGGATTAGTATCATCCTCTGTATCTTCAATAGGTGGCTGCACATCTCCCTCATTTTCATCATCAACTGAAGATGAAGGAGATGGATCTATGTCAATGAGATCACTAGTTTTTGGCTCTGGTTGATCACCTTTGCCAAACTCTTCAATTGTTTGGTCTTCAAGAAACAAAACATTACGGCTTCGAATGACTTTCCTGTCGACTGGATCCCATAATCTATACCCGAATTCATCACACCCATAGCCAAGAAAAATACATTGTCTTGACTTATTATCAAGCTTGGACCTGTCATCTTTTGGAATGTGAACAAAAACTCGGCAACCAAACACTCTCAAGTGCTCATAAGACACATCTTTACCGATCCAAACTCTTTCTGGAACATCACCATTCAAAGGATAAGAAGAAGACAAATTGATCACGTCAACCGCTGTCTTCATTGCCTCACCCCAAAAAGATCTTGGCAATTTAGCTTGTGAAAGCAAACACCTTGTTCTTTCCACAATGGTGCGGTTTATCCTCTCGGCAACGCCATTTTGTTGAGGAGTCTTCTTAACTGTCTTTTGGTGCCGAATACCTTGGCTGCGACAATACTCATCAAATGGCCTAATGTATTCACCACCATTGTCTGATCGGATGCACTTCAATTTCTACCCTATTTCTCTTTCAACCATGGCCTGAAAATGCTTAAATACTTCTAGAACTTGATCTTTAGTTTTTAGTAGAAAAGCCCAAACTTTTCTTGAATAATCATCAATGAAAGTAACAAAATAAAGTGCACCACTATGTGTTCTAACTTTCAAAGGACCACAAACATCCGAATGAATCAACTCCAACACATTTTTTTTTTCTAGAAGCAACATTTTTATGAAAAGAAACTCTATGTTGTTTACCCGCCAAACAATGAACACAAGTTTTAAGATGTGTACCTTTCAAACCGGGTAGAAGCTCTTTCTTGAACAAAACTTGTAGCCCCTTTTCACTCATATGGCCAAGTCGCTTGTGCCATAATTTGGTAGAAGTATCATCTTCAAGTGCATTGACAACACCTTCACAAATTTTTCCTTGCATCGAATAAAGTGTATGAGTCTTCTTGCACTTAGCCACCACCAAAGAACCCTTCGTGAGCTTCCATATTCCATCACCAAATTTGTTGTTGAAGCCTTCATCATCTAGCTTCCCAGTAGAGATCAAATTGAGGCGAATGTTGGGAACAGGCCTCACATCTTTAAGCAACAACTTGCATCCCAAATTTGTTTCCAAGCAAACATCACCCATGCTGATAATCTTGGACAAACCTTCATTACCCATTCGAACAGAACCATAATCTCCTTTGGTGTAGGTAGTGAAGAAATCAACTTGAGAAGTCACATGAAAAGAAGCACCGGAATCAATCACCCAATTGCTCTCTTGGCCCACAAAATTGATACAATCATCTTCACAAACAACCATGAGATCATCGGTAGTAAATGTCGTTGTGTCTTCTTGCTTCTTATCCACACTTTTGTCATGCCTTTTATCCTTATTCTTGAGCTTTCGGCATTCCCTCTTCATGTGCCATTTCTCATGGCAATAATAATACTCAATGTCTTTCTTTGAAAAAGAACCAGCTTTTGATTTGTCACGGCTTTGATCACGACCATGAGGAGTCTTACTCATCCCCCTTGTTTTACTTCGGCCTCTCACAACAAATGCTTCTGAATGAGAGGAACCCGCTGATTTTCTTCTAGTTTCTTCATTCAACAAGCTACTAGTGACTTGGCCCACTGTGACAACTTCACCAGGTGCTGAATTACTAACCGTCACAACCAAAGTCTCCCAACTTTCAGGCAAAAAACTAAGTAGCATCAAAGTCTGCAACTCATCATCAAAAATAATTTTCATAGAAGCAAATTGGTTAACAATACTCTTTATTTCATTCAAATGTTCTGGAATGGGGCTGCTATCTTTATATTTTAAATTAATCAACTTACGAAACAGAAAAGCTTTATTTGTGGCTGATTTTCTATCATAAAGGCCTTCTAATTTTTTCCATAAATCATGTGCTGAAGTTTCAGTAGCAACATGATGAAACACACTGTCATCAATTCATTGACGGATAACACCAACGACTTTTCGATTAAGCCTCTTCTACTCATCATCTTTCATACCTTCGGGTTTGCCACTATCACCCTCAATAGGTCCATACAAATCTTTACAAAATAATAGGTCCTCCATTTTAGTTTTCCAAGTTACCCAATTGCTTCCATTGAAGCTAGACATACGACCCACATTCCTCTTCATTGATTTACACAAATAAATAAACCTAAATAAACCGTAAGGTCTGATACCAGTTGTTAGGGAAAATCAATGATTCCCCACAAGTAAATCAATCCTTTTTTTTTTCCTTGGGAAAACAATACCAAAAATATGTATTGTGAATCTAGGGTTTTTTTTTATCAAACCCCTAGTTGTTACCAAACTGAATTAGGTCTCTAAAAATTAGATATAATATATTAAAATATATTATACCTAAATCAAACCAAATTAAAATTCTTTTTCTAAAACCAATTGGGTCCCACACTCCAATTAGGAGGTGTACCCAACACTTCTGTCATTCCAAAATCATGAGAAACATTAAATCCCAATTCCCTAACTTTGTTCAGAGTTTGAAGCGGTAGCAATGCTCCAGCGATTATGACATCCACTTTGGAAAGAAGTGGTTGTTGGTTATTGGAGCATGCTTCCGCAATCATGTTCAAGATGGTGGGTGCACCACATAAATGTGTCACCCTGTGAAGACGTATCGCATCAGAGATGACTTTTGATGTGACATTTCTGATGCTAATGTTTGTGCCACCTAAAGCTGCCACTGCCCAAGTAAAGCACCACCCGCTGTAGCGAAACATGTCCACTGTCCACAGAAACACGGGGATTACTCTCATGTTGTTGCGAAAAATTTCAGCTAGCGAATTGAGATAAACCGCTCTGTGGCTATACACCGCGCCTTTAGGCTTCCCGGTTGAGCCAGAAGTGTAATTCACTGAGATTGGTTGACACTCGTCGATTGGATGAAGAATCTCAAAATTATTTTGTCCCATTTCGAGTAGCCTATTGTAATCTAAGCTACTTAGTGGGAGGTCTGTTGTTGTGTGATTGCACTCTGGTATGACAACAATTAATGGTGGTTTGGCTTTGGAATTGGATAGGGAGAGAGAGTCTAGTGCTTTGAGGACAAGTTCAAGAAATTGATAGTCGATACATATGATTTTTGCTTCCAACTCTTCTAATGATGATCCTATCATGGGTGCATCAAGCCTTGTATCGAGTGCTGAAATGACTGCACCAGTCATTGGTACACCAAAGTACAACTCATACAGCTCTGGAATGTTTGGCGCCAAAGCTGCAACCTGAATGTCAGTGAAGTTCTAATTTTAAAATCATAAAATAGAAATATTTAGTTGTCAAAACCGCCACATCATACATGAATTTAATAAAATAGGCACTAAGTGCTGCCAAGTTTCTCATCAAAATAATTCGAGGTAAGTGGTGACGTTAAGATCTGTTTGATTAGCATGATTAATAATGAGAAAACTAATAATTCATAAAATTAATATATGATTGGTTATCTAATTGGATTATTGAGATAACAAATTTTCTTTTGTTAACGTTTGTTTTGATATGAATATGGAAATATATATTTCTAATTATAACTAACTAGGCTTAGCCTAATTGGCTACCATGCATTCCTTAGGGCTTAGTCCTAGGGAGATCATGTGTTCAATTCAATCCGTAGAGGGTTGAATTAAGGGAGTGCAAGCACTTAGGTGTTTTGTCGAGGGTGGGGAGATTTTCTCTCATAGGTACTAATCTAACAACTAACATTTGCCGATCAAAAAAAATATATATATATTTCTAATTATATATTTATTTTGCATTATTAATTATAGGATTAAAAATCATCAAGTTTGTTGAATAAAATATCTATCAAAATCTAATTCAAAAATTATAACTAAACAATAAAATGTGAGTATCGTAAATTCGTAATATCAATTATATATATTATAATTCATTCAATCAGATATGCCCTAAACTTATGACATTTTGGCTGTCATCATGTTATGCCTCCTTCTGTCTTTAATATTAATATATTCAACTATTCAAGGGGTATGAGGTTGCATGCTGACATGATACAAATTAGCACAAGTTTGGATGTATGTGGGAATTATTGTGAATTTTGAAATTGTTATTTTAATCTTTAATTTAAATATATATTTTTTTCCATGAAGATGTCCATTTACTTTCCATCTCATCATATTGATCTCTCGGTCTTTTTCTTTTTACAGTGCGTTGAGCAGTTTTGCTTCAAACTAACCCCTGAAATCAATTAAAATTTAGCTTTGAGAAATAAAATCTGTGTAGAAACTTATAGAGTTCAAATTTGAGGATTATATATATATATATATATATTTGCAGAATATAGTGTAGTTGTGTAATTTTTATAGGTATAATTTGTATATATTTAACAAAAGAAGATGAATAGGATATTATTATTATTATTATTATTATTATTATTATTATTATTATTCAATTTTCAAATTTTAATTTAGCTATATAATTGTCCCCATTCTACAAAAAATTGAGTGATTGACTATAATATCATAATGTTTTGAGGTTTCCCGTCCAATTAAATTCATGTTTTGTGTTCTACAAAATTTTTCATATAAGATGATATAATTCTTTCTTTCATTTCAAATTAAAATACATTCTCGCAGTTCATCATTTAAAAAAATGTCACTATCAACTCAGTTCCAATGAGAGTTATAAAAATTCATACTTGAGTTATGGTTTAGTTTTTAAATAATTTTCCAATATTCGGTTAAAAAAATAAAGGAATCAGATTGAAGATATACGTAACTTGGCCATTTTTCTCTCATCATCACATGACTCATGCATGATGCATGGTGGAAGAGAATTCAAATCAACCCAAAAAAAACCCAACAACATGGACCTTGATGATCATATTGGTTTGACTTTAGTGGTGCCGTGGACGAACTCTTATTTCATGTCTATGTGCATGCCTAAAGGTAAGTTTGGAGACGATTTAAAAAAATTTAAAAATTAAAAGCTTGCTTGGTTGTGTTTTTTCAAAAATACTTTTCAGAAAATTCTACTTTCTTGTTTTCTGTATTTTTTTGTTTTTACTGAATTTTTTTAATATTTTAAGCAATTTTTATTTTTATTTTTTAGACATACCTAACATAAATATACCTAAAAAGTAAAAAATTTGTGAAAAAAACCTTTTAAAAATTCACTAAATACCAAAAATACAAAAAAAAAAAAAATACGCGAATTCAGTATATTTTTTGTATTTTTATGTATTTATTAAAATTTTAAAATATTTTTTCACAAAATTTTTACTTTTTAGATACATCTAAGTAAGGTGCATTTAAAAAAGTAAAAAAAAATGTTTAAAATTTTAAAAATATTCACTAAAAACAAAAAAAACACAAAAATCAAAAAACTGAGTTTTCAAAAAACTTAATTCAAAAAACTCAAACCAAACACACTACTAAAAATTAACTTTTTATTTTTATTTTTCTATATATTTTTATATATAAAAAAATCAAAAAAATCAATTAAAATAGTAATTCCTAAAACAATCCTGAGTGGTTCCTCAAAAAAGGTATAATTGATATAAATGATGAGTTTATCATTTTAATATGATATATTTTTTTTTATTGATTTGTAACATACACATTGAATAAATTTTAGCTGTTGATTGCCATGGTGTTGACTAGGGACGAACCCATGGGAAGGGTCAAGAGATAAATATATATATATATTTTTTTCGCCAGATACAAGTCCACGCGTGTGTATACACATATATGTGTAATCTAATATATAAATTATATATATACATAAGATATATATATATATATATATATATCACTGTCTAATGTATATGTCTAATCTAACAGAATTGAAGAAGCTTTTTTGGTGTCTTGACGATCTTAACTTCTAGTTCAAAACAATGGATTTGGATATATATGGTTATTTGTTGAATTAAGTTGATAGATATTATGAGTATAAAGAGATTGAGTGATAGAATTATTAGTATGGTAATATTAATTGATTGAGATTAAAGTTATAAAATTATATAAAAACTCCCACTACATAAAAAACAACTTTATTATTTTTGTAAAACAGAAACAAAATAATATTTTTTTTTTATCTCTAATCATACTTCCAAACATCCTAGGTGTGTGAGGATTCATAATTTCTCAATCCCATATTATTATGATGCCTATATAACTCATGGATGAGATTTGGAGATTCCATTGGAGCTAAACCATGACAGTTCTAATCTCAATTCTTCTATTAGTACTAACCTCCGTTTATTTGGGGAGAACATATTTTATACGGAAAATTTTTTCAAAAAATATTTTGCAAATATTTTTATATGTTTAGTGGCGGTGATGGAACGAAAGTGGAGATAGAGGTGCCGGCGGCATGATGGTGGGGTGATTGTGACAATGATGGTGGTGGTAGCCATAGTAATGGTGATGTGGTCGTGAAGATGAGAGTAGTGGTAGTATGGTGATATTGGCAAAATTTTAATTCATAAAACGTTTTTCACCTTTTAAAAGTGAAAAATATTTTTTGGTTAAATAGGTTTGTTTTTCATTAACCATGAAAAATGTTTCCAATTGACTTTTGTTTACTATTATATCAAACACTAAAAAGTACGAAAAATATTTTTCAAAAAACATTTTCTATCTAAACGAATGGAGCATAAAGTTACTCATATTCATCTACAGACTAAAAATTTAAAATTAAAATTCAAACATAGCTGAAAAATGATTTCAATAACATGATGAAAGGGTCATGTTTTGTGCATTTCTTAGTTTGTTTGAGTGGTCCTGTTTTGGTTGGTGACTTATCAATCTCGGTTTTGTGCTATCATATGATTGAGTTTGTGTATGAATGCCAACCTAGTTGGGATTGACACATCGGGTATGATACTTAAGCACTAGCCCCTTGCTTTCTGGATAATGTTAGAGATACTAAATTTTCTACCAAATAAATGACTAAATATCTCACGTGTTAGTCCACAAAAATGTGGGGTCTATACTTATGTGAGATATTTAGTCATTTATTTAATAGAAAATTTTAGACCTATAGCATTTTTCTTTTTTTATTGATGTATCATTTTGTATCACCTTGTATTACTTTGTGGTTATCAATAAAAAAAATTTTGCTGATAAAAAAAAAAACATGATGAAAGGGCGGCATTTAGAAAAACTTACAACGTCACGGCGGGAGATACCCAACTGAGAGAGAGCAGAGGCGAGTTTGATACACCTTTGATGAGTCTGTCTCCATGAGTAGGTTGTATTGCCGTGAACAATGGAGACTTGATCACCATAGACAAAAGCAGCTCGCTCTAAGAAGCTTATAGGAGAGAGAGGCACATAGTTGGCTGAGCATTGCACCACTCCCTCCATTTGGGTTTCCTTTTATGCGCAGTAGTTGTCTTCAGAATGCTAGATTATCGGAGTATATATAAGAAATTTTGACGGTGTTTTTTTTGAAATATATATATATATATATATTGGTTTTTGGCACTAGAGGAATATGTTCAATTTAAAAACTTTTAGGTAATAGTCTTGAGGGTATCTTCTCCAGTATAATTAGGTGTTTTACCTATTTAAATACTATAAAGTCTATGTTTTATTTTGCTTATCAATTTTTTTATGTTTTTACTTCAATTATGATTAAAGTAGTATTCAGCTAGTTCGGTTTGAATTTTCTGAATTTACTTTTCAGAAAATTAAAACTTTTTGTTTTTCGTGTTTTTTTTTTCATTGAATTTTTTTAACGTTATAAGTAATTTTTAAAATTTTTAAATACACATAACATAACATAAGTACACTTAAAAAAATAATATTAGTGAATTTTTTTTAACAAAAATTCACTAAATATTAAAAGTACAAAAAAAAAAAATGAAAATTCAGTACATTTTTTGTATTCTTGTGTATTTATTGATTTTTTTAAATATTTTTTTTACAAATATTTATTTTGTAGATATATCTAAGTAACGTACATTTAAAAAAGTAAAAAAATTGCTTAAAATATTAAAAATATTCACTAAAAATAAAAAATACAAAAAATAAAAAACTCAATTTCTAGAAAATTGAATACAAAAAATTGAAACCAAACACATGAATAATGTTATAGAATGCTACATTAGCAACAAAGATAGAGGAAAATGATCATAAGGATTAATTATATTTTGTCTAGTCTTTGAAGGCTAGTTACACGTAACTAGTGAATGTGAGTTGAACCAAAATACTTAATTATATATCTAGTGTATTGGAGTTGAAAAAAGTGAGTTATACTAGGCATTTTGACTAATAAGTATCATATGTGTAGTGGGTTGGAGATATTCTAAGCTCTATTTTTTTGAGGTAAAAAAGACAAAATAATTTGAAAGATAATATTAACTCTATTTCATGTCATCTATCTATCCACATATTATCTATTTATTTATTCATATGTCACATATATATCCACCTAATCTATCTATCAGTGTATATCACCATCACCACTAATTACTGTCGTCATCCACTTTTGATGTCCATTTCGACGACAATGAGATAAAAATATAATAAAAAATTATTTAAAACAATATTTTATCATTATCACCAAAAAAATTCTAATTCTTGAACCTAATGACATATTTATGTAAAAATAAACTTATCACTAATATATATTTTTTAATGTCGTAATTTAAAAATAATTTAATTTGAGAAACACATTTTCAAATATCGTGAAATTGGTTTAAGACATTCATGATTGCCTAGTCAGACTAAAGTTAAAAAATCTAGGTTGAGATAGACAAAGAATCAAGTACCGTATTTAAGAATTGCTTTTAGCAATTTTCTTTTGTAATATTTTTTCTTCCCTTCATATGGAGTCACATATCAACGATGGTGGAGGCACATAGGGAATCCGGATCCTCGGTGCCCCTTTCCTGCGGCACACCCCTGTAGCCTCCAAAACGACGTCGTTTTGGAGGGGTTTTTTTTTTTTCTTCTTCTTCTTTGATTCAATAACAGAGGGGAGGGGAGGGGAAGGAGAGAGAGAGGAAGGGAGAAGAAGAGGGGAGAAGAAGAAGGGTGGCGGGAGGGGAGCCGCCGACGTCGTCGCAGAAGAGGGAGATGACGGACGGGAGGGGAGCCGCCGAGGCCATTGCAGAAGAGGGAGAGGACAAGTTCTCCTCCACTCCGGCCGGATCTGGAGCCGCCATGGCTGCTCGGGGTTGCTCCTTCGACCTCACCACCGCCATGGCTGCTCGGGGCTGCCCTCTTCCTTCTTCTTTCCTCCCTCTTCCTTCTTCTTCCCTTTTCTTCTCCCTTCTTCTCCCTTTCTCTCTCTCTTCTTCCCCTCCCCTCCCCTCTGTTATCGAATCAAAGAAGAAGAAGAAAAGAAAAAAAAAAAAAAAAAAAACCCTCCAAAACGACGTCGTTTTGAAGGCTACAGGGGTGTGCCGCAGGAAAAGGGTATCGAGGATCCGTTCCAAAAAAAGTCATTTAAATCATGTTTTCGAAATCATTGTTTGAGATTCCATATGCATTACAATAAATTTTGATTCATTCTTTTTTGCAAATTTTTTTAACCATTTTTTTGTAATTTTTCTTTTTTTTAAATGCATGTTATTTCTTGAAGTAGAAGTCGTATTTTTAAAACATAATTTCAAGATTTAAATTATATTTTTAAAACACGATTTTATGTTTAAATTTATGTTTTTAAATTTGAAAAACAATATAAAGAATAAGTTTAAACCTAACTTTGAAATATGTCTATTAAAGGTAGATTCGATTAAAAGCTTCCAAGCTCTATGTGTGAATGATTGCTGAGTCAGAGCCATGAACCATATATTAAAAAAAAATGTTGAAAAAGCGTGTGCCGTGAGATAGACACTCAGCTTTTTGCGGTCAGTTTCATCGAGAGGATTTTTTATTTATTTTTTCAATATTAAAAAAAAAATAATTTAGAGAATTGACTCACTTTTCAAATTATTTAAAAAATTAATCTACTTTTTAAAATTATATTTTAAAAATGTAATTTTAAATTGAAATTATATTTTCAACATGTAATTTCATTTTAAAATCGCATGTTAAAAATACAATTTATGATGACATGGACTTCACTTTTTAAAATTACATTTTCAACATGCGATGTCAAGATGAAAATTACATGTTGAAAATGTAATTTTAATTTCAAAATCACATTTTCAAAATGTGATTTCAAAAAGCAAGTTAGTTTCCTAAATAATTTAAAAAGTGAGTCAATTCTCTAAATTGTTTTTTTTAAAATATTAAAAAAAAAACTCCAGTTTCATCAACATTTGGCACGATTGTTTTGGGTGTAATTTATAAATTGATTTTTTTTATTTATTATAAAAATATATATAAAAAAATAAAGATGTAATATGATTAAAATAAATCAATAAATCAATAATCAACTTATTTATAGTGTTGTCAAATGATGCCTCAATTTCATTTTTTCCCCCATTAATATATGAGGTACAAATATTTTTAAAATACAGTTGTATTTGTATGGAAAATACTAATAATTGTTAGAATAAATGTAAGAATAATTTTTATTAATAATTTTTTATTTATTATACTGAGAAAAATGAAATATTAAGATGATAATAATATTCTACTATTTAAAATTTTATTAATTTTTTGTAATAAAAAAAAGTCAATTATTAATTATTATATTAGCTCCCATGAGAGTTAGCTTTCCCACCGCCTATGGAAATCTCAAATTAGTGTATTTATTGAAGAAAAATTAACTATTGACAATTTGGCACTTAAAAACTAATATTAATTTCTACCTGAATCTTTTTATTTTTATTTTTTAATTTTTTTAATATTGACATGGGTAGGCCCATAAAGGTTACAGCCCATCATGAACAACTCAAGCTCACCACTTAGGGCCCAATACATAACCCAACTGATAAAGCCCAACACCATCTGGAAGTCAACATGGCATGAAGGACCAATGATATTCAGACACATGGCAGGTAAAGGGCAAGCCACATCAGCAGACAAAGATCTGCAAAGTTATTGCCACTGTACATCACCATTAATACAGTCCCTCACTGCATTTATTACGACAACACCTCTCCGTCGGGACAGCACGCCTCACCCTGAACAAGGTAAGCTATAGCATAGACTTTTGGCCAAAGTGACAGGTCGGAAAGGACAATGAAATGATTACCAAAGGATATAAGCAAACGTTGAAGACAAGAAGAAGGTTAAGCTTTCTATTTCTAATTCATCTCTACACTCCACTTCTCTCTCTAACTTGCTCGTCGGAGGGTTCGCTGGGGGACTCCCCATTCCCCGTTGAACTCGTGTGCAGGTTCATTGGTGGGCTTGACCATTCAGATATCGGTTGGAGAAGCGTGGACCAATTCGACCTATTCCATTCGAAACTCATCATATCATAACCGTATCATCAAATATTATCGTATCCATAACATATCTCGAAGCTTCATAGTCTTTTGTTAAGGGTATGTAGTGAACAATTTTGAGTTTTTCATTGGTAGGTGGACCAACGCACTTCAAATGGAGAGAGAAGAATTTCAGAGAACATGGGTGGAACTACTGCTTCATTTGTTTTTTCAAGAATGTTAGGTTGTCTGAATTTTTTTAGTTTGAATGGCTCGAAATATTTAAAATGGGATCGTTTTGACGTATTTGAGTTACATAAATTTGGATCACCAAGTATTTTTTTTTAATTGGTAATTTTTTTTATTTGATAAAAATTAATTTATATGTGAAACATTGAGGGCTAGTAATAAATAAATAAATAAACAAAACATTCACATCAATAAAGCAAAGGCAAATACTCCCAACATCATAATAACACTCTCCAAACCTAATTAGATTGGCACTAAATATTAAGCCAAATCATCTGCAAGTACAAGACACATACCGGCGAAAAACTACTATTTCCATGAAATAAACGTGTTTACATAAAGTAGTTTTCGTTTTTATTATTTTGTATTTTGTAAATCAGGTGTTTAAGTCAACTTATAAACACTTCAACTAATCTCGAAATTTTGAAATTAACCACCATCCCCAGTGGTACCTCGATAAAAGTTGGTTTGTCAAACATTAGCTTTAAATCTTGAGTTTTAGGTAGTATTTAATGGATTTGGGATGGTTGTTATGTTGGGGCACAACAACCACTACTGTACATCCAAATGATTCCATTTCGGCGCCCATCTTCATAATCCAAACCATTCACATTTTAGAATATATCGAGTAGAGCATACCTACAAAAAATCAAGTTAATCGGATATTGTTAACTCTTTCATCCACTCACATTTGAGTTAACGATATCTGATTAACTTGATTTTTTACTGGTATATTCTACCCGATGTACTCTAAAATGTGAGTAGTTCAAAGTATCATAATGGGCCTCGAAATGGGTCCATTTGATTGCACAACAATGGTTGTTGTGCCTCCAGCACAGTAGTCACCCCAAATCTGTATTTGATGGGCTAAGATTTTCTAAATTATTTGAAGGTTGTGAAATAATCATTATTTTAATTTAAAAAGAATCATTACAAACTCTTGACTAATGTAATGAAAATCCTTTATTACAATTTTAAAATGGAGAGGATCACAATCCGATTCATTAAATGAAATAAAATGAAATGATTATTTTATTAAAATATTTATTTCTATATTTGATTGATTAAAAATATAATAAAAATATATATTTTAAATAAATTATCATTCGTCATTTTAAAAAATTATCATTTGATTCTATTCATCAAATTCCAATAAACCAAATAGATTAGTGAAATGGGTATTACAAGTGTCAGTCTTTTTAAAACTATTTCCACTCTCCAACAAAAAGGTTTTGATATAATGTAGAAAAGTCGGCTTCTAATTTTTTTAAAATCAGTTGGTCAACAGCCTTCGGCTCCATTTCTTGCTGAAAAACGTTAATTCTTCCTTAATTTTCATATAAAAAACATTAGGTAGTAATTTAGTATTCAAAAACATTTTTAAAAAATTGTTTTAAAGTATGGTCACATTATTCTATTTATATTCACGATGTTATGACATATAAGACAAGAAAATACAGTTTTTGAGAGGGTAAAAAGCGTAAATCTGGGCTGAGCTAGGGCTGGGTGAAGGAGAACCGAGCTGTCGGCTTAGTGGAGTAGACTTCGCCATTGGGCCTAGTTAGCTCGGTCTTAAAATAACTCAACCCAGTTGAAGTATGCCGAACCGAGGTACAGGAAGTAAAATGGAGGAACCGAGATACAGGAAGCTAAAGGGAGGAATCGAGCTAAGTGAAGCTCGGTCAAATCTACTGCTTAAGCATGGCAATATTAGCTCGGTCGTTTTGTCATACTACCGAACTAACACCATTTCACTTGGTTGGTAGTGAGTAGGGTGTGTGATTCCTAGGAGGATTCTTATAAGGAGAGTTGGAATCCTACTAAGATTGGGCCAGGCCAAGTCTATAAAAGCTCATAGCAGGACTTATGGACAGGTATCACAATCACAATTCTTACTCTAGAATACACAGAGCTTTTGTCTATTGTCTATTTGCTGACTTAGGCATCGGAGGGGTTTCCGGCACATACCCGCCGGCTAGCTCACGTTTGTGTTTTTAGGAAGTAAAGCGACGACGTTTGGATGTGCGCAAACTTGATCAACAGAATCATACGAGAAGAATTATTTCGTGCTCGTACAATTGGCGCTGTCTGTGGGAATTACAGAAAGAACAAGACCTTTTGATTGAATTTTTCTCTCCAGATAAAACCCATGGCGCACAATGAAGATTTGCCACAATCTGTTATCGATGGACAAACCCCGGAGGAGGGGTGGGAGGCGCAAAGGTTTACCTTCTATCCCTCCCATGGCAGACTTAGAACCCCAGCGACGGAACTCTAGGGGGGACGCACGGGAGAGACTATGCACTAGTCCTCGTCGCTCTCAAAGTCCTGCAAGACAGAGGCGAAGGTTGGACCCTCAAGTTCTGGAGGATCGCGTTAAGGAACAAGATGAATTAATCAGGAAGATGGCGGCAAACATGGAGACAATGAAGCGCCAGATAAAGGGGAAAGGAATGGCGACAGAAGAGAGGCGCAAAGGCAACACGCCTTCTCGCCACTCGGAAGATCGTGACAGGCAGGTCACACCATCACAAGCAGAAAGCAAGAGCCTTAGAACAGGCGATACGCAATCAAGGACTTCCAGGACTCGTTACTCCAGGTCTGAGAGAATGAGGACTGAGAGGTCGTGTACGTCGGGAAGCACTTATCGGCCCTCGCACACGTATCAGACGACCTCCAGGCACACGGAATTGCCTAAGTCAGCGGACTTACGGTCGGTACTCGAAGAGAGGGCCCGACGGAAGGAGGACTCCAGGGCTCGCGACCCCCGCAGGATTTCATCTCTACAGCGATTAGCCCCTAAGACACATGGAAGTGTTGAAGTAGGGATGCCAATGCCTTGCCTTGCTTACGAACCAGGGGATAAGGTATTAGCAAGGTTGCAGAGCTCGCCGTTCGTTCTGGCAAAAGAGAATGCACCACTACCTTCGGGTTTCCACCAGCCAAAATTCACCACTTATGAGGGGAAGATAGACCCCTACATGCACTTGAACCACTTTCGCCAGGTTATGGCAGTGTACCGGCGGAATGAAGCCCTAATGTGTGTCCTGTTCCCATCCAGCCTTGGCGACCTAGGTCTAACCTGGTTCGAAAGGCTACCAGAAGGTGTAGACGTCCCCGAACGTCCCGGGAGGATGAATCCCCCATTTTGTTCATTGAGCTCACTACAGTTCAGGACTCAATGTCACGGTCTTGTATCTAATCTTGCAGAGTGCAATGCAAGACCGATGAATCATCAAAGAGTCCAAATCCGGCAAATCGTTTTTGGAAAACATATTTTTTAGAAAGAAGTGCCAAACATGGACTGCTTTGCCAGATACAGAGTCGCTACCTAAATATTTTATTTTGGAAAAATTTAGGAAATCCTGACTCGTGCCTAAGGCCACGTGTCCGTCATCACCAAAGTTGCCTCGGCTCGGGAACTTGGGTACGATTGGGGAAGGTCACTTCGTGAGCACCCCCGCTCGCCCGATCAAAGATCGACCTCTACTAACCATGATATCTAGTTTTGAAAACATTATGCGTTCTTATTCTGGTTATTAGCCTAGATTTACTATGTGATGCGTACAGCATACAAGTATAGACCAAGTCGCCTGAATTGGAACAAAACATTTCATGTTTGTTTTTGAAAGATGGTTTGCTACTCGCAAGTAGGCTTAAAATGCAGATTTTGCCACCCTCGGGTGGGCTTAGAAAAGATGGTTTTGCCACTATCTAGTGGGCTTAAAACTTACGGTCGATGCATTGTTCCAATCCAAATAACCCAACCTTCACCCACAGGCATTCAGGCAGTTATATCACATAAGCATATAGCCTCATGGTAGCATGCTATCATGGCAGTCACTCACACGCATGCAAGGATGCTAAAACATAAAAACTTACCGAGTACTCCAAGCCAAAACAAAAGCTATGTTAGAAATCCATGCATGATCCTAACTATACAGAAATGCCTAATGCAACACATGCAAAATGCAACTAAGATAGGCTCGACTATTCTAAACATGGCATATGAAATGCAACGGATAACATGTATTCAACTCGGAATTGAAGTACAATGCAGTTAGTATGATGCGCCGAGCCCGGTGCATGCAAGACAGATAAATGAATGCGAACATGCTATCATATTGTATGCTAATTGAAACATGCCCTAATCTAACCATCATAAGCTGGTAAATAAAAGGGAGAAAGACGTGGGGTTGGAAGACATACATCACACACACGCACACTTATTACAGTTGTGCCCTCGCTCGGAGGGTCCGAATAAATAATACAGTCCCGAATAAATAATATAGTCCAAATAAGTACAAAACCCTAATTAATTAACAAATTTAACTAGGAAAGCAATAAACTAGCACGTAAATCTATGGACCGCCTCAGCTCAGTTCCAAATGATGATTGATGCATGCTTGAATTGCCTTGCGTGGAAATCCAGTGCAATGCCCCGGTTTGCCTCTGTTTACAATTAATCCCGGAATGTTGTGCAAAGCTCTTGCAGGATGTTGATCCTTGATTTACTGCAACAGAGAGCAAGAAAGGGGCATGGCAAAGTATTTTCACATATGTATGCTCGCCTCGATCCTCGTGCCATCAATCACGCATCTCGATGCATGATGGCCGAGGAGTCGAATTGCACGACTCGATATGAAATAAATGCACATGAAAACACAACAAGACCAAGACTCCATCATGGTTAATCCGGAGTGTCGGTGACCGGGAATTGAGACACGTTCCGTCACTCGGAGTACGAAACGTCCCTCGTTTCCCGTGCTTGGGCTAACTCCTATCCCAAACACGATGCAATATGCATGACATGCATGAATGCGACTGTAGACAAGCCCGCGAGGGACCCCGCTACAGTTCGGACTCGATTTGTGTCACGGTTCTTAATCTTGAACCAAAGAGTCCAAATCCGGCAAATCGTTTTGAGAAAACAGATTTTTAGAAAAGAAGTGCCAAACATGGACTGCTTTGCCAGATACAGAGTCGCCACCTAAATATTTTATTTTGGGGGAATTTAGGAAACCCTAACTCGGTGCCAAAGGCCACGTGTCCGTCATCACCAAAGTTGCCTCGGCTCGGGAACTTGGGTACGATTGGGGAAGGTCAGCTATGAGCACCCCCTCTCGCCCGATCAAAGATTGGCCTCTACTAACCGTGATATCTTGTTTTGAAAACATTATATGTTCTTATTCCGGTTATTAGCCTAGAATTACTATGTTATGCGCACAGCAAACAAGTATAGACTAGATCGCCTAATTTGGAAATAAGCATTGCATATCCGTTTGTTTTGAAAATAGTTTTGAAATTGCTACTCGCGAGTAGGCTAAAATACGGATTTCAACGAGTTATTCCAACTCAAACAATCCAACCTTCACCGACAGGCATTCAGGCAGTTTATAACACGTAAGCAATTAGCCTCATGGTAATCATGCTGTTATGGCAACACTCACACGCATGCAGTATGCTAAAGCATAAATGCTTACCGAGTACTCCAAGCCAAAACAGAAACTAGTTAGTAAACATATGCATGATCCTAGTTCATGTTAAGATGGCTAATGCAACACATGCAAGATGCAACTACAATAGGCTCGGCTATTCTAAGATGGCATATGATGATGCTACAACTAACACGTATTCAACTTGTAATTGAAGTACAGTGCAGTTAGCATGATGTACCGAGCCCGGTGCATGTAAGACAAATGTATGAATGCACGCATGCATAACATAAAGATGCTAAAATAAATATGCCCTAGTACTAACCATTGAAAGCAAGTAAGTAAAAGGGAGAAAGAAGTGGGGGTTGGAAGACATGCACACACTCACCCACACTTATTACAAATTTACCCTCGCTCGGAGGGACCAAAAGAATATACAAATTAATTAACCTACAAGCTAATTAATGATTACAGACCACTTAATTAATTAACAAATTAACTAAGCCAAGGAAAGCAGTAAAAGGCCTCGGGAAGAGGGATGCACGCATGCTCGGATTGGCCTCGCCCGGAAATCCATTGCCATGGCACTATTGCCTCTGTTTACACTGCCTTGTCCCCTGAAAACTTGCACAAGTCCCAAGAATGCTTCTCTGGACACTGGGGAGCATCACCGGCCAAGTAGAAACACTACCGGCCAAAGGGAATGATCACCGGCCACCTTTTTGTCTATCGGCCAAAAATTGATGGCCGGCCGGCACTATATTTAGCCGACCGGCCAAAACTTCCTGCAGAACCTGCAATTGACAGCAGCAGAGGGCAAAACATGGCATGGCAATGCATTTCAAGCAAATGTGTGCACCACCACATCCCTTATCATGTTTGTGACTCAAAGGGGTATGGTGCTCGATTCTCGGGCCACCAATTGCGCATTTCAATGCGTGATGGCCCAAGAAGCTAAGTTGTGCATTTTAATGTCAAATGTAATGCACACAAACACATAAGGAACCCAACCTCAATCATGGTGATTCAAGAGGCAAGGCATGCATGCCAAATGCAACCTAAGCATGCAATCTAAACACGCAACATGAACATACAAGCAAGTAATGCACACTAGGCACACAACCTAAGCAAACAAGCATGCAAGGCATGAAACAAGGCAACAACATTTGAGCAACATGTCAAGCATAGACTTAAACTAATTTGGGCAACTCTATTCTAGACCCAAAACAGTGGCTAAATGTCATGGAAATGAGGGCCAAAACACATACAAGCATACATGCACAAGGGCCTAAACATAGAGCATAGGCCATCAACTCTTCAAAGCATGAAAGGGATGGAAAATGCAAGTATGCAAGCATGGAACATGGACTGAAATACAGTTTCCAATGATGCCAAATCATGAGAATAAGCCAACTAAAGCATGCTAGTGACCCACATACTCAAGGCTAGTAAGCTAGAATACAAAGGAGTTATACAAAGCATGGCAAGGATGGCCTAAACAACCAAAAACAGACCTTAAGCATGTTAAAACATGACTAAAAACTTCACAAAGCTAAGCCAAAATATGCAAGCATGGTGGTCCAAATGCTAGATACATGTTAAGGCAATTTCATGGCATTACAAGACAAGTATGCAAAGCAAGCATGGTGTGTCTAAACCAAGTAAAAACAGAGGTAATACATGGCAAAATACTACCAAATAACACTTAAGACATGGCCAACATGCACTTAAAAATGGTGCTCACACATGAGGCTAAAATGGCACTTTTTGAAGACAACAAGGAGAGGGGATGGCCCTCTCCTTCTTAGGACCCTAAACCACCATCCTCACCATTGAAATCCCTCAAGATTTCAGTGGTGAGGAGGCCCAAACAAGGTGGTCCCGAAGTTTACCAAAAATAGCACAAAATGGGGCCAAACAAGGCCTAAGAGGGGGTAAACGACCCCAAACACAAAAGTGTCCTTAATGAAGTATCTTAAACACAAAAAAAAGAACTTTTTTATGTTATACACAAAGCTCAAAACAGCAAGCAAGACAGGCTAAAAGCTGGTGCAAAAACGGGGAATAAAAGAGGATTAAAGGCTCACCCTTGTAGACCAACGAAACTAGCAGCTTCTTGGGTCAAAAACCAGTCTCTTAGCCTCTGAAAATGGCCCCCAAGCTCCTTAGGTTGATGATGGAGGTGTTAGGATAGGAGTTGTGGTGCAAAGGGGCCAAGAATCACTCACTTTGGAGCACTCTAACACATACAAATGTAGAGAGAGAGAGATATATAGAGAGAGAGAGTGATATATATTCTATATATATCAGATTTTCTAACCCTTGAAAATGGTGGAGAGGCTCTCTATATATAGAGCAAGACAAGGTGCTAAGCTTCTTAGAGAAGCTAACACAAAAAAGGGTCAAAGGGGGCAAGCTTCCAAGGGAAGCTAAGCAAAGGGGTCAAGCTTCTCTTAGAAGCTTGACAAGGGTTTAAGGGAGTCAAGCTTCTCTTAGAAGCTTGGAGCAAAAGGGCCAAGAAGGCCAAGCTTCTTGGAGAAGCTAGACAAAAGAGCCAAGCTTCTTGGAGAAGCTAGGCAAAAGGTTCAAGAGGTGCAAGCTTCTCTTGGAAGCTTAGAAGGGTTCAAGCTTCTTGGAGAAGCTAGGCAAAGGTGCAAAAGGTTCAAGCTTCTAGGAGAAGCTAAACCAAGGTGCAAAAGGTTCAAGCTTCTTGGAGAAGCTAAACCAAGGGTTCAAAAGGTTCAAGCTTCCTCAAGAAGCTAAAGACCAAGGGTTCAAAAGGTTCAAGCTTCCTTAAGAAGCTAAAACCAAGGGTTCAAAAGGTTCAAGCTTCTTGGAGGAGCTAAACCAAGAGTTCAAAAGGTTCAAGCTTCCTCAAGAAGCTAGAACCAAGGGTTCAAAAGGGTCAAGCTTCCTCAAGAAGCTAAAACAGGGGGTTCAAAAGGTTCAAACTCCCCTCCAGAAGAGGTCTCGGCCAGAAAAAGAGTCAATCGGCCAAATAAAGATGGCCGACCGACCAAACATAGTGCCGACCGGCCAAATATATGGCCGATGGCAACAAAACACTGGCCGGTGGCCTCTAGCCATGGCCGGTGATGTGTGGGGATGTCTCACAAGCCATTCCCTGCCCCTCAAAAGCAAAACACAAGTGTTTGGTGCAAAACCAAACACAAAACAGTCGAGTCGGGAGATCCTGAGGCAAGGTGCGTAGCCGAGACCTCCGGGAACTCGAGACGAACACAAACATGGATGATCACCGGGTGTTCAAACGGTGACGTCCAAGTCTTGAGGACAGTCAAAAATGGGGTGTCTACAGTTGCCCCTCTTTGACAGAACTCGAAAGTCATAAGAATGACGGGAATGAATGTCAAAGCCCAGAGACGACCCATTTTTGACAAGGCCGAAGACTTAGACAAACATGCAAGACAAACAAGATATGCACCCGAAGGCAGGGGCAAAATGCAAGACGATGCACAGAGCCGGGCATAACTTATGATCATGCAAAGAAAGCTGTAACGAAGCATAACAATGCAACAGTTTTAAGCAAGCAAAAACCAAACTACATTACAATGCAGAAAGGATGTAAGAGAATTATTGCAATTCTCACTGCGAATACAGTGTGCATGTGTGATAGATACACAAAGCGAACGTGTGTGATTGATACACCAAACGAGCGTGTGTGATTGATACACAAAGTGTGCATGTGTGATTGATACACAAAGCGAGCGTGTGTGATTGATACACAAAGCACAAAGCGAGCGTGTGGGATTGATACACAAAGCGAGCGTGTGTGATTGATACACAAAGCGAGCGCGTGTGATTGATACACAAAGTGAGCATGTGATAGATACACTACATGAAGCAAAATGTGATAGATACAGTAGTTGAGTGTGTGATAGATACAGTAAGCGAGTGTGGTGAGCACAGTGTGATAGATACACAAAGGGTGAACACAAAGTGTGATAGATGCACTAAGTGAACAAAGTGTGATGGATACACAAAAGGCGAACACAGAGTGTGATAGATGCACTAAGTGAACAAGTGTGATGGATACACTAAAGGTGAATACAAAGTGTGATAGATGCACTTAGTGAACAAAGTATGATTGATATACTAAAGGTGAACACGAAGTGTGATAGATGCACTTAGTGAACAAGTATGATTGATATACTGAAGATGAAAACAAAGTGTGATAGATGCACTTAGTGAACAAGTATGATTGATATACTAAAGGTGAACACGAAGTGTGATAGATGCACTTAGTGAACAAGTATGATTGATATACTAAAGGTGAACACGAAGTGTGATAGATGCACTTAGTGAACAAGTATGATGGATATACTAAAGATGAACACGAAGTGTGATAGATGCACTTAGTGAACAAGTATGATTGATATACTAAAGGTGAACACGAAGTGTGATAGATGCACTTAGTGAACAAGTATGATGGATATACTAAAGATAATGAAGTGTGATGGATACACTAAAGTAAATAAAATGTGTGATGGATACACAAAATGAGAATGTGTGTGATAGATACAGAAAGATGAATATGTGCGTGATAGATACACAAAATGAGAATGTGTGTGATAGATACACAAAAGTGAGAATGTGTGTGATAGATACACAAAATGAATGGAACGTAATTGATGTACTAAGTGAATGAAGTGTGATTGATACACAAAATGAATGAAGTGTGATAGATACAGAAAATGAGAAGGTGTGTGATAGATACACAAGAGTGAATATGTGCGTGGTAGATACACAAAATGAGAACGTGTGTAATAGATACACAAAATGAATGAAGTGTGATTGATACACTAAATGAGTGAGAGTGTAATAGATACACAAAGTGAATGAAGTGTGATTGATACACTAAATAAGTGATGAAGTGTGATTGATACACTATATAAATGAGAGTGTAATTGATACACTAAGTGAATGAAGTGTGATTGATACACTAAATGAATGAAGTGTGATTGATACACTAAATGAATGATCTTAAACGAAACTTCTTTGAATAAACCGTACATACAATATCGTGCATGAATGAGGAAGAAACTTGATAGGTACAATGCATTACAATGCATGATGCTTAAGGAAAGCAATAAAAGGACAAAGCGGTACTTTAGAAAGCACCTCATTGGCAAGACTTGAAGAGGTACATCCGGAATACAATCTCGGAATTTGCAGAAGTTGAAACAAACTTAGATGCTCCAAATTTTCCCTCTTTTCTTTTGCTTTGCAGTCTGGAACCAATATAGCTTCAGATAGGTCTTGGTTTTGCTGTTCGCATGACCTGGGTTGAACCCTGCGGTTTTATGAAAGAACAAATCCTGTTTTGCACAAATGTGGAGAATGGCACAGCACTCTGAGCACAAAATGATTTTATTTATGAATTTGAAATTGAGAGATGAGTTCTTGACCGGGTATTGAGCCTACGACTGAACACGGCAAAACGACTCAACACGGAAATAAAAGGCACACAACCTAGACATGTCGAGTATCACTCGAGACGACTCAAAACAAGAATCGAGACAAACAAAAAGACACGACACTCAGACGTGCACAGGGAGCCTGTTTCACCGGGTATTGTTTCCCATCCTTTCTCACTTGTGATTCTCACATCACTCGGCACTCAATCTCTAGTTTTCTGAAAAAGCCCTTTTCTCACTTTTCTCTCAACGCACATCTCTCTATTCTTCAATCTCTCATTTTTTATCCCTCCCCTGGGTGGTTGGTGGGTAGACAAGAAGTTGCGGGCTCTTGCCCATAGCATTCTGCTAGATTCTCTTTCTTCTGCTCACAACAGTGAACTTCCCCCACAGAGGGGTTATGATGCGGCTGGATGTGCAGCAGGTCTGTGATTGGCATCGGTTGATGATGCTCTACTGGGGAGTTTGGGTATGATCAGATCTATCCAGATGATGGAGTGGAGGATCTTGATCCAGATGATGGAGTGGAATATCTTGCTCCATTCCAGTTCGTGCTTCGCACTTGACTTGATACCTCGCTGCTTGAAGGAGTGAGAGAGCTTTTAGTCCTTTTCTGTTAGCTTCTGCTGTGCCTTTTCTGGCAAGTATGATGCCCTTTCTGGCAAGTGTATTGACAACAAGGGAAAAGACAAGAAGCCTGACTCAAATACCCTAGTTCATCATTTTGACCATTTTTTGTTTTGGTTTTCTACTAAAACAATTTTGATCAGCATAAGAGTTTGATTAACATGCTTGTTCGATTTTGATTTGAAATCATGCAAGTCAGGCTATAAGCACTGAAATTTTCCTTTTTTGGGTCCAAGAAAGTGGTCCAGTTTTAGAAAAATGGAATAATTTTCGAGAGAATTAGTTAACCTCAGTAAAAATTCTCAAAAAACTGTTTTTTGCAAACGGCCACTGCTCAACGAGCACGGAACCTACTCTTGAGATGCACAACCTCGGACCCATAGTAATGGAAAATTGCCCCTTGTCTGAAGGACACTGCATGGCAACGGAAAGTTGCCCTTGTTTGAAGTGACACCACGGCGTTTTGAATGGCAACGGAAAGTTGCCCCTTGTGTTTGATAGATTGCAGTCGATTTATTGTCAGTTAGAGCGACGAACACAACCAGACTCTCGGATACAGAGGAGGCAAAGATGATCAAAACCATTACATGGACATAATTGATTGGAAGTGTTGTGGCTGGACTTCAGAATGAAGTTGCCTACGTATCCCAAAGATGGGAATCAAGCCTTACGTAGTTCGGGGTTAAGGTACACTCGGGTATTTAACCTCTCCTTTTGCGCTCTAACTTTTGCCAAGGCGCCCGATGCGGGTTTCGACCTTGCGAGTTCTTTTTTTTTTTCTTTCTCTTTTTCTTCTCTTTTCTTTTCTTTTTTTTGCTTTATTTTTTTTTTTCTTTTCTTTTCTTTTCTTTTTTTTGCTTTTTTTCTTTTGTATATTATTTTTTCCTTGCTCTAACTTTTGTCTGGGTCGCCCTTCCGGGTTTTCGACCCAGCGAGCCTCTCAAAGGTAAAAGTGTAGCTTTTTGTCCATGTTGAATGGTTTGAGATCCCCAAGTCATCTGAATCCAGGAGAAAGGCTGCTGTTCGCTGACGATGTAGGAGTCTATCCAATGGGGGGATTGAATTTGCCCCTAGTGTGTGAATAGGAACTTGTGACTCCTCTTTGACTCTTCGAGCGCATCTGGCATTTTTGCCCCTAGTTCGAAGGGTACTTGCTGTTCTAGCTTTGCAAGCTTCTTCTGATGAGGTCTGACCTCTTGATCTGACTTTGGTGCCTCTTGTTCGAGGGCTGCTTCAAATCTGGCCACACAGGCCTCACATTGTAGTTGACCGTTGAACATTCTGAATACAAGAAAGTTGAAAGCAAGGGGGGGTGGAGTCTCGAGGCTGAGAGCGATCCTAGGCTGCACAATCTCAAGAGCGATTCCACACAGTCTTCGCAGGACCGCGCAAAAATATTTTTTGAAAGTTTTTAAGAAAGCGACAATCACTCGCGCTGAAGACGGTGTAGAACCAATCTGGATCAAAGCTAGGGTCCTTCTTAGTACTCATACTAACAAGCATGATTTCATTCATTAAGGGCTTAGCACGCCTATCTTTCTCTCAGTTTGATCAAAGTTTTGCAAATCCTGAGGAATTCCTCCCCTCTTGTTTTCACCGTAGTGTTCAAAAAGTTTTGAAAAACTCAGGTCATTACAATGACTTCGAGGCACAGAAAAGACAGAGTTCTTAGTCAAATACTATCATTTCATTCAAAACTTCCGGCATAACTGGCACAAGCAAGAAGCAAACGAGAGCGTGAAAATCACTGCTGTTTCATTCAAATCTGTTGGCACAACTGGCTCCCTGGAGAAACAGACTCAAAAGAAAGCAAAAAGACAATATAAAACAAAAATGGTGATGCCCGAGGTAACACCCCCGGAATCACCCGACCTTTGTACAACATGACTGACTCGATACAACAAGACAGACCCTTAATCAAAAAGACTGACTCAAGACAAAGAGACAGACTCAAAACAAAACTACAGAATTGACTCAACACCCAAGTCAGAAACTACAAAATTAGCATTCGCAAATGCTCAAAACAGTGTGTGCCATTCCCACGTCTGAAGTAAACTGAGTGCCGCCCGCAAGTGGTTCATTCCCTCGATCATATCGCATTATCCCCACATTCATCGATCCAGTGCCGATAGACCTTGTGAGACTGGTGCGACGATGACGTTGTTGTCAAACAAATCTTGTACATCATGGCGCAGACGAAAGCAGCTATCGGTCTCATGACCGGTTTGTTGATGGTACGCACACAGTACTTAGTCTGGTCATGCTTTGGAGGGAGAGGATCAGGTAAAGGCCGTTGTTCCAATGGTTTCAGATGTCTTTCCGGATTATTAAGACCTCTAGAGCCTTTGACAAAGGCATATAAAGTGGGGTGAAAACCCTCTTGACTCGAGGTGGATATTGGTTTTCTGTGAGCTACTTCCGGACGCACCGGTGAAGGGTAGTAGCTTTTTTTGATGTGGTGGTGGTGACCATGCCCACTTTAGAAGATCTTGCAGCTGCATCACCACTAGTGGTCGCATTCGAACTGCGGGTAAACGCCCTCCTGGGCTGCTCCTTTTCCTGGTCAATAAGGCCCTGCTTTATAGCGTCCTCGATTTGTACCCCAATGTCATGGAGGTCTGCAAAGGTGGGTAAGGGGAGGACGATCATCTTCTGCATCAGCCTGGGTTGGAGATTGCGCACAATCATCCGTATCTAGTCCTTGTCGACCGGCCTAGTGGTCATCGAAGAAGCTTTGGCCCTCCAACGGGTTACAAAGTCAGAGAAGCCCTCTTTCGGCTCTTGCCTGGTCGTCTCGAGATCACGGGTCGTGATCTCGATCTGGGTATTGTATGAATATTGTAGGACGAAGGCCTCGGCCATCTCCTCCCAGCTTCGCTTCACTGAATCCTCCAATTTGGCGTACCAGATGGCCGCAATACCCGACAGGGTCCTGCCAAAAAGGGAGAGCTTCTGTAATCTTGTCAAGCCCATCGGGCGCAGAACATCTGAAAACAAACTCAGGTGGACCATGGGATCTCCCGACCCGTCAAAACGATCGATGTGAGGCATCTTGAACCTGTCTGACAGTGTCACAGCTGCGTCAGTGTACCCGTCCTCGATGTCGGGAATAGACCTGACTCCTTGGGATTTCTTAAACATTTTTTCCAACTTACTCAGCTTCAGCGCTGTGGGTCTGCGTCGAACTCAAAGGGGAGTCCGGTACATTGATAGGCGTGGGCGCCTTGGATAGTTGCGGTAGAATCGGGGCGGAGCTGGACCTGTCGGAATGTCCATACCTTCCTGGACATTAGCTGTCTCCCCGGGTGTCTGAACCCCTGGTGGTGGAGGAGCTTGATGCGAAGCAGATGCTCCGGTTTGTTGCTCTAGTCTGGCAATTGTCTCTGCCTGTTGGGCTATGACCACGTCCTGTTGCTTGGCGAATTCTGCTTGACGGACAGTGTCTTGCTGCATGGCTTTCATACTATCCTGGAGTTGGCGCACCATTTCTTCCAAACTTGACATATTGTCCTGATTCGACTGAGCAACCGGTATATATGTGTCTGCAGTAGGCTCGGAAATCTCAACCCGACTGCTCAAAGATCACTGATCTGGTAGCTGTTATACTGGTGGTCTGTGCCTGACTAGCCTTCTCCGACCCGGGGGATAGTGAAGCCTTCTGAAGCTATGGTTCCAAGACTACCCTAGCAAAAGAGAAAACAGACAGCATCTCAGCCCAATTTCACTGGAACGGATAGTGGAACGACTGTACTCAATGCTAATAACTGTTCCCCAAATATCTGCCTGTAAACTGATACCCTCGGGTAAAACTGATTCCCCAAATACTGATGTTGATGCCCACAGGCCTGATACCCAGACTTGTAAACTGGTATATGCGTTCCTATAGAGATACACTCTAAAAGCACATAGCAAGTAAGAGAGAGCCAAAACACCCCTATGTTGGGGTAAGGTTTCCCTGTCCTATTTTGTCAGGAGCTAGGGTTTCACTATGCACACAGCGGTTTCAAACAACCTATCATCGGGTAAGCCACCTGTCCTAGTTTGGAATGGTCACTATGGATTCCGAATATGCACTAGGTCGAATGGTCAAAAAGGGTGCCCCGGTAAAACCGGGGTTTGTGTTCCCATACTGGCAGAGCCCGCAACCGGTCAGCCTTGTGGTCATGCCTTGACAAGACAAGCCTCCGGCAAACCGCTCAGGAATAGCAGATGGCCAACACGGTGTCCTAGGCGCACCAATGCACGTGCAATGCAAAGAGACACATGAATGAAATCAAAACAAGATATCACGAGTTCGAGTCAAGCTCTCTAAGTCCCCAGCAGAGTCGCCAGAAACTGTAGACAAGCCCGCGAGGGACCCCACTATAGTTCGGACTCGATTTGTGTCACGGTTCTTAATCTTGAACCAAAGAGTCCAAATCCGGCAAATCGTTTTGAGAAAACAGATTTTTAGAAAAGAAGTGCCAAACATGGACTGCTTTGCCAGATACAGAGTCGCCACCTAAATATTTTATTTTGGGGGAATTTAGGAAACCCTGACTCGGTGCCAAAGGCCACGTGTCCGTCATCACCAAAGTTGCCTCGGCTCGGGAACTTGGGTACGATTGGGGAAGGTCAGCTATGAGCACCCCCTCTCGCCCGATCAAAGATCGGCCTCTACTAACCGTGATATCTTGTTTTGAAAACATTATATGTTCTTATTCCAGTTATTAGCCTAGAATTACTATGTTATGCGCACAGCAAACAAGTATAGACTAGATCGCCTAATTTGGAAATAAGCATTGCATATCCGTTTGTTTTGAAAATAGTTTTGAAATTGCTACTCGCGAGTAGGCTAAAATACGGATTTCAACGAGTTATTCCAACTCAAACAATCCAACCTTCACCGACAGGCATTCAGGCAGTTTATAACACGTAAGCAATTAGCCTCATGGTAATCATGCTGTTATGGCAACACTCACACGCATGCGGTATGCTAAAGCATAAATGCTTACCGAGTACTCCAAGCCAAAACAGAAACTAGTTAGTAAACATATGCATGATCCTAGTTCATGTTAAGATGACTAATGCAACACATGCAAGATGCAACTACAATAGGCTCGGCTATTCTAAGATGGCATATGATGATGCTACAACTAACACGTATTCAACTTGTAATTGAAGTACAGTGCAGTTAGCATGATGTACCGAGCCCGGTGCATGTAAGACAAATGTATGAATGCACGCATGCATAACATAAAGATGCTAAAATAAATATGCCCTAGTACTAACCATTGAAAGCAAGTAAGTAAAAGGGAGAAAGAAGTGGGGGTTGGAAGACATGCACACACTCACCCACACTTATTACAAATTTACCCTCGCTCGGAGGACCAAAAGAATATACAAATTAATTAACCTACAAGCTAATTAATGATTACAGACCACTTAATTAATTAACAAATTAACTAAGCCAAGGAAAGCAGTAAAAGGCCTCGGGAAGAGGGATGCACGCATGCTCGGATTGGCCTCGCCCGGAAATCCATTGCCATGGCACTATTGCCTCTGTTTACACTGCCTTGCCCCCTGAAAACTTGCACAAGTCCCAAGAATGCTTCTCTGGACACTGGGGAGCATCACCGGCCAAGTAGAAACACTACCGGCCAAAGGGAATGATCACCGGCCACCTTTTTGTCTATCGGCCAAAAATTGATGGCCGGCCGGCACTATATTTAGCCGACCGGCCAAAACTTCCTGCAGAACTTGCAATTGACAGCAGCAGAGGGCAAAACATGGCATGGCAATGCATTTCAAGTAAATGTGTGCACCACCACATCCCTTATCATGTTTGTGACTCAAAGGGGTATGGTGCTCGATTCTCGGGCCACCAATTGCGCATTTCAATGCGTGATGGCCCAAGAAGCTAAGTTGTGCATTTTAATGTCAAATGTAATGCACACAAACACATAAGGAACCCAACCTCAATCATGGTGATTCAAGAGGCAAGGCATGCATGCCAAATGCAACCTAAGCATGCAATCTAAACACGCAACATGAACATACAAGCAAGTAATGCACACTAGGCACACAACCTAAGCAAACAAGCATGCAAGGCATGAAACAAGGCAACAACATTTGAGCAACATGTCAAGCATAGACTTAAACTAATTTGGGCAACTCTATTCTAGACCCAAAACAGTGGCTAAATGTCATGGAAATGAGGGCCAAAACACATACAAGCATGCATGCACAAGGGCCTAAACATAGAGCATAGGCCATCAACTCTTCAAAGCATGAAAGGGATGGAAAATGCAAGTATGCAAGCATGGAACATGGACTGAAATACGGTTTCCAATGATGCCAAATCATGAGAATAAGCCAACTAAAGCATGCTAGTGACCCACATACTCAAGGCTAGTAAGCTAGAATACAAAGGAGTTATACAAAGCATGGCAAGGATGGCCTAAACAATCAAAAACAGACCTTAAGCATGTTAAAACATGACCAAAAACTTCACAAAGCTAAGCCAAAATATGCAAGCATGGTGGTCCAAATGCTAGATACATGTTAAGGCAATTTCATGGCATTACAAGACAAGTATGCAAAGCAAGCATGGTGTGTCTAAACCAAGTAAAAACAGAGGTAATACATGGCAAAATACTACCAAATAACACTTAAGACATGGCCAACATGCACTTAAAAATGGTGCTCACACATGAGGCTAAAATGGCACTTTTTGAAGACAACAAGGAGAGGGGATGGCCCTCTCCTTCTTAGGACCCTAAACCACCATCCTCACCACTGAAATCCCTCAATATTTCAGTGGTGAGGAGGCCCAAACAAGGTGGTCCCGAAGTTTACCAAAAATAGCACAAAATGGGGCCAAACAAGGCCTAAGAGGGGGTAAACGACCCCAAACACAAAAGTGTCCTTAATGAAGTATCTTAAACACAAAAAAAAAGAACTTTTTTATGTTATACACAAAGCTCAAAACAGCAACCAAGACAGGCTAAAAGTTGGTGCAAAAACGGGGAATAAAAGAGGATTAAAGGCTCACCCTTGTAGACCAACGAAACCAGCAGCTTCTTGGGTCAAAAACCAGTCCCTTAGCCTCTGAAAATGGCCCCCAAGCTCCTTAGGTTGATGATGGAGGTGTTAGGATAGGAGTTGTGGTGCAAAGGGGCCAAGAATCACTCACTTTGGAGCACTCTAACACATACAAATGTAGAGAGAGAGAGAGATATATAGAGAGAGAGTGATGTATATTCTATATATATCAGATTTTCTAACCCTTGAAAATGGTGGAGAGGCTCTCTATATATAGAGCAAGACAAGGTGCTAAGCTTCTTAGAGAAGCTAACACAAAAAAGGGTCAAAGGGGGCAAGCTTCCAAGGGAAGCTAAGCAAAGGGGTCAAGCTTCTCTTAGAAGCTTGACAAGGGTTCAAGGGAGTCAAGCTTCTCTTAGAAGCTTGGAGCAAAAGGGCCAAGAAGGCCAAGCTTCTTGGAGAAGCTAGACAAAAGAGCCAAGCTTCTTGGAGAAGCTAGGCAAAAGGTTCAAGAGGTGCAAGCTTCTCTTGGAAGCTTAAAAGGGTTCAAGCTTCTTGGAGAAACTAGGCAAAGGTGCAAAAGGTTCAAGCTTCTAGGAGAAGCTAAACCAAGGTGCAAAAGGTTCAAGCTTCTTGGAGAAGCTAAACCAAGGGTTCAAAAGGTTCAAGCTTCCTCAAGAAGCTAAAGACCAAGGGTTCAAAAGGTTCAAGCTTCCTTAAGAAGCTAAACCAAGGGTTCAAAAGGTTCAAGCTTCTTGGAGGAGTTAAACCAAGAGTTCAAAAGGTTCAAGCTTCCTCAAGAAGCTAGAACCAAGGGTTCAAAAGGGTCAAGCTTCCTCAAGAAGCTAAAACAGGGGGTTCAAAAGGTTCAAACTCCCTCAAGAAGAGGTCTCGGCCAGAAAAACAGTCAATCGGCCAAATAAAGATGGCCGACCGACCAAACATAGTGCCGACCGGCCAAATATATGGCCGATGGCAACAAAACACTGGCCGGTGGCCTCTAGCCATGGCCGGTGATGTGTGGGGATGTCTCACAAGCCATTCCCTGCCCCTCAAAAGCAAAACACAAGTGTTTGGTGCAAAACCAAACACAAAACAGTCGAGTCGGGAGATCCTGAGGCAAGGCGCGTAGCCGAGACCTCCGGGAACTCGAGACGAACACAAACATGGATGATCACCGGGTGTTCAAACGGTGACGTCCAAGTCTTGAGGACAGTAAAAATTGGGGTGTCTACAGCGACTAACATACAACCTAGCATACGCAATGCTATGAACTGGCATACACAATGGTCGATATAACATGGCATACACAATGCTCTAACATAGAACCTAGTATACACAATGCTATGGACTAAGATGGCATACACAATGCAATATGGGCTTACACCAATATGAGTGGGCCTCAGCCACACTCACATCAGCGGCCATAAGATGAAAATGAGACAACCGAAATGCGTGCACACATGCACGCAAACCGAGGACCGAACTTAAGGCGCAACATGCAACTCTAACAAGGCATGGCAAGGATGAAGCATGGCATTCAAACATGTAAATTTCAGCACTAAAACATGATGCAAAATGGTCGCGAAACATGGAAATATGGCACCCGATGCATGAAATAAGCCCCGAAACTCAGAACTAGTCCAAAGCATTGAACCACAAGTATGCAAAGCAAGCATTATTTGATCATGAAGTCTAAAGACAGAGCTAAGGCAGTCCCAAAACATGCACATTTCCAGTTTAAGGCATGGCCAAAAGATGCTAACATGATGGACTAAAATAGCATGTAACATTGGCTAGCAAACATGGTTTACATGGCATGTATATGAAGCGCATGAGAACTCATCAAACCAGCCAAAAACAGTGAATAAAACATGTCAAAATATGCCCAAATAATCACTGAAATGCAGCCAATGCATGCAAAAATGATGAGCTCCTTTAGAGGGCCATACAAGGGGTTATTAAGCACATATAAGGTAGACATGAAACATGGAAAAACCACCTCTGGAAATGGATTATGACAGCCCTAAACCTCACCAAATTGGCCCTGAAATCAGTCTCGGAAACATGCAAAAAAAGGCCTCTTTGGAAGGCCTTGAATGGGATTGCTCTGCACATGCATTGTAGACATAAAATATGGCCAAAAGGGCCTTGGACGGAGCCAAGGCAGACCCCAAAACTCACAGAATGAGGCCTGAAACATGAATTCGATGCATGCAAAATAGGGTCCCTTTGGAAGGCCCAAAAGACCACCAAACAAGGCAAGGAGAGAGGGGGTCACCCCCCTCTAATTTTGGCCCTAAAAAATACATCTAAGCTACTGAAAATCCACTGGATTTCAGTGGCTAAGAGGCCAAACCATGGCCAATGCAAGTGCTCTAATGCATGGCCCTAATCATGAAGGAATGAAGCATGCATAGGGGAAGATGACCCCAAACAAAAAAATGCCCTTAATAAAATTTTAAGAGGGGCTCAAAATAAGAACTTTTCCAGTTTATGACAAATCTCGAAAATGTTCACAAGTAAGCCTAAAATATGATGCAAAAATAGCCCTAAAAGAGAGATAGAGGATAAGGGGAAGTAGATGACCTCAAACAGCAAAGTACCCTTAAACAAAGTTGAAGAGGGGGTCAAAATAAGACATTTTACAGTTTGGGTCGAAGCCCAAAAATGCTTGCAAATAAGGCTAATCAATCATGCAAAATAAGCCCTAAAAGAGAGATAAAGCACAAAGGGGGAGTAGATGACTTTAAAGCATGATCAAGCCAGGATCCCCAGCAGAGTCGCCAGAAACTGTAGACGTCCCCGAACGTCCCGGGAGGATGAATCCCCCATTTTGTTCATTGGGCTCACTACAGTTCAGGACTCAATGTCACGGTCCTGTATCTAATCTCGCAGAGTGCAATGCAAGACCGATGAATCATCAAAGAGTCCAAATCCGGCAAATCGTTTTTGGAAAACATATTTTTTAGAAAGAAGTGCCAAACATGGACTGCTGTGCCAGATACAGAGTCGCCACCTAAATATTTTATTTTGGGAAAATTTAGGAAACCCTGACTCGTGCCTAAGGCCACGTGTCCGTCATCACCAAAGTTGCCTTGGCTCGGGAACTTGGGTACGATTGGGGAAGGTCACTTCGTGAGCACCCCTGCTCGCCCGATCAAAGATCGGCCTCTACTAACCATGATATCTAGTTTTGAAAACATTATGCGTTCTTATTCTGGTTATTAGCCTAGATTTACTATGTGATGCGTACAGCATACAAGTATAGACTAGGGTCGCCTGAATTGGAACAAAACATTTCATGTTTTTTTTGAAAGATGGTTTGCTACTCGCAAGTAGGCTTAAAATGCAGATTTTGCCACCTCTCGGGTGGGCTTAGAAAAGATGGTTTTGCCACTATCTAGTGGGCTTAAAACTCACGGTCGATGCATTGTTCCAATCCAAATAACCCAACCTTCACCCACAGGCATTCAGGCAGTTATATCACATAAGCATATAGTCTCATGGTAAGCATGCTATCATGGCAGTCACTCACACACATGCAAGGATGCTAAAGCATAAAACTTACCGAGTACTCCAAGCCAAAACAAAAGCTATGTTAGAAATCCATGCATGATCCTAACTATACAGAGATGCCTAATGCAACACATGCAAAAATGCAACTATAGCAGGCTCGGCTATTCTAAAGATGGCATGTGAAATGCTACAACTAACAAGTATTCAACTCGAATTGAAATACAATGCAGTTAGTATGATGCGCCGAGCCGGTGCATGCAAGACAGATGAATGAATGCAAACATGCTATCATACTGTATGCTAATTGAAACATGCCCCAATCTCACCATCATAAGCTGGTAAATAAAAGGGAGAAAGACGTGGGGTTGGAAGACATACATCACACGCACGCACACTTATTACAACATTGCCCTCGCACAGAGGGTCCAAATAAATAATACAGTCCCGAATGAATAATACAGTCTAAATAAGTACAAAACCCTAATTAATTAACAAATTTAACTAGGAAAGCAGTAACTCGCACGCAAATCTATGGACCGCCTCAGCTCTGTTCCAATGATGAATGATGCATGCTTGAGTTGCCTTGCGCGGAAATCCATTGCGACGCCTCGATTAGCCTCTGTTTACAATTAAGCCCGGAATATTACGCGAAGCCCCAAAAGACTGCCGGCTTCTGATTTGCTGCAGCAGAGAGCAAGAAAGGGGCATGGAAAAGTATTTTTACATATGTATGCTTGCCTCGATCCTCGTGCCACCAATCACGCATCTCGATGCATGATGGCCGAGGAGTCGAATTGCACGACTCGATGTGAAATGAATGCACATATAAACACAACAAGGCTTAGACTCCATCATGGGTAATCCAGAGTGTCGGCGACCGGGAATTGAGACGCGTTCCGTCACTCGGAGTACGAAACGTCCCTCGTTTCCCGTGCTTGGGCTAACTCCTATCCCAAACACAATGCAATATGCATGACATGCATGAATGCGACTAACATACAATCTGGCATACGCAATGCTATGAAATGGCATACACAATGCTCAATGTAATATGGCATACACAATGCTCTAACATACAACCTAACATACATAACGCTATGGACTAAGATGGCATACACAATGCAATATGGGCTTATGCCAATATGAGTGGACCTCAGCCACACCCACATTAGCGGCCATATGATGGAAATGAGACAACTGAAATGCGTGCACACATGCACGCAAACCGAGCACCGAATCTAAGGCACAACATGCAACTCTAACAAGGCATGACAAAGGATGAAAGATGGCATACGAACATGTAAATTCCAGCACTGAAACATGATGCTAAATGGTCCCGAAACATGGAAATACGGCACCCGATGCATGAAATAAACCCCGAAACTCAAAACTAGGCACATGTATTGACTTATAGCTATGCAAAGAAAGCATTATTTGAATATGAAGCACAGACAGAGCCAAGGAAGTCCCAAAACATGCACATTTCTAGTTTAAAGCATGGCCAAAAAGTGCTAACATGATGGACTAAAATAGCATGCAACATTGACTAGCAAGCATGGTTTACATGGCATGTATATGAAGCACAAGAGAACTCATCAAACCAGCCAAAATCAGTGAATAAAACATGTCAAAATATGCCCAAATAACCTCTGAATCAGCCAACACATGCAAAAATGATGGCTTCCTTTGAAAGGCCACAAGAGGGGTTACTCCGCACATGCATCAAGGACACTTAGCATAGCCAAACCAACTCTGAAAATGAGTTATGAGGGTCCTAAAACCCACTGAAAAAGGCCTGGAACAAGGCTTATAAGCATGCAACTATGAGGTCCTTTGGAAGGCCAAAAGGGCCATCAAACAAAATAAGGAGAGAGGGGGGTCACCCCCTCTGATTTTGGCTCTCAAAATAGTGTTCTAGCCACTGAAAATCCACTGGATTTCAGTGGCTAGAAGGCCAAACAAAGCATGCAACAAAGGCTTAGGTATAAGACTCAAAACAAGAGGCAATCAAGCATACAAGGAAGTATATGACCTCAAAAAGAAAAATGCCCTTAATCAAACATCAAGAGGGCCTCAAAAAAAGACTTTTTCCAATTTATAAAAAATCTCGAAAATGTTCACAAGTAAGGCTAAAATAGGATGCAAAATTAGCCCTAAAAGAGAGATTGAACAAACAAGGAAGTAGATGACTTCAAACAGCAAAGTGTCCTTAAACAAAGTTGAAGAGGGGCTCAAAATAAGACACTTTACAGTTTGGGTTGAAGTCCAAAAATGCTTGCAAGTATGGCTAAGCTATGAAGCAAGATAAGGGCCAAAAGGAGAGATGAAGCATACAAGGGGGTAGATGACCCCCAACAGAAAAATGCTCTTAAACAAACATGAAGAGGAGCTCAAAATAAGACTATTTCCAGTTAACACCAAACCTAAAAAATTCTTGCAAGTATAGCTAATAGACGAAGCAAGATAATGACCAAAAAGAGGGAAATAGAATGTTACCCTTGTAGAGAAGACCTCCAGCAGTTTTTGGTCCCAAAAATCAGCCCCTTAGGACCTCTCAAGACCTTCCAAGAAGCTTAGGTTGGTATTGGAGGTGTTAGGCTAAGAGATGTAGTGTAAATATGCAAGAAATATGGACTTTTAGTACAAAAGAGAGATATATGGAGATGTATGTATATCTCTTGATAAAAATGGTGAACCATTGCAATGGAAGATCAGCCCTTATTTATAGAGAAGAGAGGCTAAAGCTTCTCTTAGAAGCTTCAAATCAAGGGCCAAGATCCTCCATACATGTGTATGGAGGATGCAGCAAATGGCAAACAGCTGGCACAACTGGAATACACTCACGGAGACAAATTTGGCCGACCAGTTCAAAAGGTTCAGGTGGTCGGCCGACCACTTTACCTGGTCGCCCGACCGGGTAAAAAGGGTCAAGGTGGTTGGCCACCCCTAGGATGAAGCCCAGAAGTTAGCTTTCCAATGCCGTAAACCTTGCATCAAAATTCCTCCTGTGCAAAAAGTTATTCGTGTTTTGGTGAAGCTGCAATTCGGTCCAAACGGATTTCAACCAACCGATTTCACCAACCATATCTCCTCCACCCGGACTTGGCTTTAGGAGATTCTTGAGTGAAAAATGAAGCCCCGGAAGTAAGCTTTCCAACGGTGTTGGCCTCATATCTTAATTCTTCTTGTGCAAAGAGTTATGCCCGTTTCGGTGAAGCCGCGCAGATTTTTCTCTCCTTCCCGAATTCATGCTGAACCACTTTTGACCACAAAATCTGGTCGGCCATCTGATTTTCTGGTTTACCATGTGGCCACATTGAATCCCCAGAAGTTATCTTTCCAATGGCGCCAACCTCGCATCAAAATTCCTCCTGTGCAAAGAGTTATGCCCGTTTCGATGAAGCCGCGCGGTTTTGGTCCTACCAGGATTCATGCCGAACTTCTCCCAAACTAGTTTTCTTCTCTCGTCTCCTCTTTTCTTCAACTCCAAACCCCTAAGTAAGGTGTTTTGAAAGATTTTTCAAAGATTTCGTCTCTCTTTCATTCATTTCCACTTTGTCCTTGCTCGGTTTATCGAAAAGCGCAATATTTAACGAAATGCGAGCGTCGGAACATCGTAGGAACTTTATTTTCAAAACGTTTTGAAAGAGAGGGTTTTAAGATCTAAAATCTTTTGATCAAGATTGTTTTGGCCCAAAAAAGGGGTATGAAGTTGGGATTTGACTCTCTCATTGCCGAAGAAATTGAACCTTTCCCCTGCACACCTTTTACCACCAAGTAAACCATCAGTAGCGCCCACGTCTTAAAAGCGGTCAAAAATGGGGTGTCTACAGTTGCCCCTCTTTGACAGAACTCGGAAGTCAAGAAATGACGGGAGTGAATGTCAAAGCCCAGAGACGACCCATTTTTGACAAGGCCGAAGACTTGGACAAACAAACAAAATATAGATAAATAAATGGTTGTGCCCGCAGGCTGCCTACGTATCTCTTTGCAAGGAATCAAACCAGCGTAGTTCAGGGGTAGGATGCAAAATGATATGCGGGAAGGTTTTGATAATTGGACTTATACGCTACGCGAAGTCAGTTTGAAAATTGGACTTATACGCTACGCGAAGCCGGTTTGAAAATTGGACTTATACGCTATGCGAAGCCGGTTTGATAATTGGACTTATACGCTACGTGAAGACGGTTTGAAAATTGGGCTTATACGCTACGCGAAACCGGTTTGAAAATGCAGGATTTTGTAATGCAATGTAATAAAAAATGCAATGTAATAGCTAGGAGAGGAAGGTACCTCATAGGGGCAACTGGCAATAACTTACCTCGACAATGTCCTACCTCGTGCTGATGTGGGGGTCTTCCCTTCTTCTCAGTTGAACCACACAGGTACTACTTTCTCCCTGACTATGGTTGCAGCTTTCCCTATTCTCCAACAGGGTGACAGACTAGGTTGATTCGGTATCCAGAATTGAGGCGCATACATATGCTATCTCAATCTATGCGGCTGCCATACAGATTTCAAGCCGAGGATATACCCCTGGGTATTTAAACCAGACTTTAGTCTCGGAAATCCCGAACCTTTGCGTTCTAGGCAAAAGCCATTCGAACTCTAGTTTCCACCGCTTCAGTTGGTCTCCTAGGAACTCACCACAAACACAGGCAGGTGGCTATACCAGACCACCGGAAGTCGTTCGGGCACGACAAACACCAAAGGAATTGCACCTTTAGAGGATTTAAGGTCTCCTAGACCAGAGAGTGCACATGACAGTGCGAATGAAGATACGGGATTTAAGGTCTCCCAGACCAGAGGATTTAAGGTCTCCCAGACCAGAGAGTGCACAAGATAGTGCGATGCCATGCACTAACAAGTGCAAGTGAGGTGCACAAGAAAGCGCGAACAATGCAATGCACTAACAAGTGCATTTAAGATGCGCAAGAAAGCGCGATAAAAATGCATGCACAATGCAAGTAATGGTCATGGCGCAAGATAGCGCGATGCAATACACTAACAAGTGCGGGTAAGGTGCACAAGATAGGGCGAATAATAGAATGCACAAAATAGTGCGATACGCTAAACAACACGATTGATTTGAAATGCACAAGATAGTGTGATGTGATATGCAAAGCACAAGACAGTGCGATTGAGGTGCGCAAAATAGCGCGGACGATAAACTGCACAAAACAGTGCGATTGAGGTGCGCAAAATAGCGCGAATGATAAACTGCACAGAACAGTGCGATGCGCAAAATAGCGCGAATGAGAAACTGCACAGAACAGTGCGATACGCAAATAGCGCGAATGATTTGAAATGCACTAAACAGTGCGATACGCTAAACAGCGCGATTGATTTGAAATGCACTAAACAGTGCGATATGCTAAACAACACGATTGATTTGAAATGCACTAAACAGTGCGATAAGCTAAACAGCGCGATTGATTTGAAATGCACAAGATAGTGCGAGTGAGATACAACCACAAGATGCACAAGACAGTGCAAGTGATATACAAAGTGTAAGTGCACAAGACAGTGCGAGTGAGATAAAATGCATAGGAAAGTGCGATAAAATGCATCTTCTATGCAAGTATGGGGATATTTTCTACGCAAAAAATACGAGCATTTTCTATGCAAGTATGAAAGCACATTCTATGTAACATTGAAAGCATATTCTATGCATGAATCAAGCAAAGCATATTCTATGCGGAATCGAAAGCTTCCCCGGTTCAGGTTGCTTAACTTAATTATCTGTGCCAATCTCATTGTCGCCACCTATAGTTCTGAAATCAATCAAGACTAAGGTTATGTTTTGTATTGCATCGATCACTAGCTCCCTATCAATCTTGCCACCCTAGTCATCCAAAAGATGGTCGTTGTTTTTGAGAGAAAGTCTTTAGGTTTACCTTATGGTTGCCTTATAAACCGTTTTCTCAAAACTTGAGGTCCCTACCCTGGATAACAATAAGTTTGCCTTTCTTGTCAAACCGTTCACAAAAAAGACCATCACCCAGAGTCAGTCACATGTCAAGGGGGGTTCCTTCTAGGGTGGGTGGTTCTGGTGCAAGTGAAGATCCTTTGGCCGAGGAATCTGAGTTTGGAGTCACCGTTGCTGGTGAAGGGAGGAGCACCTACTACTCCCGCTCGATCTATCAGGGGCTAGCTGTGACAGTTTGAGCATGCCATGGTTTCACGTTTTGACCGTTTGGAGAGTCGGATGGACATCTTTGATGCTCATTTCACTAACCTAGAGACCTCCACGGACGCACAACTCACTGCCTTGGAGGCATCTGCTGGCCGCATTGAGTAGTCTGTTGATTAGTCCTCCATGCATCTTGCTCAGATCTTGTCCCTGCTTCAGATACAGCAACCTCCACCACTGTCGGATTAGTAATGTATGTTTCTCTCTTCTTGGACAGTGTTTTCTTGTTCTTTGCACCATTTTGTTATTCCTTGGTCTTTTTTTCCTTCTGTAAGCCTGTATATCTTGTTTTTGTTTACTGTTGGCTTGTCTCCCAAACAAAAAAGGGGAGTAGTTTTTGTGCTAGAAGTTTTTGCTACTAACACACTCAGGGGATATTGGTTTATGGATATATTTGGATTCTGTCTATGTGTTTATATTAATATAATATTTCCACAATTTTGGTTTGTGTCTTTGTTACACAGGTGGTCTGTTCAAGGTGTTTCTAAACTGATTGGTTGGTTTTGATTGGTAGTGTTTGTTTTTTTTTTTTTTTTTTTTTTGTAGTGTATCTAGTGCATGTGTCTATTAGGAAAAATTGTTAGAAAGTTTTGTCCGGGAATTGACAAAATGGGAGATTGTTAGGTCCTTACTTGTTGACAATTCCACGAACAAGCTTGGTTTAATCGAGTTGTAATTTTTCTGTGTTTTTTGGTCTTTCCGCTTGAGCGGAGAAAGCAGTGCTTGAGCGGTGTTATCACACTCTCAGTAGTTTGGAGTATCTGCAAAAATACTAGGAGGTGTGTGTTGACGCTTGAGCATAAGTTCCAGCGCTCGAGCGTAGACCCTAGTTTGGAACACGCGTTTTAGTGACACTGCTCCAACGGCCATTCCTGCGCTCGAGCAGAGATCGCATATCCATTTGCTATAAATCTGTAGTTTGCTCTGTTTCTAGGGTATGGCTTCCAGATATTCTTTTTGGGATTCTAGAGTTTTCTTCTAGAGGTTTTGTGCTAATTTTCCTTTAATTTCTTTGTGAATTTATTCATAGATTAAGCGAGTTAAATCAAAGGGTTGTCGATTTATTTTTATTAATACAAGAGTGTTGTTCTTCTGTGGATTCCGGAGATTCAAGCGTGGAGTATTTGAAGGAGTTCAAAGCTGTGTGTGGTCGTTGATTCGACATGGATGTTGTGGATTTAACATTAAACTGATCAATTTCGAGATGAAGGCGGCGGTGAAAGAGATACAGATTGTTAAAGACAAATTGTCAGAGTTTGGGCAATTTGTTTGGTAATTTTGTATTCTTTCTTTCTTTCATAGTGGATTGATTAGTGGCGTCTCATTCGTGGTTTTTTAATCACAATTGAAGGTGCTCCAATTGTGGTTTTTCCATGTAAAAATTGGTTGTGTCGATTTAGTGTTTTTGAAGCAACAATCTAAATCACTTTCGTATGTGCTAGATGATTTGGATTGTTAGTTTTAATTGTTTGAGAATTTTTGCAATTAATTCTAGTCTGAATCACAAATCACTTAGGTTTTTCAATGTCTATTTTATTTTGGATGATTTTAGTTGTTGACTTGGTTTAAATTTTTTGATAGACGTAAACATGGTACAAAAGACGCGGTGAGTAAATTGAGTTTTATTTTGAATTATTTCACTCCGTTAACACTTTCATAGGAGGAAAAATAATTTAAAATAGCTACAACGAGAATTTCATATTTTCAAACTCTTACAAGCAATTGTTCTAAATTCTAATTAATTTACAAATTCTTAAGTTGCATGTTAATTAATTTTTTCTAATTAGATTATTTTCGATTAGTTCCAACATAATATTTGTTCTTAATATTATTTTGTTAGACTAACCATGATCTCTTCTGACAATCACTTTTGATCTCTATCTTCTGCCAGTTACTCTCTTACTTATTTTTTAAATACATATCTCACTTATTTTTTAAATACATATATATACATGTGTGAGTGATTTTCTAACCACACTGCCAACTTAATGATCAGCTGGAGAGAACTGGCAGAATAGATGACACCTGGCTAACCTGAAACAGAAAGAGAAGATTCCGGCGGTGGTTCGTCCACCCGGGGGCACTCCGACGATCAAGTCAGTATATCTCTCAAAGATAATCAATAGTGCAAACTCACTGTTCAGAATATAAATTGCGTACCTTAGACCCATGGGGGTGCCTCTCTTTTATAGTTAACTCAATCCTAGTCCCTATAGAAGCCTGACTTCTATGGACTCCCATTCAGTACTTACTTTGGACTCCTCAAGAGATAAGGATAGACTCCCTAAGAACATTATCCTTATCCATCTTGAAGTCTTTCCTCATTCTAGGACTCATGTCCCTTATCCGCTTATCTCGGATTCCGATACCTTCGGAGGTAACCTCGGCTCTCCGAGATAACCTCGGCATCATAACCAGGACACGTGGCACCTCGGCTGACACGTCGGCGTCACCTTGCCACATGTTGGTACTCAGAAAATATATCCCCACAACTGCCCCCTTGGTTCTACTACCTCGGCATTCTGAGGTGATGGAACCTATATCGGTACTTCCTGTCAGTACATCGGCTTAAATCATTTTTAGCCGAGATCATTGTTTAAGGCCGACATGTCTCCCTTAAAAGAACAAGAATTCTAGTGAATTCCTTCACTCGTATGAGCTGTCATGCATCACTATTCAATCGCTTCATTCACGCGTCTTATCCTCATTGGATCGTGCCTGTGACGCGCCTGTAAGCCGTTCTTGCGCTTGCATGCGCCGTCTGACGAATTAGCTGTTCTAGGCGCATTAACTGCCCTCTGTTGCCGCCGTTTCAAGTTTTAACAAAAACTTTTCCCTCTCCTTTCATTTCTTCACTTTTCATTCGATACTCTTGCTGTTTCTCTCTCTTACTTTTTCCTCTCGAATCCGCCAGTGTTCCAGACTTCAAGCTCTGCAACTGCCTTCATTCTTTCCTCTTGGTGAAGCTTTCGCCGTTCTGTTACTTCTGCAACCGTCGCCTGACTTCGGCGATCTTCATACCGGCTCCACTTTTTCTGGTAAGCCACAGTTCCCTTCGTTTTCAATTCTCTGATGTTCTTTACTATTTGTTACCATTACTGCTTTGTTCAAACATTTGATTTGTGAATCTCATATCTGACTGTGTTTATTCCACGATTTTGCCCTTGCCCATGTCTTGAATACACGCATCGTTCACCATTTTCTTGCACTTTTGCCACTGTTCTTGACCTTGTACCCCTTGTACTGATTATGTTCTTGATAGTCCATCTTTGTTCTTGATTCTGAAACTTGTTCTTGTTTTATGTTTTTTGTGTCTTTGCCAGATTTGTGCCTTCAATCTTCGTTTCCATAGACTTAGGTTTGGGATTTGTCTGTAGAACCCACAATTTAGGAAAAAATTGAAACCTGTATTTACCTAAGTGTTTGCCGAGGTTCCAATAACCCTTTCAAAACATCTTCTGAAACCCAACCTCTTTGATTAAGCCGATATCATAGGTATGTGGAAACATAGGGTAAACACCCCATCCAAACTAGAATACTTTAGACAGGAGTTTGAAATCCTAGCCGACGTCCATCTGAGGTTGGCTGGGGATGATGACTCCATCATGCCTACTGATGACTCCATGCCTTTCCCTGTGGTGGCTTTCATCGAGTGTGGACTTCAGCTCCCACTCAACATTCTTTTTTGCGAGATTATCCATTATTACAAGTTAAACCCAATGCAGCTCGCCATCAACTCCTACTGAGTTATTAATGGCATCATAGCCTTAGCAAACAAGAAAACGTTAGGGTCACTTTAGCCGATATCCAGTATTGTTATACCATGTGTGACCTAAAAAAGGACACGGGCTATGTCTACTACCTCAAGCCGAGGTCAACGGAGTATAAAATCGTTGCCGACCTCCCAGACTCTAACAAAGGAGCTGGAGATGATTACTTTATTACTTCGGGGAACTGGGAATTTGCTCCAGATGAGGACCTCCACCTCTACCCTCTTCCTCGGACAGTTTTCGTAGAGGGCAATGGTAAGAGCCCTGTGTTTCACATTTACTTGTTTTCAAAATCTTTAATACTTCAAATATTCTGATGTTTTGTCTTTCCTTGCAGCTCTTCCAAAGCTAGGAAAAGACTTCCGCAAGTCCTTTTACCCAAGTCCGGGTTTAAAGAAACTACTGGACTTTCCTATTCATAAGCGAAAGGCCCCACTGGTACTCAATTTCATCTCAACGTACAAATCAGCTCTCCCCGACATTCCTAAGAGGAAAAAGAAGAAGAGCCTATCTCCTCCCTCTACCACAACCCCTTCAGTTGCTACTGAATCTCGGCCAGATTAAGGATCAACTTCTGATCCAACAGAACAGCCGTCTACTTCGGCTCAATACATGATCCCACCATCTCAACGAAAACGTCGTCGACGACTTGTTCTTGCAGCCGAGATGGGCCGCCCAAAACCAGTTGCAAAAGACCTCTTAGCCAATATTCCAACTGATGTTGATGCTCAATCAACACAAGCCCTGCCTCCACCGAAACCGAAAAGAGTCAACAAGGCTCAACCAAAGGCTAAGGTGACTCAGGCTGAGACTGAAGACACTTTGCCAATTTCCAAGCTGGCTCCGAGTGAGAAGACTACCTCTGTCCCCGCGAAGAGGTCTGCTGAAATACTTCCATCCGAATCTACCAAATCCAAAAGGCCGAGGTCATCATCTGCAACGACCTCGGGGTCTAAAAAGCCTGATGCCCCCTGGGCCCCTAAGATTACCCTGGAAGATAAGCCTGTTATGGCCAGTGATAGCGCCGATGATATGAATGTCGGCGTTGCCCTCAGTACTACTCTGCTTCTTCCAGGCGATCTGGAGCGAAACGCCGAGTTCAATGAGTACGAGAACTACGCTCTAATGCTTCAATGCTCTGTTCAGGTAAGTATTTTTGCTTGGTACTTTTTCTTTCTTCTTCATTTCATACTTAGAATATTTTCTAATACTTCTGTTTTCTTTCAGGCCATCCAGCATGCCCACTCTTTCTCAATACAATCTTTTGAGAACCGTGAGAAGTTAGCCGAAAAGAAGAGGGAGATCTCCGGTCTTCAGAAAATTAATAAAAATTTGCAGTCAAAGATGAAGACCTTGGAGGATCAGGCCGAGGTCGCCATCAAAGAGAAGAATGATGCCGAGGAAAAGGTCGGTGCCACTGAGGCATTAAACAAAGTTCTTCAAGCCTAGCTGAAAGAGGCCGAGGACAAAGTGGCCCAGGCCTAGAAGGAGCTTCAAGATGCCTTGGCCACCAAAGAGGCCGAAATCAAAGATGCCCATGAGAAGGCGTATGCTCAGGGCATGGCCGATGTTACGGAGGCCTATGAAAAGCAAGTCAAGCAAGCATGCAACAAGGGTTTCACCCTTGGTTGGATGACCTTGCTGAAGAAACTTGATGTCCCTGAGGACTCCCATTTTAAGAATGCCGATGCCATTCCCCTGCCATTCCCTCCAACTCTACCTCAATCTGATGACGATTCTAAATCTGAGGAGGAGGTTCTGGTGAGGAAGCCCAAGGAGGCTGCTGGGGCTAAGTCTTCTTCTCAAAATGAGCAAGTCCTAGACTTGACTCAAGATGAGGAGGTTGAGGAGGTTCCTGAAGATGCTGTAGCTGAGAAGGCATTGGCCGACGTGCTTCCTGTTGACAAGAGCCTTGGCCAGACCCTTAAGGAGATTGATGCTGAGCTCGCGACGGATAAGGCTGCTGAGATGTCTTCCCAACAATCGTCTGACCTCCAAACTCAACCAACTGCTTCTGCTGAGAAGTCTTAGCCTTAAGTTTTTTCCTTCCTTACTTTGTACTTTTGCTTTTCTTCTTTTTGGGAACAATTGTAAGTTTTTGGCCAACGTGCCTTTTAATGAATACAACTTGCTTCTTTCTTTGAATGTTTGTATGTTTGCCTTCTCTGTATTACTCTTGTATGATTCCATACTTAGAATATATCTTCAGTATACACTTCAATCTTTGTACAATCTTCTTGGGGTGACACACCTCGGTTATACAACTGATGATTTTACGTCGGCAAATACCCAAATATCTTTCTCAGCGTAAGCTTGGTTTCACCTTGTAAATTTTTCATAAAATCTCAACAAGTGCTTAACCTTAGTCTTCAATCTTGTAAATTGTTCACAAATTTCAACAAGTGCTAGACATCATCTCGATTTAACTTCAATTTGTAAATTGTCCACAAATTTCAACAAGTGTTAAACAATGATTTCGGTTTAACTTTAACTTGCAAAATTGTCCACAAATTTCAACAAGTGTTAAACAATGATTTCGGTTTAACGTTAACTTGTAAATTGTCCACAAATTTCAACAAGTGTTAAACAATGATCTCGGTTTAACTTCAACTTGTAAATTGTCCACAAATTTCAACAAGTGTTAAACAATGATTTCGGTATAACTTCAACTTATAAATTGTCCACAAATTTCAACAAGTGTGAAACATATTCTTCTTCTCTCTGCCCCCTAATGTGAACCTGAGTTCCACTTGGGTTCTCATTATGCATGTATTCTAGAGACAATGTCAAGTATCTTGAAAAGAGAACCAGCTGAATCTTTATTTATTTACTTTGGCAAATGGCAAAGGAACAAAGAAATTCTGATGATAGAAAAATTTCAAATTACAAGTATTCCAAGGCCTTGGCAACGCTTTGCCTTCATTATCTTCAAGCCGATATGCCCCATTGCCCAGTACCGAGATGATTCTGTAAGGTCCTTCCCAATTTGGGCCAAGCTTGCCCTCTCTGGGATCCTTCTTGTTGCCGACGACTTTTCTTAAGACGAGGTCACCAATCTGAAATTCCCTTGGGTTAACCTTCTTGTTGTAAGCTCTGGCAAGCTGTTCCTGGTATGCTACGAACTGAATTGCAGCTTTCTCCCTTCGTTCTTCTAGAAGATCTAGATCTCGGGCTAAGAGTACATCATTAGTCCCGTTCTCTACCCCGTGGGTTCTGATCCCAGGGATGCCGACCTCCAACGGAATGACTGCTTCTGTGCCATAAGCCATGGCAAAGGGGGATTCCCCTGTTGATCTTCTCGGCGTGGTCCGATATGCCCAGAGTACATTGGGCAATTCATCTACCCACTTTCCTTTTGCTGTTTGCAGCCTCTTCTTTATCCCATCCAGAATTACTTTGTTGGATGCTTCTGCTTGTCCATTACTTTGTAGAAAGCTTGGGGTTGAAAAGTAGTTCTTGATCTTGAACTTTGCGCAGAAGTTTTTGATCAGCTTACTGTCAAATTGAGTTCCATTGTCTGCAACAATTGCTCTTGGAATCCCAAACCTGGTGATAATGTTCTTCCAAATAAAATTCTTCACGTCCACATCTCGGATCCTGGCAAGAGGTTCAGCTTCTATCCATTTAGTGAAGTAATCTGTTGCTACCAGCAAGTACTTCCTTTGTCCAGTTGCTTGGGGCAGTTGCTCGACGAGATCCATGCCCCATTGGGCAAATGGCCAAGGACTGGATACAAGGTTCAGGTCTGCTGCTGGCTGGTGTATCAGAGGTGCAAACCTTTGGCATTGTTCACACTTCTTTACATAGGCTTCTGCATCTTTCTGCATGTAAGGCCACCAATACCCCTGGGTGATGGCCCTATGGGCGAGTGATCTGCACCCAGCGTGGCTTCCACAAATTCCTTCATGTATTTCATATAAAAAATCTTCGACTTGTGAAGGGTGTACGCACCTTAAAAGGGGTCCAGTGAAGAACCTTCTGTAGAGATGTCCTTCTGCTGTCAGACTGAATCTTGCCGACTTTAATCTGATCTTGTGTGTCTCCTTGCGGTCATCTGGCAGCTTTCCTTCTTTTAGGAACGCAACAATTGCGTCCATCCAGCTTGGTCCCATGTCTACGCACATTGCTTCACGCTCTGTGGTTACTGGTTCAATGCTCGGGCCCGACAAGTAGTCGATCATTATTGTCCTTGCTTTTCCTGGTTATATTGCACTAGCTAGGTTGGCCAATGCATTGGCATGACTGTTATCATCTCAACTAACCTGAAGTAGTCGGCAGTTCTGGAATAAGGCCGCCAGCCTGATGACCTCCTTTGCGTAAGCCGACATTCTTTCATCTCGGGCTGCAAACTCGCCCGTTGTCTGGTTAACTATCAATTGTGAGTCACAAAAAACTATTACCTCATCTGCTTGTACTGCTGCTGCCAGCTTCAGTCTTGCAATGAGTGCTTCAGATAATGCTTCATTGTTTGAGGCCTTGAACCCCAAACGAATTGATTGTTCTAGTACTTGCCCATCTGGGGATATCAGTACTACTCCTGCCCCCACTCCTTGTCGGTTTGAACTCCCATCAACAAACAATCGAAAGGAGTCGTCGATGTAAATGTTGCAGGGTCTGAGTTTGTTCTCTTTCCTTTGTTCTTTTGTCTTTGGCTGGGCTTCTCCTTGTTTGTTTCGACATCGTTTATCTTGGCTCAACGGAGCCCGATGTTCGATGGATTCTGGCGTGAACTCGGCCACAAAGTCGGCCAAAACCTGGCCTTTGATTGCTGTTCTGGGCCTGTACTCCAGATCATACTGGCCTAGGGCGACTGCCCATCTGGCTATTCTTCCTGTTAAGTCTCCTTGCTGCAATAGGGACTTCAATGGATGCTCTGTCAGTACCATAATTTTATGGGCCTGGAAGTAATGGTTCAACTTCTTTGAAGCCATTACTAAAGCCAGTGCCAATTTCTCTAAGGGTAGATACCTCGTTTCTGCGTCGGCTAGGGTTTTGCTTACATAGTAAACAGCCCTTTGCTCCCATTTTTCTTCTCGAATTAGTATTGCACTTATCGCATGTTCTAAAACTGCCAAGTACAGGAACAGCTCCTCCCCGGGTTCTGGATTCGAAAGAACTGGAGCTGTGGTCAAGTATTTCTTCAGATCGGCTAGTGCTTCTTCGCACTCCTCTGTCCAAAGAAAGTCCGTGGCTTTCTTCACTAAGTTGAAGAAAGGTTTGCACTTGTCTGAACTTCTGCTTATGAACCTGTTCAGGGCTGCGGCCCTTCCGGTTAGCATCTGCACCTGTTTTGCCGACGTCGGCCTCTTCAACTCTAGGATGGCCTTGATCTGATCTGGGCTGGCCTCGATGCCCCTTCTAGTCACCAGGTATCCTAAAAACTTACCAGATCCAACTCCAAATGCACACTTCGATGTATTAAGTCAGAGCCGATATGTTTTAAGGATTTCAAAGACTGCTTTTAGATCGGCGAGATGACCCTCAGGCTCCTTGGTCTTAACGACCATGTCGTCGATATAGACTTCTACTGTTCGGCCAATCAGGTGTTTGAACATTTTGGTTACCAACCTTTGGTAAGTTGCTCCTGCGTTTTTCAACCCGAAAAGCATTACTCTGTAACAGTACAGGCCTTTTGGGGTGATGAACTGTGACACCCCAAATTTTTTTTTTTTTTTTTTTTTGGAACATCAAGGGAAATTAAATAAACAAAATAACTTAATCAACTAAAAAGTTGACATCTTAATAGGGCATTCCAACTCTCGTACATAACCAAACGTTCAAATAATATTAAATAAAAACTTAAAATTATCCAAATACAACATCAATGAAATTATAAGGTCCTTAATATCTAATATATAGGATAATAAAGCTATTCAACTTTAGTCATGATTTCAAGTCAGCCAAGACTCTACGTTAGCGTCAACTCCATTTTAGCTTCAATTATTTCCTCGCCAAAACCTGGCATAAAACGCCAAGGCAACAAGAATATATGCCATGAGTTTTGCAACACAGTAAGAAAACATAACCAACCTACCATTCTTTTTAAGAGAAAAACAATGAAATTATACACATGAGATAACAATATAAGTGTAAACATAAATTACAACCATTAAAATAATTTCAATAATTTTAATAAATTAGGTGACACTCGAAATCTCACTAAAGAGATTTAACTTACCAACCACTAAGCATGGCAACGGTTAATTTGAAACCCTCTCTTGGTCAAATATTTAAGTGTTACCAACCGTAACTACCAGGGATGCCCACGTCCGGAGTTATATACCCAAGCAGTGGCATCCGTGGTCTGCCCCAAGGAAACGGTCTGCCAGGGGTACGTAACCTCCCTGTGTGCCACCTGCACATCCACCCTTATTCCAAAACCGAATACCGAAAAGGGTTCAAATAAGTCCCGTGCCATCTTAGAGTTTCACAACACAATTTACATGAGAATTCTCAAAACCAGGGCTCACCCTGAACAATCGGTATCGACCGTCAACCCTTAATTTCATACACTCTTTAAAACCAATACTCACCCTGAACCGCCAATTGTTAACTTTGTGTATGCCGTTAATCATTTCAGTTAATTTTGATATCAATCACCAATAATTCCAATTTTTAATCACAAATAATGGTTTACCAACTCATTAAAATTCCTAACATAAAATATTACACATGTCACACAATAATAAACAATTGTACAACATTTAAATAAACAATTTATTTAAATTATGGTATGAAGTAATAATTTAGATACCAAAAAAAGGAAAGGAAATAAATCATAATTACACACATGCATGGACTTTTAATCCATAAAATTATACTAGCACAATATTAAATAAACCACAACACATCCATACATGGATTACTAATTTACAATATTTGATGAATTAGACCAACACAATAACTGATTTTTATCCAAATAAATAATTGAAGTGATGATCTTAAATCTGTCTGGAAATTTTCAGGTTATACCTTAGGTAATAAAAATTATAAATAAATAACTTATACAACTCTAAAATTTACATAAATCTACAGAATACTCAATAATCATGTTATGGTCATTTTTCAGAAATCATTTTCCAAAAATAAATTATAAACAATTCTTAAAAATTCCAAGAGTATTTATGACACAGATTTATCACATTTTCTTAAGTTAATTTCCATACTTAAATTTATAAATCAATTCCATAATATAAAAATTTCTTATGAAACTAGACTTCTCAAATTTCATTTTTTTGCTTAGGAATTATCAGATTTGATTTAATATAAAATTTTTAATGATTTTTCAAACACATAATAAAATCTGTCTATAGCTCCAGATTTGGTTAAAAATCTGTATAAATTCGTACAAAACTCAATAATTGTTGAAAATTTTTGTGGATGAACTAGACATCATTATCAACAATTTTGTAGAAGAAATCATCTTCAAATTTTGAGTATAAAATTGTCTAAAAATTCAGGCAAACATGCTGGCAGATTCAAAACAGATTATTCTCAACACAGTTTCAGATTTAGTAAAAATATTTGTATAAATTTGTGGAAAGCTCAAAAATTGTTTCCAAAAATTTCTGGATAAACTAGACATCATTATCAACAACTTTGTAGAAGAAATCATCTTGAAATTTTGAGTATAAAATTATCTAAAAATTCGGGTAACAGGCTGGCAGATTCGAAAGGATTATTCTCAACACAGTTTCAGATTTAGTTAAAAACAAATTTGTATAAATTCGTAGAAAGATCAAAAATTATTTCCAAAAATTTCTAGATAAACTAGACATCATTATCAACAAGTTTGTAGAAGAAATCATCTTGAAATTTTGAATATAAAATTATCTAAAAATTCGGGTAAACATGCTGGCAGATTCAAAACAGATTATTCTCAACACCAAAATTCCTATACATATAAAATTTCTATTTATGAGTAATCATTTTAATCACAAGGAAGTAATCTGAAAATTTTACTAATAAAAAGAAATGAGAGGGTTGAGAGGGTTTTCTTACTTAATAATAGAATGATGAAATGGTAGAAAATTTTAGCTTCCTTAATCTCCCACTCTTCTTCTCCTCCTACTGCTTTGTTGCTCACAGAATTTTCTTTTCCTCATTTCTCATTTCCTCCTGAATGCAAGCATGCATGTATATATATACACAATGCACTTCCCCCTCTCTCTCTCTCTCTCTCTCTCTCTCTCTCTCTCTCTCTCTCTCTTCTCTAGTCATTCTGTGGAATCTAGTCAAAAGTTGCAAGTTCAAGACACATAATTGTGTCTCATTTCCTATATTGCATGCAAGAGAACAAGTGGCAATGTTGCCACCAAAAATATCTTCCAAAGCTTTTTTTTTTTTTTGTATTTGTATGGGTTTCTTAAAATTGATACACTAAAATTTTTAACTAAGGTATTTGGTAAGAATAATTATCATGTTGAATCCCTATTAAAATAATTTATAAACAACAAATATTGAACACCCACAAAATTATTATTCTTAATAATGTCTTTGTTAGTGATTGAATTGAGTCAATTTAAAACTAACTTTTACACTAATATATTTTTCAAATAATTAATTATTATTATTATTATTATTTTTAAGAATAATTAAATATGGGTTTTCACATGAACGCGGTCTTCTCTTCATCTGGGGGGTACATGGCTATCTGGTGGTACCCCCTGTAGGTATCTAGGAAGCTCATTCTTCCATGCCCTGAAGTAGCATCTACTAGCTGGTCAATCTTGGGTAGAGGAAAGCTGTCTTTGGGACAGGCTTTGTTGAGGCTGGTAAAGTCTACGCAGACCCTCCATTTACCGTTCTTCTTCTTTACTACCACTGTATTGGATAGCCATGTCGGGTAGTGAACTTCTCTAATGGCCCTAACCTCCAGAAGTCTGTCTACTTCTTCCTCTACTGCTTCGACATGCATCAACGTCGGTCTTCTGGCTTGTTGAATTACAGGTTTGGCCGACCTGTCAACATTCAGTTTGTGGCAAGTGACCTCAGGGTCGATGCCAGGCATTTCGTAAGGTGTCCAAGCAAACACCTCAATATTGGTTCTCAAAAAAGCTTCCAACTCTTTTTCTTCTTCTTCGGCTAAGCCCGAGCCGAGAAGAAAGAAGCGTTCTTCGTCCCCATCCTGGACGAGGATTTTCTTCAGTGCCTCTTCGCTCTTCTCGGCTGGCTCCTTGCCAACGTCTTCTAGGACTTCCACGTCCTCGTCTTCAATTTCTTCTTTTTCTGGCTCTCGTATGCTGCAGGTAGATTTCATTGCTGCCATGGAGCAATTTTTCGCCTGCAGCTGATCGCCCCTGACTTCCTCTACCCCATTCTCTGTTGAGACTCGCAATAGTTGATGCAATGTTGAGGGAACTACCCCAATCGCATGCAACCATGGCCTTCCCAAGATGATGTTGTAAGGGGAGGGTGTGTCGATGATGGTGAATTCTGTCTTGATCTTCTTGGTGCCAGCCTGCACCTCCAAGCTTACTGCTCCCAGTGGCTATGTCGGCGTTCCATTGAACCCAACCATTGGGCCGTTGGACTGTTCCATATCATCCGGATGAAGGCCAAGCTCCTTTTAACATCGGATGTACATGATGTTATAAGAGCTGCCTTGGTCAATCAGGATGCGTTTCACTTGGCACTCCCCAACCTGGAGGGATACTACCAAGGCATCATTATGCGGATGCTGGACCATCTCTAGGTCGGCTTCAGTAAAGGTTATCATTGGTCCCTAGCACTCTTCTGCCCGATGTCTTTTCTCCCCGATTTGGTAGGCATGTTGTAGGTGTTTTACCTTCTGGGTCTCCCCCCTGATTTCGTTCCCGTTGACCTTCGAGTGAATCACATTGACTACTCGAGGTCCTCCTGCCTGAGGTTGCTGTACTGGGGAAGGTGGAGCTGCTGGTGCCTGGGGCAATCTTGCCCGTTCTTCTCTTGTCCTGGTCTCATCGACGAGGTCTCTCAGATGTCCTTGTCTCACCAGGTCTTCCAAGTGTGTTTTCAGGGCTCTGCAACCCTGAGTTGTATGCCCATCTTCATTGTGGTAGGCACAATGCCTGCCAATGTTTCTTTCTATGAACTCTCCTGGAGTCCTCTCTGGTGCTCTGAAATAGGGTTGATTCCGAATTTGTTCCAGGACTTTGTGAATTGGGATTCGGAACACAGTCGTCATTGCCTGTGCAGCCCTCAGTTCTGCTTCTTGCTTGCTAGATCCGTTGTTACCTCAGCCTCGCTTCGACGAGCCGTTTCCTTTCTCTTGCTTTATCTCTTTAGTCCCCGATGTGTCTTCCTCGTCTCTGGCATACTTCTCGATTCTCGCCATGAGCTCTTCCATGCTTTTTGGCAAAGTCTTTGCCAAAGACTTCCGTAATGGACAGTTGTCTAGGCCGTTCTTGAATGACATGACCGCCACTTCTTGATTACACTCTGGTATTCGGTTGAATACCTCATAGTATCTTTTTGCATAGGCCCTAAGGCCTTTATCCTTACTGATCTTCAGAGCCATCAATGAGTCCACCCTTAATGGCTGCAGCTTGTTTGTCATGAACCTGGCCACGAACATCTGGGCCAGGCCTTCCCAAGTCTTCACGCTTCCCTTTGGTAGTTTGTGGAACCAATCTGATGCAATCTCCCTGAAGGACGAGGGGAACACTTTGCAGAGCAACGACTCATTCCCACTATACAATGCCATTGAGTTCAAATATAATCCGACGTGGAAGTTGGGGTCTAACTTACCATTGTATATTTGAAACCTCGGCATGCTGAATCTTTTCGACGCCTCAAACCTGTCTAATTCCACCGAGAATGGTGTCCTCGGCTTATCTGGGGAGGTTACCTCGGCGTCGGCATTCTGTTGCTTCCTCTTGAGGTAATCTCTTAAGTCCTCTCTTGTCCTCCTAGGAGCTCGGCTATCTCCTGTTTTTAGTCTTTTTGGCGCACTACTTTCAGCTTCGTGGTGAGTCCTCTTCGACTCCTCTCCATGAGTTGTGTCGAAGCATAGCGCCTGCCCCTGAACATGCCGATGTCCTTTGGGGTCTGCCTCATTTGTGTAATGCGTCCTCCGTGATCCTTCTCTTCTTGACTCTCTTTGTCTGACCTCCCTGGAAGGTCGGTGAGAGTGTCTTTCGCTCCCGTTGTGCTGAGGGGCTACGGGGATTATTTTCTGCCCTTCCTTCTGGGCATTGGCCGCTGTGTCACGACCCAAACCCGCCCCTATGGGTTTAGCACCGTAACCGGCCAGTAATCCGAGATTACCGAAGGCCTGCTTAACAGTAATACAGTAGTACAGAGTACAGGGGCATGGCGGAAGCTAGAACAGTAAATAAACAATGTCCAATGAGCTGTGACAGTCTGTATGCAAAAAGATTTTTCATATATATAGACATTCAGTACAGAACAGTATGCACAATATATACAATCATTCAGTACAGGGACTTAATCCCTAATAACAGTACAGTACAGTGCTGTCAGTCTTTACAGTAATACCAATCAGATACAGGGACAGACGGGGAGATTAAAACACCCCTAAGCCATAGCTTGAAAGGCTCGGAACCTCGCAGTGAGGCACAGTGGTTGGCTTGACGAAACTAAAGCTTGCCTGACGCTCCTAGCCGCGGTCTGGTGCCTGTACACCTACATATATATATAAGCAGTGAGCTAAAGCCCAGTGAATAACACAATGCGTAAAGGGGGTTAAGAATAAATGTCCTCTCAGTATTGAAAACAGTCATTTCAGTCAGTTTATCAGTCATTCAGTTTGTGGCTCATATTTCAGGTCATAACAGTCATTCAGTTAAAGCAGTGATATGTGGTACATCCATTGGCATAACAGTACAGTAAACAGTAGGTCTTAAAAGACCGGGTCTTAACAGACCAAACAGTAAATGATGGCCATCAGTAGCAGTACAGTAACAGTAACAGTAACAGTAACGGTAACAGTACTATTTCAGAGAACAGTACAGTACTTGTGGATTCAAGAGGTGTCTCGCACAGACTCTAGAGGTGGCCCACACTGTAGCACTTAGTTCCATACAGCACTTTGTTCCATATCAGAAATACAGAATGGCCATCATAACAGTAAACAGTAGTGGTTCCAAACTTGGGAACCGACAGAGATCTCTCTGTCACAGTAACAGTAAACAGTAGGTGCCAAGGATGCCACAGTACAGTTCAGAATATAAGACATACGTTCATTCAGTACACAGTATCAGTTTCGTGAACAGTTCAATTCCGTAAACAGTATCAGTTCAGTAAACAGTATCAATTCAGTAAACAGTTCAGTTCAGTAAACAGTATCAATTCAGTAAACAGTTCAGTTCAGTAAACAGTTCAGTAACCAGTTCAATTCAGTAAGCAGTTTCGTAAATAGTTCAATTTAGTAAACATTTCAGTTCAGTGAACGGTTCAGCAAACAGTTCAATAAAGTAGACAGCTCAATAAGGTAAACAATTCAATAAAGTAAACAGTTCAGAAGATAATCATTTTTGAACATATCTTTACATAGTTGTTACTCACAGAGTTCTGGGCTACAGTAAGCTAGAGCGTCCCCTCGGTAAGCCAACCCTACACAGTATACAGGATGAACACACACTAAGCTATACAGTTGGGGAAGATCAATAACTTAATCCCTAATTTGCCTTGGTGTGTTCTACATCTATATCCTCATTAAGATGCCTTAAACTAGGCCTAAGAATGCTAGAATGGGATGAGGATGCAAAAATACACTTAGAAAACATTTTGTAAAGTTTGCTGAAAATAGGAGCCTCGCTCGAGCGAGCCTTCCTTCGCTCGAGCGAGCTTCCAAAATCAAAGGCTTCGCTCGAGCGAGAAATCCTTCGCTCGAGCGGTCTGTCGAAACAGTAAAAGTACTGGATGTTGCAATTTTACGCTCGAGCCACCAATTCTTCGCTCGAGCGTGGCTCAGAGTAAAGGTTGGTCGCTCGAGCGAGGAATCCTTCGCTCGAGCGAAGGAGCCAAATTCTGGAATTTCCAGATTTGCCTCCCAAGCTCAAACCAAGCATTCTTCCACTCTAAACTCGACCTCTTGGGCCCAACTTCTGGAAAACATATCTAAATTCATAGTATAACAATTTTCAAAGCTCAATTTATGAATTCAAGCCCCAAAGGTGAGTCAATTAAAACCATATTCAAACCCATTTTCAAGAATATGAAGAACATGCAAACATTCATGGAATTAAGCCATTTCAAAGCTCCAATTTGATGTTCTAGTGAGCCATTTATACCAAAAACAAGTGGAAATCATGGACTTAAGCTTAGACATGAGCATGCATGTACAATTTGTCATGAACTCAACTCAAAATTCATCAATTCAACCATGCATGCAAGAATTAAGCTATAATTCAACTTATTTGCACTAAAACATGACTTAATTCTACAATGAAGCATGAATCATGCAAGAATTAGCCCTATGACAACAATAAGAAGATGAATTCCTTACCTAGAGTTTCAATTACAAGGGGAGGAAGCTTAATTTGACATTCTACACTCCAATTCTTCAAGTTCACCAAAGTGTAGTCAAAATCTCCCTCCAATTCCAAGCATACAAGGTGAATTCACTCTAGTCCCTCACTCTCTCTCTCTAGAGTCGGTTGTGTGCAAGAAATGGGAGAAGAAATGTTGTGTTGTCATGTAAGGCTTAACATATATTAGACTAAGTGGCCCACTAAGGGCTAGTTTGGTAAATAAGGTCAACATTGCAATTTATTACCAATTAATTAATTTAATCATACCTAATCACTTTTCAAGTAATTATACCATTCATTCACATAAACTATGGTGATCATAAATCTCTAATCAATTTCTGGTCCGGCCGCCGATAAGGCCTTCAATTTGCAGTTTAAACGGAAACACATAAACAAATAACATGCAATTCAAACAGATACAGTCAATTAATCAGTTTCAGGTTTCAGTCAGTCAGTGCAGTGACTCAGTCAGTTCAATTACCAATCATATTCAGTCTCAATTTAACAGTAATCAATAATTAATCGGTAAACAGTGACGAGGGTTGTTACACGCTGGAATCGGTGTGTCCTGCAGCGGGAACGGTGGCTGCATGACATTATTTTGCATCATGAAATTGACGACCGACTGCAGGTCTGCCAATTTGTTTGCCATCTCTTTTACCTCTTCGTCCCTCCGCAGGCATCTATCCTTCCATACCTGGAGGTCGTCTTCGTTGTAGTAGCCACTTCGATATGGTTTCTTTGGTGCGTCACTAGTCTGGCCGACGTCTTTTACTCCGTGAGTTTGCTCATGAGTTTCTGTGTTGGACCTGTCTCCTTCGACATCAAGGTCAATAGGTCTCCCACTCCCAGCAGGAGTGTCGTCCCCAATCTTTTCCTTCTGTCCATTGCTGGCCATCTATTCTCCTATCTTTCCCACAGACGACGCCAAATTGTGTGAGTGATTTTCTGACCACACTGCCAACTTAATGATCAGCTGAAGAGAACTGGCAGAATAGATGACACCTGGCTAACCTGAAACAGAAAGAGAAGATTCCGGCGGTGGTTCGTCCACCCGGGAGCACTCCGACGATCAAGTCAGTATATCTCTCAAAGATAATCAATAGTGCAAACTCACTGTTCAGAATATAAATTGCGTACCTTAGACCCATGGGGGTGCCTCTCTTTTATAGTTAACTCAATCCTAGTCCCTATAGAAGCCTGACTTTTATGGACTCCCATTCAGTACTTACTTTGGACTCCTCAAGAGATAAGGATAGACTCCCTAAGAACATTATCCTTATCCATCTTGAAGTCTTTCCTCATTCTAGGACTCATGTCCCTTATCCGCTTATCTCGGATTCCGATATCTTTGGAGGTAACCTCGGCTCTCCGAGATAACCTCGGCATCATGACCAGGACACGTGGCACCTCGGCTGACACGTCGGCGTCACTTTGCCACGTGTTGGTACTCAGAAAATATATCCCCACAATACAATTACTCCTTTGATTAGGATGGATGATAAATGTTGGCAAGAATATTTTTCCTCATTTGAGCCAAATTTTACTGAGCATGGGTACACACAAGATTGATTTCACACCACCTCCCCTTGTCTTCTTCTTTTTTTTCTTGCTTAGTGGGGTTTGTGGATTCTATATTACGTTTGACATTTTCACAATGGCATTTGAGTAGTGGTGTTGGGCCATGTTCTGAATATTGGTGTGACTCACTTTGACTCTAAACTTATTGAGATGATTTGAATTGTTTGATTTAATCATATCTTATAAAATAATGATTTAGATCATATCGATGAGTATTGGTAGGACTCATTTTGGTATGAACTTACCGATATGATTTGAAGTGAGAAACCTTATAAAATAATGATCATCGAGATTATTTGAAGTATGTGATTCAATCAAATCTTATAAAATAATGATTCGGATCATATCGATGGACTCGGAGTAGGCCATTGGACGAAATATAACAAAATGCTAAACAAATGCTTACTATGACGTTGTCATGAAAATAAGTATGTTTGATATGAAAGTATGTTTTCACCAGCAAATTTCACAAATTGCATGTTTTGAAACTGCTTTTGTAAGTATTTTTGATGAGGAAAATGTTTGGTAGCTCAAAATTTTGTGGCTCAAATGGCTTAAATATGTCAAAACGACGTCGTTTTACACTCAAAATCTGTCAAAACGACGTCGTTTTAAGTGATTTGAGCTACAAAATTTTGAGCTACCTAGCATTGTTGTTTTGATGATTGTTTTTATGCTATTGTTAGACTTGTTGATAAGAGTTGTACCAATTCATTTAAAAATCAGTTTAAGTTAAGGTTTTATTTTTCTTTTTTTTCTTCTTTCTTTCTCTTTTCTCTTCTTCTTCTTTTTTTTTTTTTTTTTTTTTTTGAACTAAAGGTAAGGTTCTATTTAGATTTGAATTTATGAAATGATTTGTAGAGAGACAATAAAATATAAAAGAAAAGTAAATAAATTATGAACTTTTTTTCTCATTTTTCTCTCTTTTTTTTTTTTTTTTTTTTTTTGAGATTGCAATATTTTCTACAAATCCAAAATCCAACACGATGTAAGCCCACCAGAAAAATAAACAAATAAACAAAACACAGCCAAAAAAAAATGTAAAAGAGGATGAGGACAATGACAAAGACTATTGCGTGTCAAATTTTCTAAACACTTCATAAAAAATTACTAACACACGTAACTCCATACCTTTTCTTTTTTGTGTTTTTTTTTGGGGGGGGGGGGTGGAAAGTTTTCTGAATTAAGTTTTTTGAAAATTGAGTTTTTTAATTTTCGTATTCTTTTGTTTTTAGTGAATATTTTTTAATTTTAAACATTTTTTTTTTATTTTTTTAGATGCACCTTAGTTAGATGTATCTAAAAGTAAAAAATTTGTAAAAAATATTTTAAAAAATTAATAAATACATAAAAATACAAAAAATGTACCGAATTCTTGTATTTTTTTTTATATTTTTGGTATTTAGTGAATTTTTAAAAGATTTTTTTTACAATTTTTTTACTTTTTAGGTGTATTTATGTTAGGTGTGTCTAAAAAGTAAAAAAATTGCTTAAAATATTTAAAAAAATTCAGTAAAAACAAAAAAAAATACGGAAAATAAGAATGTAGAATTTTCTGAAAAGTGTTTTCTGAAAAATGAAAACAAGCAAGCTGATTAGAATTTTTTTGAATGTCGTCATGAATGTGTCATAACTACAATGTGTCTTAACTGCGAATAATTATTTTATTTTTTAAGAATTTTATATTAATGGTGTATCCAGTTAATAATAAGAGGGTTAAGAATTATATAATGTTAAAAATAAGAAAATTGTGAAGAAATGATATGGTCTCATTCGATGAGCACATGACCATGTGATTTTCTAAACCTATTGAATAATTTCTGCATAACTACAATTGTTTAGTGAATTTCATTGTTCATATTTGTTTTTAATGCAGTTGTGAGAAATGATTAATAAAATATTATGAAACAATTTAGCCTAGTCCACCTCAAAATGAAAAATATTTAAAACTCTCAAAAAATTCTCACAATTATACCCATAATGATGTTTTATGATCACTACAAGAAAAGGGGGTATAAACACGGAAGCTTTTGCGACGGTGCGCGTTCCCGTCGCAAAAAATGATCTTTTGCGACGGTAGATTAACCCATCGCAAATAATCCCTTTAGCGACGGCCTTTTACCGTCGCAAATAAAACTGCGCGAATAGTGGGAAAAAAAGGAAGTATTAGCGACGGCGTTTTTTTACCGTCGCTAAAAGTTTTTTTTTTGAGACGGCGTGCGTTGGCTGTCGCAAATAGTGGAGCATTTGCGACGGCAAAAGGTCCGTCGCCCAAAAAACTTATCAAAACTGCGTCGTTTAGATTAATAATTTATCATTTGCGACGGTGTATAATTTACCGTCGCAAAAAGTAAAAAAAAAATTTGCCCCCTCTGCTTTTCATCTTCGCGCTCCAACATTTGGATCATCCCTAAATCTTCGAAATCCCTAATTGTTCGAGGGCGACGAACTTGGCATCTCTATCGACGAGCGACGAGCAGGCTAGCGGTGGTGCGGCGACGGTGACCGGCGACGAGTTTCGTGCAGACCGTATGCTCTCTCTGTCTCTCTCTCTCTCTCTCTCTGTATATATATATATATGTATGTATTAGCTGTTAAAAAAAAAATAAAAAAAATAAATTATTTGTGTTTTGTGTGTGTGATAATTTGTGGTAATAATTAGATATATATGTGTATGTGGAGCTACTATTTTCTCTCAATGTTTTTTTTTTTTTTTTTTTTAATCTTGTATGTCCATGTGCCTTCCGAAACAACCAGCATTGGTTATTAGAGTTCATGGAAGGATTGAAGGATGCTACCAGGCCTCGGAGTTGGAGATAGCCTTCAATTGCTAGTATGAATAGTTACCCCTTCATTCATTGCAGTTGACATCTGTAAATTTTGCAGAACATATGACATAGTGATCATACAAGCTTAAAGAATATGAAAGTCATGGAAGTGGTTCAATTTCAAGGGTCACACTTGGACCTTGCATAATTGACTTCTAGTCTTATAAAGTCATTCGCTGCTGGTTGGCTGTACATGTTTCTTCAAATTTTTAGGATTCAAGATGTTTATACCTTCTAGACATGCATTGTAGGGTTGGCCATGGGCTATAATTTAAGTCAGGCTTACTATTAGCTGTATGGTTGTTAGTTGGATTGAATAGGATTTTAAAGTTAAAGTTCATAGTTTATAGGGACTTTGTCCTAATAGGTTAGGAGTCCTTAGAAATTTATATGAAGCCATGTTATGCAGTTCATATGGAGTTTGAGTCTTAATATGTTAAGAGTCCTTAAAAATATGCATAAAGCAATGCAATCCTTATAAATCACTGATGACTATATCTTAAAGACTTTTATGAAGCTTTTGAAAGCTCATGTGATGTGTGTGATACTTAAATCGCTGATGATTTTTTATTTTTATAATACTCTATACCATTTTGGTCATTGGCCCAGTACATGGTATAATTTAACTGAAATTCTTATAAAATCTGTTCTAGCTTTTGTAAAATGGGGACTAGTGAAACTTTTTGCAACATCATAGGTTTTATCTTTAAGGGGTTATAATGAACTGTTATGGTAACTTGCTGATGTTAGGTGGGAATCTAGATGTTGAAAGGGTTCGAGAAACTGGGTATTAGTATTGTTAAATAGGATTTATGTTTTTAATGCTGGAGTTACTGTTAAGTTGTAACAAATGGCACTATCTTCTTTCTTGGAGATTCCCATGAACTTGGCAAAAGTTTGAAGTATGTATCCAAATACTTCTTCTCTATGTTATATGTACTTGCATTACTAGTCATTAAAATAAAATTTTGTTGCAACAAGCTTCTGCTTTTCTGTGATTTTTCTTAAGTCCACCATTCCTGTTTTTCTCATATCTGTTCAGTTATCAGTATTTATAAGACGAATATTTAAGTATTTTTCCAACTAACATAGATGTGAATATTCGGAGAATGTCCATGTGCCTTCCGAAACAACCAATCCATCAGAGTTTGTGAGATATTCTTCAAGCATAAAAAATCCAACTCCTTGTACAAAGGCTCCTTCAACCTGTTAGCAGCAAGTAAATAAAGATTAAACCTTCCATTTGTGAATCAAATCATGAATCAGATTGAATCGTAAATTGTCGTTATATTCACTTTCTCTAACATAATATATAATTTATATACATACATACACAAAAATATACATATGTTGTTTAACATGAATAAATATTAATACAACTAAATTGTATATATGTATATATATATATATATATAATCATGTATATCAATATCATCAGTTTTCTTTTTTGATTTTTAATTATAATTATTATTTTAATTATAATTGAAGAGATTTTTAATTACATTTCGAGTAGTTTTAATTATGATTTTTAGTTTTGATTTAATTGACTCATTGCGATCATTATTAGTCATACTTGTATAACCTTTAGAGTTACTTTGATGAGATATTTTTGTGGATATGTACAGATGATGGATAAGAGTTGGATTGATTTGCCAAATAGGATGTCGAGCGAATACATTAATGGGATTGATGAATTCCTTGTGTTTGCCTACACCAATAGGGTTGAAGGTTCGATGATCAGTTGTCCGTGTAGGAAGTGTGAGAATCGATACTATTTTGTACGAGAGGGTGTACGGGAGCATCTGATTTTGAATGGTTTTTTTTTAAAAATACAAACATTGGATTAATCATGGGGAATCTTACGTATCTCTGCATGGTAATAGAGAGAATGAAACATTAGCTAATTCAGACATTGGGGATGATATGATTGGAATGATACAAGGGGCTATGGGAAATCCACATGCCGGTACAAGTGCTGAGGGTGATGAACCACAGGGGCCTGATCCCCATGCATCTGAACCCCAGCTCAGTCCAAATGCAGAGACTGCAAAGTATTTCAAACTTCTTCAAGATGCACAAAGTGAATTGTATCCGGGTTGTCAGAAGTTCACATCTTTGTCATTCATTGTGCGACTTCTACATTTGAAGGTGCTTAATCAGTGGACAGACAAGTCTGTTGACATGTTGCTTGAGTTATTGAATGAGGCGTTCCCGTTGGGTGTGAAACTCCCGGACTCATATTATAAAGCTCAAAAGGTCACAACAGATTTGGGCTTCACGTATGAGACGTGGGATGCATGTCCCAACAGTTGCATGTTGTTTCGAAACGAGGACGCCAATCTTGATAAATGTGTCATATGCAACAGTTCTAGATGGAAATCAGATGGTGATGGTGGTTCAAATGTTCCTAACACAGGTGGCAAACAAATAGCTGCAAAACTGATGAGGTATTTTCCTTTAAAGTCAAGGTTGCAGAGGTTGTTTATGTCATCCAAGACGGCCAAGTTAATGAGATGGCATGCAGAGGAACGAACTGATGATGGTGTCTTCAGGCATCCTGCTGACTCCCTTGCATGGAAAGATTTTGACCGTCGAAATATTGACTTTAGTAATGATTGCCGAAGTGTAAGGCTTGGCTTAGCATTTGATGGTTTTAACCCATTCAGGACGATGAACATAGTTCATAGCACTTGGCCTGTTGTGCTCATTCCATACAACTTGCCGCCATGGATGTGCATGAAGCAACCATTTCTAATTTTATCCGTGCTTATTGACGGCCCGAAAGGACCTGGTGACAAGATTGATGTGTATATGCAACCGTTGATTGAGGAGTTGAAAGAACTATGGAATGAGGGTGTGTCAACATTTGATGCATCAACAAATCAAATGTTTCAAATGCATGCAACTTTACTGTGGACAATTAGTGATTTTCCTGCATACGCAAACTTGTCAGGATGGAGCACTAAAGGCGAATATGCATGTCCTTGTTGCAATAAAGAAACTACATCGTGTTGGTGAAGCATAGTAGGAAACAATCATACTTGGGTCATCGCAGATTTTTACCTACTGGCCATAAATTTCGGAAGGATAAAGTATCATTTGATGGTAGTCGGGAAGTCAGACTCAAACCAAAATTGTTGTCTGGAACTGAGATGTTGCTACAATTAGAATCTGAGGGTATTTTAACCCAATACACTAGGCATAGGAGACAGGTAGAGAAGGAGAAAGCTGGACATCGCATCCATAGTTGGAAGAAAAAGAGTATCTTTTATGAATTGCCATATTGGGAGCACAATCTAATAAGACACAATCTCGATGTGATGCATATAGAGAAGAATGTTTGTGACAATGTGTTGTGGACAATATTAGGGTTGCAGGAAAATCGAAGGATGGTGTTAATGCTCGGCGTGATTTACAAGATATGAATATTAGAAAACCCCTACATTTGCAGTTAAGAGGGTCGAATAAAGCCTATTTACCACTAGCACAATTCACGATGACCAAGGATGAGAAAGATTTGTTCTTGAAAGTGTTGAAGGAAGTAAAAGTTCCCGACGGGTATTCATCCAATATATCACATCGTGTGCGCTTACATGATAGAAGCATTGGGGGTCTTAAGAGCCACGATAGTCATATTCTGATGCAACAACTTATTCCATTGGCTATTCGCAGATCGTTACCGAAGAATGTAATTGAACCCTTGATTGAATTGAGCAATTTCTTTAGACATTGTGTTCGAAAGTGAATCGTGCGACGGATTTGCAATATATTAAAGATCGTATCGCTGTAACACTTTGTCATCTAGAGAAAATATTTCCTCCGAGTTTTTTTGATAATGGAGCACTTGCCTATACATCTAGCTGATGAAGCCTTACTGGGTGGAGCGATTCAGTTTCGATAGATGTATCCAATTGAGAGGTATCTTCTTACTTTGAAGCAATACGTGCGTAATAGAGCTCGTCCTGAAGGATCAATTGCTAAAGGATATCTTATAGGAGGAATGCATGAATTTTTGTGCACAATATCTCAGTGATGTGGAAACCAAATCTAGTCGACCCGTGAGAACTATAGTGGTGCTGATAATTTGGGTAATGCTACTGGTGAAAACACAAGCTTTTATCTTGATAATACTTCTTGGGAGTTAGAGCCGGATTTCACTTTAGGCAAACTACTTCCTTAAGAAACTTGAATTCGAGGCGTTAACGCTCCAAAATCACCAACGGCGTCGGTTTAGGATAAAACTTGGCACACACGACCTCCTAGGCACGAGAGACTTGTGGGAGAAGACGGGGCTCGAATCGGGTTCCCGGTTTTGCGAGTTAGAGCCGGATTTCACTTTAGGCAAACTACTTCCTTAAAAAACTTGAATTCGAGGAGTTAATGCCCCAAAATCACCAACCGCGTCGGGTTAGCACGAAACTTGCACACACGACCTTAGGCAACGAGACGATGTGGGAGAAGACGGGGCTCGAATCGGGTTCCCGGTTTGGGAGTTAGACCGGATCACTTTAGGCAACTACTTCCTTAAGAAACTTGAATTCGAGAGTTAATGCCCCCAAATCACCAAATCGCGTCGGGTTAGCATGGAACTTGGCACACACGACCTCCTAGGCACGAGAGACTTGTGGAGAAGAACGGGGCTCGAATCGGGTTCCCGGTTTGGGAGTTAGAGCCGGATTTCACTTTAGGCAAACTAGTTCCTTAAGAAACTTGAATTCGAGGAGTTAATGCCCCAAAATCACCAAACGCGTCGGGTTAGCACGAAACTTGGCACACACGACCTCCTAGCACGAGAGACTTGTGGGAGAAGACGGGGCTCGAATCGGTTTCCGGTTTGGGAGTTAGAGCCGGATTTCACTTTAGGCAAACTACTTCCTTAAGAAACTTGAATTCGAGGAGTTAATGCCCCAAAATCACCAAACCGCGTCGGTTTAGCACGAAATTTGGCACATACGACCTCCTAGCACGAGAGACTTGTGGGAGAAGACGGGGCTCGAATCGGGTTCCCGTTTGGGAGTTAGAGCCGGATTTCACTTTAGGCAAATTAGTTCCTTAAGAACTTAAATTCGAGGAGTTAATGCCCCAAAATCACAAAACGCGTCGGGTTAGCACGAAATTTGGCACACACGACCTCCTAGGCACGAGAGACTTGTGGGAGAAGACGGGGCTCGAATCGGGTTCCCGGTTTGGAGTTAGAGCCGGATTTCACTTTAGGCAAATTAGTTCCTTAAGAAACTTGAATTCGAGAAGTTAATGCCCAAAAATCACAAACCCGTCGGGTTAGCACGAAATTTGGCACACACGACCTCCTAGGCACGAGAGACTTGTGGGAGAAGACGGGGCTCGAATCGGGTTCCCGGTTGGGAGTTAGAGCCAGATTTCACTTTAGGCAATCTACTTCCTTAAGAAACTTGAATTCGAGGCGTTAACGCCCCAAAATCACCAAACAGCGTCGGTTTAGCACGAAACTTGGCACACACGACCGCCTAGGCACGAGAGACTTGTGGGAGAAGACGGGGCTCGAATCGGGTTCCCGGTTTGGGAGTTAGAGCCGGATTTCACTTTAGGCAAACTACTTCCTTAAGAAACTTGAATTCGAGGCGTTAACGCCCCAAAATCACCAAACGGCGTCGGTTTAGGACAAAACTTGGCACACACGACCTCCTAGGCACGAGAGACTTGTGGGAGAAGACGGGGCTCGAATCGGGTTCCCGGTTTGGGAGTTAGAGCCGGATTTCACTTTAGGCAAACTACTTCCTTAAGAAACTTGAATTCGAGGAGTTAATGCCCCAAAATCACCAAACCGCGTCGGGTTAGCATGAAACTTGGCACACACGACCTCCTAGGCACGAGAGACTTGTGGGAGAAGACGGGGCTCGAATCGGGTTCCCGGTTTGGGAGTTAGAGCCGGATTTCACTTTAGGCAAACTAGTTCCTTAAGAAACTTGAATTCGAGGAGTTAATGCCCCAAAATCACCAAACCGCGTCGGGTTAGCACGAAATTTGGCACACACGACCTCCTAGGCACGAGAGACTTGTGGGAGAAGACGGGGCTCGAATCGGGTTCCCGGTTTGGGAGTTATAGCCGGATTTCACTTTAGGCAAACTACTTCCTTAAGAAACTTGAATTCGAGGCGTTAACGCCCCAAAATCACCAAACGGCGTCGGTTTAGCACGAAACTTGGCACACACGACTGCCTAGGCACGAGAGACTTGTGGGAGAAGACGGGGCTCGAATCGGGTTCCCGGTTTGGAGTTAGAGCCGGATTTCACTTTAGGCAAACTAGTTCCTTAAGAAACTTGAATTCGAGGAGTTAATGCCCCAAAATCACCAAACCGCGTCGGTTAGCACGAAATTTGGCACACACGACCTCCTAGGCACGAGAGACTTGTGGGAGAAGACGGGGCTCGAATCGGGTTCCCGTTTGGGAGTTAGAGCCGGATTTCACTTTAGGCAAACTACTTCTTTAAGAAACTTGAATTCGAGGCGTTAACGCCCCAAAATCACCAAACGGCGTCGGTTTAGCACGAAACTTGGCACACACGACCGCCTAGGCACGAGAGACTTGTGGGAGAAGACGGGGCTCGAATCGGGTTCCCGGTTTGGGAGTTAGAGCCGGATTTCGGTCCAGTCAAAATTATTTACGAAACTGTCTTTCTAATTATATAGTAGTCAATTTTTTTTTATATTTTTCTGTAATTAAAATATTAACAGCATTATATGGTTTTTAATTATTTTTATCTTGTTTTTTTCAGATATTTCCTGAGTAGCAGTTGGCTTCTTCTGGAATGCGGGCATATAAAGATTATGACCAATTTTTGTTTTTGTAACCCACGAACGAATCAAGACGAAAACTTTTGGTTTTGATTTTGATTTATGTTATTTAAATTTGTGAGCAACATTATGTATGTATTATGCGACGTGAAGTAGTGGCATAATTTTTATTGTTATGAATGGAACAATATTATTAATTTTCATTCTTTGTCAACTTTTGTTTATGTATGTATTTATATTATTCTGTAATTTTTGGATTTTTTTATAGTTATTTTTTATTTAATACAGGTTATTTTAATTTTTTTAATAATTTCTGAACAGGGTTTTTTTTTTTTTTTTTTTTTTTTTTTTGAGACGGCATAAGAACCCGTCGCAAAAAACAGTAATAGGCTTTTGCGACGGCACCAATACAGTCGCAAAAGCTGTGACATTGTAATGGACAAGAAACCTTTAGCGACGGTAGACGTTGCCGTCGCCAATAGTTATAAACTGTCTGAGTTTTAGCGACGGTAATGTTGCCGTCTCAAAAACCCACTTTTAGCGACGGGACTATGTACCGTCGCGAAAACTGATATTTTCTTCCATTATTGGCGACAGAAAAAGTGCCGTCGCAAAAAAGGCACCCTCCCGTCGCAGAAACTAATGGCGACGGCTCTTACCGTCGCTAAAGCTCTTTTGCAACCCCCTTTGTCGTGACCCCGCCTTACCGTCGCAAAAAGCAAAATTACCGTCGCAAAAAGTATTAGCGACGGCATCCTGGGCATTTGCGACGGCCGCCTACCGTCGCAAAAAACTCTTTTTTTTGTAGTGGATATGTGTCGATTTTTGATTTATTACACATTTAATGATATAAAACTTAACTCCCCTACCACATCATTGTAAATAAATTTATAAATGTAAAAGTATGAATATCTAGTATTGCTCACCTCAAAACACAAAAATCTAAGCCAACTTTATCATGTTATTTTTTTGTAGAGAGATGAAAATGAAAGAGATTTTTTAATTCTTTATTCTTTTTTTTGGGTACTAATACATTAACTTAAAAAAAACAAAACAAACTTGTCAACAATTCTAGGTGGAAGCGTGATTTCAATACAAGGATTATTCTCTTAAATTGTGTTTAGTTCATAATTTTGAGGAGGAATTTGGAAATGAAATATAAAAAAGTAAGTGAAATGTTAATAAAATATAAGGATTTATTACATTTAATGATATTTAATGCTCCTAAACTATCATTAAATTCTCTACTTAGTGCCTAAACTATCAATTGAGTCTATTAAGTTTCTAAAATATATAAATCAAAATCTATTTAGTTCCTAAACTATCGGTTAAATCTATTACGTACTTAAAGTATTTAATTCAAATCTATTTAGTCCATAAAAAGATTATAAAAATAAAATAAAAACCCATAAGTATTATAAAATTTTAAAACACCCCATCTAGTTAAAATTTTATTTTAAAAATCTTAAATTTTTATTCTGTCTTTGAAAAGTGGGTATCAATTTCCATGGTGAATTTCCTTTATAAAGGTAAGGGTAATGTGGAGGGGTAAAATGTTAGCCCAAACCCAAAAGCAATTAGACAAAGCAACCTAAAGGAAAGGAAATGCCTAGATAGATTTCTAAGGAGCCCATTAGAGACTGTTAGTAGAACCATGGCGCGTGGCAGAGCACGTGAGGAGAAATGAAACTAAAGATCTCATTCTAGAAGGATACCAGCAGAACATGGGGAAGTCATTGGATTCATCTTCATCTAACAATAGAGATATCAAGCAGCAAATATAGAACATGGGTCAAGCTTACAAGACAACACAACCGTCCGATCAGTTTGATCAGACGAACATAACACTTGGCAAGTTGACCACTAATGTCTGACATGATCTAAGTCATCCATGAGAAGACGATCCAATGATCAAAGATAAAGGAAACTTAGCCGGAACGAATATTTATCCAACGGATGAGATTTAAGTCTGGAAAATTATAAAAGGTGAAGCAAGTCAAACAAAGAAGACAAACCACAGGTAATTCAAGAACTCTCTTTTAAATACAAATTTTCATAAACGAACATTATTTTGACTTGACCATTGGAGGGTCCTCCAGATCAATCATGGTCGGGAGCGATCACTGACATTTTGGTTTCTTTTAACAGAGTAAAGGAATGGACACGTCATCTCACTTTCCCTGTGGAGAAGAATCCTATCTTCCACAAGTAATTATATATATTATTTTCGTACTTATTTTTTACAATGGTTACGTGCTTACCTTTTTTTTAGATAATTATTTACTCTGTCTTTCTCTAAGAAATATTTATTCTGTCTTTGAAAAGTGATTTTTTATTCTTTCTCCTTTTTTTTTGGGTACTAATACATTAACTTTTATAGTTAATAAATAATAATATAATAATAATAATAATAATATAATAATAATAATATAATAATAATAATAATAATAATAAAAAGCAAAACAAACTTGTCAAAAACTCATACTTGTCAAAATCTCTCACGCGGAAGCTTTTTTCAATAGAAGGAATTTTTTGTTTTATTAGGTTTTCAACACAAGGATGATGTTGTTTTTCAAAGTATGTTAAAAGTTAATTTTTTGATTTTTTTGATTTTTTTTTTTTTGAAAATTTGTGTAAAAAATTCGAGAGATAATATAACCCAAAAGATTAAAAAAGTTGCTTTTAACCTCTTGCTAAAAGAGGCTTTGTGTTTGGTTCATGACTTTAGAGAAGGATTTGGAAAGGAAATGTAAAAATGTAAGTAAAATGTAAATAAAATATATATTTCATACACATTTTTCCTTTTCTTTTCCCTTTCCCTCTCCAAATTCATAAACCAAACACAATTTTTTAAAAAATTGAAAAATATTTCAAATAATTTTTTAAATTGTTTTCTATATTTTTAGAAAATAGTAAGAAACTTTGTCAAAAATACACTAATAACAAATTAAGATTTTATAGACAAAAAATTAGGGACGAAATTAGATTTTTGGGACTAAATATCTTAGTTGCCAAAAAATATCATTGTTGTGCTTTTAGTGACAAAATCGGATATTTAGTAATGAATTATTATCATTTTTTGACCAAAACTTTTGTCTAAAAATAACTTTTTTGTATAAAAATATTTTGTCACCAAAAGTACATTTATTAACAACATTTTAAAATTTGTCACTAAAAGTCTTTTTTTTTTTAAACTTTTCTGGACAACCTAATATTTTTTGAACTAAAATAGACAAATCCTACCCACAGCTCCAACCATTCCCTCCCCAACTCCATTTAGTTTTTCCCAACCCTCTTCTCATCGGCTCTACCTCCTCCACTCCCCATCGTTGCCACTATCCATTTTCCATTGTCGCCACCTCTTTTCCCTTTTACATTTTCTTCTCACGGTAACTCCCTACCTCCCATTCCTCTCCCCCTCCCCCTCCCTCACTCAACGAACCCCCTTCCCTACCTTCCCTACCATAGACCCTAGATTTAGGTGTCTTTAGATCTTGAGTTCAAGGGGAAAGATGAAGAGAAAGAAGAAGATAATGATAATGAAGAAGGAGAACAAAAGGAGAGGATCGGGCGGCAAAAGTGATTGGGATAGGTGAAGGTAGAGTTGGGATTAACTAGGGTATTCAAAGTGAAAAAAAAAAAAAAAACAAAATTCAAATTTTGAGATGAAGTGTCCTGAGAAATGAAGTGTCCAACAATATTTTTGAGGTACATTTAGAGGCAACCCAACATTGTAAAATTTTCTTTTCTTTTTATACCTAATTTGCCCACAACTCCATTCCAGTGGTTGACCATACAAGTCATTAATTAGATAGAGATGATCAAAGTCCCATAAGTAAGGAAAATGTTATGGATTCAAAATGAATTATTAAATTTTCTATCAAACCTCGGTGTGAAATGTGTGTGGATCTCACACCCATGTGAGAGATTTAATAAAAAATTTAATAATTTATTTGGGATCCCTAATATAACTCCATTAGCAAAGGAGCTAATGTTGCCATTATTACTGTTAGTATAATGTATTGAGAAAGAGAGTATGTGTATATGAATGTTATATTGATATATTCAGTGTTTTACAACACTCTCATTTATAGAGAGGAGATGGTACATAGGATACTAACTAACTAACTAACACCGAAAGCAGAAACATTATCATTAGTGGGACAGCTGGACAGCTAGATATTGCACACTAATATTACACTAACAGCCCCCCTCAAACTCAAGGAGGATAGGTACTAACCAACTTGAGTTTGGAGAGAGTAACAAAACAGGAAAATAAACTGACAAATAAAATAAAAGAGGATAGGAGACACTGTATGGTCGTATCAGACCTGTTGTGAAGATACTGTATAGTCGTGTCAGACCGTTGGTAAAGACACTGTATGGGCGTGTCGAACCGTTGTAGGAGCTAACCGGAATCAATGTTGGGACAATTTACAGGGTTATGCCGGACCGTTGTAGCAGACACTGTGTGGTCGTGTTAGACTATTGTAGAAGCTAACCGGAATTAATGTCGGGACAGTTTACGGGGTCATGCCGGACCAATGTAGAAGAATTTGGTGGTGCACCAAGGTGGCAACTTAGAAAGTGTGCCATGGGGTGGCTTGGGTGGTTCCCATGGTGTATAACCATGCTCACCAGCTTGGGTGGTTTGCATGGTGTGTAACCATGCTCACCATGATATATGTATAATACCTCCCCTCAAACTCAAATAGGTTTAAATATAGAAACCTATTGGAGGGTGAAATAAAGGGATTGAGAAAGTGGAGCAAAGCGGCTCAACACAAAGTGGAGATGTTAAAAAAAAAAACCCATATATATATATATATATATTTTGTGGGTGTAGAACGATAAGCAGGATGGATCCCTGATATGAATAAAGGACAAGTTTGTGGAATGAAAATGAGGTGGTTGTGAATGGATTTGTTTTTTTTTTTTTTTTTTTTTTAGTTTTGATTTTTGATTTGTATTTTTTTAGGTTAGGAAGAGTGGGGAACAATGTGAGTGTGGAGTCTGCTGTTGTTGAGTATGGTGATAAAGTGGACATTTAATATCTCCCCATAAGAAAACGGGCTGATTTGGTGTTGTTGGATCTCTGCATAGTGAGAGAGGAGAGAGAGGGAAATGAGAGGGTTGGGTAATATATTATAATAAACATATATATATATATATATATATTAAAATAAAAGAAAGTGGAGTGGGGTTTGTGGGTGATAAAAAAAAAAGGAAAAGCTGGGTGTGGTTGTGTTGCACAGTTGGCCATTAGTTTGTTTAAAACCAGCACATGGGTTTGGTTTGGTGGTTTTGTATTTGAACTGGGTGAATGAGATGCAATTGGCGATGGCGATGGCGATGGCGGTGCTCAAAGAGGTGTGCTGGTTCTCTCCTTCTCTCGGTGAGCCATGACAGGTCCCCTCGTCGAAGAAGAGCCTGATAAAGTACATGCCCAGCCAACTCCAGTTTCATGGGAGAAGTTAATTGGCACAAATTGGGCATTGGTCACCACAAATGATGGCAAAAGATATTATCACAACACTAAAACCAAGTTGAGCAGCTGGCAGATTCCAACTGAGGTTACGGAGTTGAGAAAGAAGCAGGATGGTGATGCTTTAAAAGAAAGAATCTGTGAAGAGGGCATTGATCTGGGTAACACACAACACACTTCCATTCTCTCTCTCTAGCATATGGCGACCATGTGAGTACCAGACAGCTTAACGAGAGAACAGTACGTGCACATGGCTAAACTCGCCGAGCACGCCAAGTGTTACGAAGAGATACGAAAAGATGATCAACTTCATGGAAAAGCTGGTCCTCGGCGCCACTCCAGCCAGCGAGCTCATCGGCGGCGGCTGAGTCGGTGGTGAGCTAGCAGGAACCTGTGTTACGGCGTCTGCAGCAGTGGTGACAGGTGGCATGGTCGGCGTTGACCAAATCACGGCGTCGGTGGCTGTCGTGTGGGCCGACGGGGTGCTCAACGACGTAGGTAAGATCTATGCTGTAACAAAGCTACAGCAAGAAATGTGGCCTCAAAGGTGAGAGTGATGGTTCATGGCAGCAAGAAATATGGCAGCGGAGTGAAGGTATGTGTAGAGGTCCGGCGGGCGGCCAAGGCGAGGTTGCTGCCCACCGGTGAAGCAGAATGACTAGGTTCTTAACCTAGCTCTGATACCATGTTAGTATAATGTATTGAGAAAGAAAGTATGTGTATATGAATGTTATATTGATATATTCAGTGTTTTACAACACTCTCATTTATAAAGAGAAGATGGTACATAGGATACTAACTAACTAACACCGAAAGCAGAAACATTATCATTAGTGGGACAGCTAGACATCTAGATATTGCACACTAATATTACACTAACAGCCCCCCTCAAACTCAAGGATGATAGGTACTAACCAACTTGAGTTTGGAGAGAGTAACAAAACAGGAAAATAAATTGACAAATAAAATAAAAGAAGATAGGAGACACTGTATGGTCGTGTCAGACCTGTTGTGAAGATACTGTACGGTCGTGTCGGACCGTTGGTAAAGACACTGTATGGGCGTGTCGAACCGTTGTAGGAGCTAACCGGAATCAATGTCGGGACAGTTTACGGGGTCATGCCGGACCGTTGTAGCAGACACTGTGTGGCCGTGTCAGACTATTGTAGAAGCTAACCGGAATCAATGTCGGGACAGTTTACGGGGTCATGCCGGACCGATGTAGAAGAATTTGGTGGTGCACCAAGGTGGCGACTTAGGGAGTGCGCCATGGGGTGGCTTGGGTGGTTCCCATGGTGTATAACCATGCTCACCAGCTTGGGTGGTTCGCATGGTGTGTAACCATACTCACCATGATATATGTATAATAATTACCTCCTTCCATTTTGGTGTAAAGGAACCTAATTAATTAACCAACACAGCCGACTTCCTCTATAAGTAAAGGAGCTAATGTTGCCATTATTACCTCCTTCCATTTTGGTGTAAAGGAACCTAATTAATTAACCAGCACAGCCGACTTCCTCTATAATTAAAATATATCATCAACAGCGCTAATGGCACCATCACTCACAATATCGCCAAATATTTTGACAGTGACATTCTCCCTCTCTCCCACCGACTATACATTGTGTCTTTCAATTTGTTCCTCTTTCTTTCTTTTTTTGAAGGATTTTAGTGACGACTTCCCTTTTGCCATGACAAGATATTGTCATTCCACGACGAACTTTGTTGCTCGTTACAAAAGTCGTTATGAAAACTGTATTTTCTTGTCTTATATGTCATCACATCGTGAATATAAATAGAATAATGTGACCATACTTTAAACACAATTTTTTAAAAATGTTTCTGAATACTAAATTACTACCTGATGTTTTTTATATGAAAATTAAGGAAGAATTAACGTTTTTCAGCAAGAAATGGAGCCGAAGGCTATTGACCAACTAATTTTAAAAAAATTAGAAGCCGACTTTTCTACATTATATCAAAACCTTTTTGTTGGAGAGTGGAAATAGTTTTAAAAAGACTGACACTTGTAATACCCATTTCACTAATCTATTTGGTTTATTGGAATTTGATGAATAGAATCAAATAATAATTTCTTAGACTTTTTTAAGAAATTATCATTATTTTAAAATGGCGAATAATAATTAGGAAAATTAGTCTAAGGTCCCTCTCCCACTTTTAGTAATGGAAGAGATCCACAAAATTATTTTTTGATGTCTAACGTCCCTATAGAGAAATTTGATATACGATCACACCTTCAAACCATCACCCTCCTCTCTCTCTCTCTCTCTCTCTCCTCGCTGCTCTTTTCTCTCTCTCTGTCTTTCGTTGATCCTCTCAACTATGCTAGAACTTTCCTAGCCCTATTTGCTTCCAACCATATGACCGAAGTCCAGAAGCTCATGGCATGTCTATTGTGGGCTGGTAGGCTCGATAGCTCACGCTATTCTGAATTGCTATCCCCATCCCATTGGGACAAACTTGCCGAGGAGCTAACCCGACAATTCTGTAACATTTTGGGACAGTCTGCGAGAGCCCACTGAGTGTAACGATTGCAGCAGGAGTCCAAGGGTTGCCGACCCTTCTGAAGCTGATGAATGTGATGACGAGGAAGAAGCAGGAATGGTAGTCCATGAAGCATCGACGAGGACCGCAAGCCTATCCACGATGCCCCCACCGTTCGTGACAGTTTCATGATCTCACGAGCACCACTCGGCTTCGTAAGGCTATATGAAAATGGAAGAGAAAACAAACCAGCGGGCAGAAAGACAATGTGATAGTGTGATTATAGCATGTCGGAAAAAGGTTTAAAAACTGGGCCACGCACCTACTTTTTGTATGATGCTCCAAACTGGAGTCCCGTATACTTTAGCTTTTACCACATTCCTTCAGAAAATGTATCCTATGTATGCATATTTATGTCGAGTAATCTTTATTTATATTATTACGTGTTCTCATATTTGAGTTATTAAAATTTGGTGGGATGATAAGGGGAACTGAATTATGGAAGTTGGAAGAAAATATAAGAAAATGGAATACTTAGTAGACAATTATGGACAGTGCTTAAGTTCAATTCATATATGAAAGGAACTTGATTTAACTTTTCTGGGATTTACATGCTGGCATTATTGAGGAGAGTATTATGGACAGATTGAATGTGGAAAAATTGTTACTGTAGTGTCATATTAGTGTAATGTAAGCATAAACTATTTCTATTATTGTAGTGTAGAATTTGTTCTATAATATATCTTTTAGACTTTCTCCCCATAAGTATGATAGCATAGCTTACCAGGTTTTTTTTTTTTTGGTCTGTACTTTTTAATCTACAGCACATCTCTCAATCACAGTAATCTTCATTGATAGAACTGATGCTTGCCCACTATTATAATTTTTGTTGCTTTTATATTATGTAGAAGTCTGCTAATAATTAGGAATTATAGAATTATGTTATTACCTTATGTGCACACATACATCTGAGTAAATTCAGTGTGTCTATGTTGAAATTTATGTTTTTTTGTTATTATTTCAGGCTGCTTTCTTGGCAATGAAGAGTACTGGAGGAAAACTTCTAGTATTTCAGTCTGGCAAGTTCATGAACTTTCCATCATTGAATTTTATGTGTTTCGAATAAACAACAACGAAATTGCTAGCCCATACCATATCTATTTTTTATGTTGCCAAGTTCTCAGTCATATCGTGCCCACACAAAACCACACAGATTTTCTCTGGATTGTTCAAATTTCTCTGGTTGTTCGAATTTCTCTAGTAGGTCTTTGGTTTGTTTAAATTTCTCTGGTTGTTCAAATTTCTCTAGTAGATCTTTGGGTTGTTCAAATTTCTCTGGAAGCTTTGTTATTGCCTTATGCTACCTCCAGTTAATCATTTGTCATGTTGTGTATTTGTGTTGATACTATCAAAGTGCTCTTGCTTATATGGCTTTCATGGTGCTACTACAGCTACTTATTTGATGTAGAAAGAAGATGATGATGATGATGAAGATGATGATGATGAAGGCTATCAAAGAATTTCTCTGGAGGAAGAATTTGAATTTGAACTCAGAGAAATTGGTCTAAGGTCTGTCAAAATGATTTCATAAAATAATATTGTGATCCAGAGAAATTTGAATTTTCTCTGGTTTAAAATGAACCCAGAGAAATTTGAATTTGAATTTGAAGCTTTGAGAAAATTAGTCAAAATGAACCCAGAGAAATTTGAATTTTCTCTGGGTTGAACCGAGAGAAATTCTCTGGATTGAAATTTCTCTAGATCAATGTTGAGGGACCTTAGACATTATGAAAATATTGAATGTCCTTTATACTATAAAGTCTTAATACCAGGGACCCTAAAAAAAAATACCCCATGATAATTCTATTTAAAATATATTTTTTTATTATATTTTTAATCAATCAAATATAGAAATAAATATTTTGATAAAATAATCATTTCATTTCATTTTATTTAATGAATCGGATTGTGATCCTCTCTATTTCAAAATTGTAATAAAGGATTTTCATTACATTAGTCAAGAGTTTGTAATGATTCTTTTTAAATTAAAATAATGATTATTTCACAACCTTCAAATAATTGAGAAAATCTTAGCCCATCAAATACGGATTTGGGGTGACTACTGTGCTGGAGGCACAACAACCATTGTTGTGCAGTCAAATGGACCCATTTCGAGGCCCATTATGATACTCCGAACTACTCACATTTTAAAGTACATCGAGTAGAACATACCTGTAAAAAATCAAATTAATCAGATATCGTTAACTCAAATGTGAGTGGATAAAAGAGTTAACAATATCCGATTAACTTGATTTTTTGTAGGTATGTTTTACTTGATATATTCTAAAATGTGAATGATTCGGATTATGAAAATGGACACCGAAATGGACTCATTTGGCTGTACAGTAGTGATTGTTGTGCCCCAACATAACAGCCATCCCAAATCCATTAAATACTACCTAAAACTCAAGATTTAAAGCTAATGTTTGACAAACCAACTTTTATTGAGGTACCACTGGGGATGGTGGTTAATTTTAAAATTTCGAGATTAGTTGAAGTGTGTATAAGTTGACTTAAACACCTGATTTATAAAATACAAAATAATAAAAACGAAAACTACTTTATGTAAACACGTTTATTTCATGGAAGTAGTAGTTTTTCGCCAGTATGTGTCTTGTACTTGCAGACGATTTGGCTTAATATTTAGTGCCAATCTAATTAGGTTTGGAGAGTGTTATTAGGATGCTGGGAGTATTTGCCTTTGCTTTATTGATGTGAATGTTTTGTTTATTTATTTATTTATTACTAGCCCTCAATGTTTCACTTATAAATTAATTTTTATCAAATAAAAAAAATTGCCAATTAAAAAAAAAAGAAAAATACTTGGTGACCCGAATTTGTGTGACTCGAATATGTCAAAACGACCCCGTTTTAAGTGTTTCGAGCCATTCGAACTAAAAAAATTCAGACAACCTAATATTCTTGAAAAAACAAATGAAGCAGTAGTTCCGAGTCCGGATCCCCTCCTTACAAATCCTCCTTGCAACGACTGAGATCAGCTGTTGCAACATCCAACGGCTGAGATCAGTTGCTAAAGAAATTAAAATCAGCCATTGGATGTTTCAACAGCTGATCGCAACTGTTAAAAGGAGGAGGAGTTGTAAGGAGGATATCCCAACTCCAGTAGTTCCACCCATGTTCTCTGAAATTCTTCTCTCTCCATTTGAAGTGCGTTGGTCTACCCACCAATGAAAAACTCAAAATTGTTCACTACATACCCTTAACAAAAGACTATGGATACTCTGATTAAAAAAAAAAATAAAAAAAAAAAAAGAAAAGGACTATGGATACGATAATAATAAAAAAATTAAAAAATAAAAATAAAAAGATTCGGGTAGAAATTAATATTAGTTTTTAAGTGCCAAATTGTCAATAGTTAATTTTTCTTCAATAAATACACTAATTTGAGATTTCCATAGGCGGTGGGAAAGCTAACTCTCATGGGAGCTAATATAATAATTAGTAACTAACTTTTTTTTATTACAAAAAATTAACAAAATTTTAAATAGTAGAATATTATTATCATCTTAATATTTCATTTTTCTCAGTATAATAAATAAAAAAAATTATTAATAAAAATTATTCTTACATTTATTCTAACAATTATTGTTTGGTTTCGTTTTTCTGAAAACAGTTTTCAGAAAATTTTACTTTCTTATTTTTCGTATTTTTTTGTTTTTTATGAATTTTTTTAAATATTTTAAGCAATTTTTTAAATTTTTAGATATACCTAACATAAATATACCTAAAAAGTAAAAAATTTGTGAAATTTTTTTAAAAAAAATTCACTAGATACCAAAAATACAAAAAAAAAAAAATACGAAAATTCAGTACATTTTTGTATTTTATGTATTTATTAATTTTTAAAAATATTTTTACAAATTTTTTACTTTTTAGATATATCTAAGTAAGGTGCATCCAAAAAAACTAAAAAAAATGTTTAAAATTTTAAAAATATTCACTAAAAACAAAAAAATACGAAAAACAAAAAATTCAATTTTCAAAAAACTTAATTCAGAAAACTCAAACCAAACACACTGAGTATTTTCATACAAATGCAACTCTATTTTAAAAATATTTGTACCTCATATATTAATGGGGGAAAAAATGAAGAGCATTGATAGAGACCCCCTTCAATTACCACCCCCACCACACACATACACACGTGGCGGGTGGTGATTGAAGAAGGAAAAGAAAAAAAAGAAAAAAGCAAAATTTGCCAATGGGAGGGAAAGGGGGTCAAAGGGAGTGGGAGGGGAGGGGGTCTCAAACATTTTTGAAAAATGAAATTGAGGCATCATTTGACAACACTATAAATAAGGTTATTATTAATTTATTGATTTATTTTAATCATATTACATCTTTATTTTTTTATATATATATTTTATAATAAACAAAAAAAAAATCAATTTATAAATTACACCCAAAACAATCGTGCCAAATGTTCATGAAACTAGAGTTTTTTTTTTTAATATTCTAAAAAAAACAATTTAGAGAATTGACTCACTTTTTAAACTATTTAGGAAACTAACTTGCTTTTTGAAATCACATTTTGAAAATGCGATTTTGAAATTGAAATTGTATTTTCAACATGCAATTTTATCTTGACATCGCATGTTGAAAATGCAATTTCAAAAAGTGAAGTCCATATCATCATAAATTGTATTTTTAACATGCGATTTTAAAGTGAAATTACATGTTGAAAATATAATTTCAATTTAAAATTACATTTTTAAAATGTGATTTTAAAAAGCAGATTAGTTTCTTAAATAATTTGAAAAGTGGGTCAATTCTCTAAATTATTTTTTTTATTTTTAAATATTGAAAAAAAAAATCCTCTCGATGAAACTGACCGCAAAAAGCTTTGCGTTTGGTAGACTTTTGTAAATATGATTTGAGAGTATGAGTTGTATTTTGAGTTTGTGAGTTATGGAATTATGATTTCAGTGTAGAAAATTTGTTTGGTTATGGTTTTTGAATAGAGTGTTGAATTGAGTTTTGAAAGTTTGATTTGACATGTAAAGTGTAACGTCCTCAAAATAAACCCATTATATATTTATCATTGACATGCAATATTTAAAGAAAACAATTTATTATCTCATTCATCAGAGTATTACTAAATAAAAACATTACATGTAACATCAAATTAAATGCCCTACGGGCTTACATCTTTCCAAGCCAACACTTGGACACAAAAATATGAGTTGTAACTCAACTACAAGTAAAGCCCTAGGCTTGAATGTTTACATGTACTATCAAATAAAAACAACTAACTGAAGATAGTCTTCAAAATCCAAAAGTCAAATCCTTCCAAGCTAAGTCCTTGGAGGTAGCTTATCACCTGAACCTGAAAATGATGTTCCCATATAGGGTGAGCCACAGCCCAGTAGAAATATACTAAACCAAATATAAGCATTGAATAAAGCAATAGCATTCAATAGATGGTTAACCAAGATAATCAATTATATCATTATACAGTCTCATGACACTAATGTCTATGACACGTTTCACTTTCCATTATTATCAATATGGCTCAGAACCTGGCCAAACTTACAACAGAGAACTATATATCATATTCACATTACTTCCAATATCAACAAACAAATGAGACTCAGGCTCATATCAAAACACTTCATACTTCCTGTTTGATACACATTTTAGTGCTGTATCAATAACATGTAAAAACACTTCAATATCAATAAGCACACATAATAGTGATGCTAATGGAGTCCACCCCATCTCCTCCCAAACAAAATCCGGTTTAGAGGTCCATTCCCTATCTTCCCCTAAACCGTGGAGTACATCCCCTATCTCCTCCCACACAATATGCAAATGCAATGCTCAATCAATACACGTATTTTCTGTATTAATCCAATAGTCAAAATTTACTGACTTAACCAATGTGATTAGTTTCAGTTAACCCTAGTCCACATGCAATGTCTACAACAATCGCGACTATCCTCCACCGATAGCCCAAACAGTTATTTCTAGACTGGAAATAAATATATTAACAATTCAATAGGCGAGTGATTTAAACTATCCAACTACACCATTAAATCAATAAATTCATCAATTCACCTTAAATTAATTATACAAATTAATTTATTAAAATAACTAGGGTTTTTCCCAAAATTTCCAAAATACCCCCAACATATCAAAATACCAAAACTTAGAACAAAACCTATAAGATGGAGTAGGAAATCCCTACCTCGAAGAAAATAACCCGAATGGAGAAGATGGAGATGATGACCCAAAATCCAAAGTGCTCCAAATCCTCTCTTTTTCAGATTAAAAGAGAGCCCTCGCGAAGCTCTACCTTTCTTCCAAGGAACTAGGGTAGAAGACCACTGGGAATAGATCAAATCTTAGAGAGAAGGTAAGAGTAGAGAGAGAAACTCTCAAGGGGCGGTTTTTAAAAGTTAAGAGAGAAAAAGTAGGTCAAAAGTGATCCAAAAAGTGAAATCTCGGACTGATATAGTCGACTCCCCGCTCGAGCGTCACTCACAGACTCCCGCTCGAGCGTCGAATACGCGCTCCCAGTACTTTTGCAGAACCAGGTCCCCGCTCGAGCGTCTAACTCCCCGCTCGAGCGGCACTCACACACTTCCGCTCGAGCGTCCAATCCCACGCTCGAGCGTCCAACACTACACAGGAAATACTGGATGGGTGAAAATCCCGCTCGAGCACCAAAACCCCCGCTCGAGCGGACAAGCAACAAAAGGATCCCCGCTCGAGCGTCAAACTCCCCGCTCGAGCGGACAGGTCAAAATCTGGGCAACTAGTTTTGACATCTAAACTCAACCGACCTGTAACAGACCCGCCCAACACATCCTATAACTCAAATACAAAGAGATTAAAGGACAACAACAACCAATATATAATGACAGGATCCACGGAACCTAAGTCCGGATACAATAATCTAAAGGGAAAAGACCGGGGTCGCTATATAAAGTAAGAAAATTTGTTTGGTTATGAGTTTTGGAAAGAGTTTTCAAAACTTAATTCAAATTGTTATAACTCATAACAAAATACACTACTTTCACACTATTAAAAATTCTAATCAACACTCATAACCAAACTCTTTTTAAAATTCAATTTAAAAAATTTATTATTAACAGAAAATAACATTAATTCATTTTTTAATTGAAAATACTACAAAGGAAATAATTTTTTTCAAAATAAATATTCAAAAAATTTAAATCATAAATATTTAAATAATTTAAATAATCTAAAAAATTTAATAAGTAAAAATTAAAATAAATATTCAAAAAATTTAAATCATAACAATTTAAATAATTTAAATATTCAAAAATTTTAAATAATTTAAAATGTTAATATTTTAAATTTAAAAACAACTCTACACTCAAATCGTAACCAAACACATAAAACAAAACTCAATTAAAAAATTATTTTTAAAATTCATAACCAACACATAACTCGAAACTCCGTACTACGTTTACAACTCTACACTCAAATCGTAACCAAATATATAACAAAAAAATTAAAATATTTAAAAATATTTTTATAAAATAGAGTTTGAATTTATTTTTATAAAATTTTTAAAACTAAAAAAATTAAAATCGTAATATTTTGAAATTAAAATATTTAAAAATATTAAAAAAATTAAAAAAATTAAAAAAAAATCGTAACATCTTTAAATATTAAAATATTTAAAATCTTAACAAAATTAAAATATTTTTAAAATATTTAAAAAAAATTAAAATATTGATTTTAATTGAGTTTTGAAAAGAGTTTTGAATTATGTGTTTGGTTATGAGTTTTAAAAAGTAATGATTATGTTTTGAATTGAGTTTTGAGAAATGGGTGTAGAATTATGATTTAAAAGTTCAAAACAAACAATTCACTCAAATCAATGGATAAAACTATAATTTGAGAGTTGTGCCAAACGAAACCTGAGTGTCTATCTCACGGCACACGCTTTTTCAACAATTTTTTTTTACAAAAATGTTTGAGATCCCCTTTCCCTCCCACCCTCTTTGACCCCCTTCCCCTTCCATTGGCCAATTTTTCTTTTTTATTTTTTTTCTTTTCCTTCTCCTCCAATCACCACCCGCCACGTGTGTGTGGAGGTGGTGGGGGTGGTGATTAGAGGGGTCTCTATCAATGCTCTTTTTTTTAATATATGGTTCATGGCTCTGACTCAGCAATCATTCACACATAGAGCTTGGTAGCCTTTAATCGAATCCACCTTTAATAGACATATTCCAAAGTTAGGTTTAAACTTATTCTTTATATTGTTTTTCAAATTTAAAAACATAAATTTAAACATAAAATCGTGTTTTAAAAATATAATTTAAATCTTGAAATTATGTTTTAAAAATACGACTTCTACTTCAAGAAATAACTTGCATTTAAAAAAAAGAAAAATTACAAAAAAATGGTTAAAAAATTTACAAAAAAGGATGGATCAAAATTTATTGTAATGCATATGGAATCTCAAACAATGATTTCGAAAACATGATTTAAATGACTTTTACCACCACCCCACCCCCAATTGCTACCAACCTTGGGCCCACGTTCATACCAACATCCCATCTCTCATTTCATCTTGCTGCTACAACCACTCCCTTACCTCTCCTTCATCCTTCCCTTGCCTCTCCCACAACCACTTCCCTTTGTCTTCTTTGCCACGTACTAGTGATCATAACAACAGATCAATATTTTAAAAATCGGACCGATCAGTAAATTGAAAAAATTATCGGGTGGACGAGTCACCTGTTTAGCCATTGGGTTGAACCGAAATCGAACTGTGACGTCATAAATATATTAAAATTATATTTAAATAAAAATATAAGTAATAAAATTATAAATTAAAAAAATTAAATAATCTTATATATTTCTCCTAATACTTTTTTTACTAAAAAATATAAAAATATATTTTAAAATATTATTAATTTTAATTTTGGAAGAAGAAATCAAATATTCAATATTCCCTCCATATAATTTTAATTCAAATAATTTGATTGAAAGAAGAGCAAAAATTTTAAAGGGATATCAAAATTTTAAGTTTCCCTCCAATAAATTTGATTGAATATCCCACAGATTTCTTGAGTTTTTTTGGAAGAATTTTTTTCTTATAAATAGTGTGCGACCATGAAATATCCTCTCACATGGATTGTAGAGATCCAACGAAGAGATAAACTTGGTCCTGGTAGACCTGCAAAGATGAGCATGATCGGCGCCACCCAACCGGGGTTACCGGCCGGAGGCACTCCGATGATGAAGTCAGTCACCTAATAAATAGAGTGAAAGTCTAGAAAGTGTAGAGTGCTTGGTGTGTAGTGTAGGGAAAGAGAACATACATCCGCTTCTGGGACGCCCCCCTCACTACAACAAATTTGGGATTTAAAGACGAAACAAATTTGTCCTAAAATGTATATATTTCGTCACCCAAACTAATTACGATGAAAATTTTTCGTCACCCGTTTTGTTGCCAAAGCCTCGTCGCTAAAGGGTCTCAGAGACAAAAAAACAATTTCGTCATTGAAAATGACAAATTTGTGACGAATTTTTTGTCTCCAATATGCTCTGTTGGGAACATACTTGTAAGTAATTAGCGACAAAATATTTTGTCATTAAAAGAAGAAATTAGAGACAAAAGTTTTTGTCATAAATATAAGAAATAGAGACGAAATAATTTTGTCACGTTTAATATAAACGAAGACGAAATTTTTTGTCAAAGAAACTACCAATAGAGACAAAACAAATTCATCATTAAAAATGATAAATTTGTGACGAATTTTTTTATCTCCAAAACACTCTGTTGGAACATACTTGTAAGTAATTAGCGACAAAATATTTTGTCATTAAAGAAAGAAATTAGAGATAAAAGTATTTTGTCATAAATATAAGAAATATAAACGAAATAATTTTGTCACGTTTAATATAAACGAAGACGAAAATTTTTTGTCAAAGAAGCTACCAATAGAGACAAAATCAAATTCATCATTAAAAATGATAAATTTGTGACGAATTTTTTTGTCTCTAATACACTCTGTTGGGAACATACTTGTAAGTAATTAGCGACAAAATATTTTGTCATTAAAGAAATAAATTAGAGACAAAAATATTTTCTCATAAATATAAGAAATAGAGACGAAATAATTTTGTCACGTTTAATATAAACAAAGACGAAAATTTTTTGTCAAAAAAGCTACCAATAGAGATAAAAACAAATTCATCATTAAAAATGATGAAACAATGTCAAAAAAAATTCGTCACACATTGAGGGTATACTTATGATTAACATTTGACATTTGACACAATACATAATTCATTAACATTCGACACAATACAACTATTCTAAGTTTTCATTCACAAGTCACATCCATCTAGCATAACAATTTGAAACAATACATAATTCAGATTTACAACATCAGGAAAATTGCTTAATCCACTAAGTTGCCTTGATAGCCAATCAAAAAGATCCTTGCGCCCTTCCGTGCCAAGCTTCGCATCCATCAAAGCAGTAGTGATGTAAGGCACCTAATAAAGAAACAGAATTGGAAAATTTATCAGAGAAGCATGATAAATAAATAAAATTAATTAAAAAATAAACGAAATAGAGAAATTGGAACCCAACCATTTTGTCGAGATGAACAGCAGCAAGCCAAGCATCTAAAGTAGTCAGAGTGCTTTCTCTCATATGTTTTTTATTGTCACCAAGGCATTTCAAAACATCTGACAGTATACCCTGCAAGAAACAACTTCCCAATATTAAAGTCAAATTTAAAGGATAATAGAATACGAAGTTAGAAGAAAATTTAGGTTTAGCACAAACAACCTTGCTAGACTTCTCAACTGCAAGTCCCATTTATTTCACACTGGATTTATTTCACACTCAGCTTCAAGTGCACTTAGAAGAGCAGGTTTGACATCTGAAAAAAATCCCTTGATGTCTGCAACAACAGGTGCATCTTAGAATTCTTAGCCTTAACTCAACATATCCCTAGATTTCACAAACCAAATTACAAGTTACCTGGACCAACATATATGTAAAGCACCAATGAGTACTCAGTGCAGTGATTAATATGCACGTAGAAAACTTTAAAATCACACAATTGCAGTTACAAATATTACATCAATAGGGGCAACCACATCATTGCAGAAGTAACGACCCAATCTATTCTCTCTGTCTCTGAGAAGTTTCTGATTTCAGAAGATAAAGTATTCACATCAGCTTTAAAGTCGTGAGTACTTCTGAGAGGACCGGCACCATGATGCATAACCAAGGAGCTGTCGAACGCCAAAGCTGCAGTTACAGTAATCTGAAGATAGAACACGATTGAATAAATGAACTATTAGGAGCATTTTGTCTCCATTGAGCTAAAATAATTGGCGCCTCTTTTTTTCCTGACGAATTTATTTTTTCGTCTCCTATAGTTTTGAGAAGAATTAAAAGAAACGACAAAAGTAATATTTGGTCATGTTTGGGATACGTTCTAAAACGAAAATAAATTTTATCACCAATTTTTAAAAATTAATTATTGAAAACTCTATACTAAATAAGGTAATGTTTTCTATTAATTTTGAAAATTTCAAATTTTTTATTATTTGTTTCTCTGTATTTTTTCTCACAAATGATTAGTGATAAAATATTTTTGTATCCTTAAATACCAGAACAAAGAATTTATTATTGGTGATGAAATATTTTTGTCTTCCACAACTTAACCTTATGAGACGAAAAATATATTCGTCACGCAATCAATTAGAATTTATTACTGACGAAATATTTTCGTCTTCCACAACTTATTCTTCTGAGACAAAAATATATTTGTCGCCTATTTAATAGGAAGATAAAATGACATTGTCTGCATGATGGAGTGTTTATAGGTGACGAAATATTTTCGTCTTCCATTACTTATCCTTCACAGACAAAAATATATTTGTCGCCTAATAAATGGAAATATGCAACGACATCGTTTAATAGGTATGGAATTTATTGGCGACGAATTACGTTCGTCACAAAAAAAAAAAAAATTTTGTGACAAAAATGTTCGTCTCCAATGAGCTAATATAATTCGCGCCAATGCAAATGAAATTGGCGCCTCATTTTTGCAGACAAAATTTTGTTTTCGTCTCCTATACTTTTGAGAAAAATTAAAACAAACGACAAAATTAATATTTCGTCATCTTTGGGTTAAATTTTAAGACAAAAAAAATTTCGTCACCAAATTTTGTCACAATAGCCTAGATTTCTTGTAGTGCCTTTTATATAGATGGGGGGTGTGATATTAGTTTGGGCTGGACCTATTGTAGGCCTTGTTTGGGTAAACCCCAATAAGCTTCCACAATTGCCCCAAAACTTTCATTGTCTGCGATAGAAGGAATGAGAGTTTTTTTCTTGCCAAGTTACGCTGTTCAAATAGCTGTTAGGTTTTTTGATAAAGAACACTTTGGATAAATGAATAAAATGTATGAATGAATGACTGCATGTATGCGTGAATGTACGTATAAATGTACGTATGTCTTGAATGTATGTATAAATGTATATAAGTCGATCATAGGATGAGGGAGAGTGAGCTAAAACCCAGAAAGGAATACAAACAAATCATAATGATGGGCCGCGGTATTCTAACCCCCGGGCATGGGTGTAGGCCGCAATATTCTAACCCCCGGGCATGGGTGTAGGCCGCAGTATTTTAACCCCCGGGCATGGGTGTAAGCCGCAGTATTTTAACCCCCGAGCATGGGTGTAAGCCACAATATTCTAACCCCCGGGCATGGGTGTAGGCCGCAGTATTCTAACCCCCGGGCATGGGTGTAGGCCGCGGTATTCTAACCCCAGGGCATGGGTGTAGGCCTTTGCTAACGGCGCTCTGTGCTGAGTGCGAAGATTGCGCTGTACTCGGAGACTTTTGTTGATTTTAAGTGGCAACCAAGTGCCAATATGGCAAGGACTTTGAATAATGCATCATGTACAGAATAAGGTGGACGTGTTAATCACCAATAATATTGCTCCGCTTGTATGGAATTGCCAAGTAGATATTGGGCCAACTATTTAATTGCCGAGTTACTCGGTTTGCGTTTAGTCTAAGGTAGACTTGCCCCATTGCTTTTGAATGACAGGTGTTAGTCGAAAGGAATGCAGATTCCCATTGCCCTATGTTGCAGGGAAGATTCGGCTTTGGTAAAATGACGGCGCACAACAATGTGCGAACTGCTGACTGCCAAATGCGAATTGCCGACTGCCAAGTGCTAATGGCCGACTGCCAAGTGTGTAATGTGTTGCCCCAAAACTAGCGCTTGCTTGGAGCAGTGTGAAAAGGAGCGGGAGTGTGTAACTCAAGTAAATGTCGTTGTAATGTTTGTACCAAGTTGGCCGAGTATGCATGCATATCAAAGGTGCCGAGATGATGATCGGCTTATGTGCCCCAATTGGAAAGCGAAAAATTGACTAAGATGTCCCAGTGAGCAATTATTTTGCCAAATAATGCTGTTAGGCGAATAAAGTTGATAAATACTATGACCAATGTTGCTGCATAAAGTTTGACAATGCATAAAGTTGACAAATAATGTTGTTTAGCCGAATAAAGTTGATGCACGGCCGAATAATGATCATAATGTTGAATTAATAATGGTGTCGAATAATCTTGCCAAGTAAATTTGATGCACTACCGAGTAACTAGTGTCAAAACATCGGTATCTGTTTCATATATAATGTGATTTTGCCGAAAAGTTGGTCAGCTACACTTGGGTCGGTGATTGTGCTGATCTTTTGGTCGGCGATTTTTCTTAGCTTCGCGGTGTGTCAACATCCCTTCGGAGTTAGATTTGCTAAGAACTTGGCTGGCAATGGTTGCCAATTTATTGAAATTGAGTTTCTTGTCCAACGTATATTTGCCCATTGCTTTTGAATAAGATTAGTTATTTGGAAGGAATAAAATTGACTTGGGTCAAAATTGCCAAGTAGGCCGATAACAATTTGAAACGGATTTCGTGCCCCTATTCGGTGCCGTGGCAAAATCGGAATGAAGCCGAGATAAAGTAGGGTGCATGGTGATATGCGAAGTGAGCCATTGCACTCAATTTTTGAATAAAATCTGTAATAATTTTTTTTTTTTGGAGCTGAATTTGCAAATTCTGACCATACGGATGGACCCGGAATACGTCAAATAGCTGGAAAAGACTATTGGATCGCTATGATCAGACTCCTGATGGCATAATTATAGCCAAAATAGATCTAACGGCTCAGATCAACAAGGTGTAATGAAACCGCGAAGCACAGGATCATTTCTGCATATCTTGCTGGGTTGTCTTCTCCAGCGAAGGAATTCATTTTCTGGGCAAACTTTGATCGGGCCGTATGCCTTCGTTTTAGCTCCGATTTTGACGCGGTTTGTTGCGTTGGATTCGTCTCGATGAGTACTTCACATTGGGATGATCAAAACTTGATTTCGATAGCTTCAAAAATTTCAGTTGTCGGAAAATGTGTGCCGTATCGCAATTTTCGGCATACTTTGGTTACTTATGGACTTCTCAGGTTGGTGGGTTTGGACTCTTTGAGCCGATACGAATCTTGTGGTATGTTCAGATGTGGATTTCGATAAGCCAAGGTGCTAGTTTTATGCCGAGATCGTAGTGCCAAACAAGTTGTCCATGCTAGATAAAATGCAAAGTTGATATTAATTTGCTCTTGATAATATGCCAAATGATGTGGATTTAACAATACCGAATAAGTTGTGAATTGATAATATGCGGATTTGTAGTTTCTAATATGCCGAGTAAGTGGCCGAATAAGCCGAATAAGTTGTCGGAACTGTTGATAATATGCCGAATAAAAGTTATCGAAGTCGAGTGATAATATGTAGTGAATAAAAATTGCCGAATAAGTCAATAAGTTGCCGAAACTCCTTGATAATATGCCAAATAAGCCAATAAAATTGCCGAATAAGCCAATAAGTTGCCGAATTTTTCGTTGGGCCTGTGGATGCAAGTTGGTTTGTTGGTGGTTGCCGAATATGCGTAGTTGTGATAGCCGAATGATAATATGTAGTGAATAAAAATTGCCGAATAAGTCAATAAGTTGCCGAAACTCCTTGTTGATAATATGCCAAATAAGCCAATAAAATTGCCGAATAAGCCAATAAGTTGCCGAATTTTTCGTTGGGCCTTGCACCGAGACGCGCACAATAACTTCTTATGTCATCTTCTCCATGCAACATAACGTGAAAACCAGATTTTTTTTTTAGCTTCAAACTCCTAACTTTGAGCCTTTGTATCTCCCTTGTTTTAAGTCCGATTTGCCTCATTTTTGCGGTGTTAAATTCAGCTCGTAGCCTAGTGTTCATTTCATCAGTCGTACGCCTCATTCCGCCACTGCTCGGATGCCGGCGGACCTCCCGATGTTGACCACTAAGATGGTTTTACTTCTTTTTGTTGTTGTTTTTGTTCGGCTCTTGTCCTCGGTAAAAAATGTAGTCGGTGGAAAAATGTACTTGGAGGGGAAATGTACTCGGAAAAATAGCTTGGTGGTTCACGTTGTTGGCTAAGCACTCGGCGGCGAATAATCGGGGCCGTTTTCGTTGCCAAAGAATGGAGCTCGGTGTCAAGGATCGGCCGAATAACTCTGTAGTTGTGCCGAGAAATTTGTTATAAGTTACGGCACTGCCGAAATGCATATGCATGGGCTCCGTCGGATACAAATGTAAAGTTGCCGAATCAACCATGTTGGGTTGCCATATAGCCTTGGTGGATTGCGAAACAACATCGACGTCCATCGTATATATAATGTGACTTTGCCAAGAAGTTGGTCAGCAATACTTGGGTCTGTGATTGTGCCGATCTTTTGATCGGCGATTTTTCTTAGCGTCGCGGTGTGCCGAAACACTTGGTCAGCATCTCTTTGGATTTGGTTTTGCTAAGAACTTTACTGGCAATGGTTGGCAACTCATCTTGGCTCTTTCTTGCTGGACCATTTGGTTGGCTTGTTCTTGTAGTGTTGCCTTTGCCGAGAGTTTGGGTGGTAATGCTTGGTAACTTTTGGCTTTGCCGAGTGCACTTGTTAGATGAGAGAAATGCTCGAATGCTAGGAGGTATTTTAAATTATACTAAAGTAATAATTGCCCAAGTTCTAAGAATAATTTCTGTTGATGTTGCGGAAAACATATTCAATTAATAATTGTGATAAACAAGAAGTTAAAATTAGATAAAACAATGTAGCTCTTGAAGTCGTCCTTTATTGTGATGCCAAATAATAATGTTTAATCTAATCAAGATATACCAAGACACAGAAGTGAAGACCCAGCAGGTGATTAATAAAGTTCCGTACGCATGCAAGTATATATATATATATATATATGAAGTCGAGAGATAAATAAATAAATAATGACCAGAAGGTGAATTTGGATATCTTCGATTTTGTCGAGATATTGGTCGGCATCAACATTACCCATTCATGACAATTGAAGTTGCCTCTATTTGAATTTGTATGCAGATATATATACATATATATAGCCTGCCGGCTACCAGAATTAATTAAATAATAATAATAACTTCTTTCTTCTTCTTTTTTTTTTATCATAACTCATGGTCCATTCTATGGCAATGTTTCTTGCTGGGAATAATTCTAGAGAGAGAAAACCTAAAGACCCAGCCATGGATTCCATAAAAATTGTTAGTATAGATATATGTATATCTCAAGAATCAATTATAAAATAAACTCCTGTGAGGCAAAAACTAAATAAACAATCCTGGGAGTGGGTTTGGCCGAGCAACCCTTTTAATAATGCCGAAAAGAAGCTCCCACAAACATAATCTGAAACCCATTTTTAGAGAGAGAAAGTGAAGATGCAAAAATAAATCCATGAGCACTTGTTTTATTGTAACACTTTTCATCAAGATTTACCATGAAAAAAGAAAAGAGTTTCTATGGAGTTTGTCAGTACACACAGATATATGTATACAATTCAAGAATCGATTTTACAATAATTTTATAATAAATTTCGTCAGAGAGAAAATCCAAAGCTTAGCTGTGGCTTGTGATAACCATCAAAGTGTTGTTGATGTTGAATGTTTACTTACAGTAACATGTTTGTTGTGTTCTTCGTTGATCTCGTTTAGTCGTTTCCCATAGACGGCACCAATTGTGAGACCATGAAATATCCTCTTACATGGATTGTAGAGATCCAACGAAGAAATGAACTTGGTCCTGGTAGACTTGCAAAGATGAGCATAATCGGCACCACCCAACCGGGGTTGTCGGCTGGAGGCACTTCGATGGTGAAGTCAGTCACCTGATAAGTAGAGTGAAAGTCTAGAAAGTGTAGAGTGCTTGGTGTGTAGTGTAGGGAAAGAGAACATACCTCCATTTCTGGGACGCCCCCCTTTTATATAGATGGGGGGTGTGATATTAGTTTGGGCTGGACCCATTGTAAGCCTTGTTTGGGTTAACCCCAATAAACTGATATATATTTTTTTCTGGCTCCCACAAATAGGTAGAGGCTTTCACCATAATTTCAAACTCTAAATAGGATTCCTCACAAGAGGAGACCCTTAAAAAAGGGCTTCCAATTAAAATTTTCTTATATAATATATATATATATATATATATATATATATATAAAATAAGAAAGAAAGAAAGAGAGAATAAAAAAAAAACAAAAATTCAATTTTATTGACCAGTGAACCTCCCCCGGGTAGACTAGTTCAGCAGTTCAACCGTCGGTTTTCCTGGTTCTCACAAAATAGGCGGTTTTTTTATTTCGAACGATTTAGTGGGTGTATCCGGACCGGAACCCTGACTGGTCAACGGTTCAACTAGGCGAACCGGCCGGTCCGGTCCGATTTTTAAAACCTTGCAACGGATCATACGATAAGGGTTCTTCTTCTTCTTCTATGGTTGTTCCAAATAGCAAGGCTTTTAGGTTGTACTTCAAGGGTTTGGTCAGAAAATGAAGCAGATGAAGGGACTACAAAAATGTGCAAGATGAGAAACCAACACCGATGCTAGGCTAAGATTTGTCGATGCTGGGCTAAGGGTCCAGTTTGCATGGATTGGGCCAATCTAAAGTTTGTTTTGGTGATCCGAATTATTCAAGTAGTATAGTCTTTTTAGCAGATTATACATACAAAGAATCAAATTGATGGAATATCAATAAGCACATAATTAGATTATTTTTATACAAGAAAAATGAAAAATCTATTTTTAAAAATATACTTGCCATAAATTGTTTTAAGAAAATTTTATCTAATTAAGTTAATTTTCCACTTAAATGATCTTTTCAATAAATTTTACAAATTAAATGATTTAAAAAGCATCAAAATAAACAATGCTGTTGGGAGCTTGAAAGTGAGCTGGCCGACTGGCTCGAATGCCAAAACGACGTCGTTTTGGCCTTTTTCTTTTTTTCCCTTCTCTTTTCTCTCTGAAACAAGGTGGTGAGAGAAGAAAGATGAAGGAAGAGAGAAGAGGAAGAAGAGGGAAGGAAGAGAGAAGAAAGAGAGAAGAGGAAGGGGGAACAGAGAGAGAGAGAGCCGGAACTCCCTCCACCCACTTGCGCCGCCATCACCATCGCAAACCCATCGCGACCCTCCTCTGTATGTATACACACATAGATCTATGTGTAAATCTCTCTCTCTCTCTCTTTGTTCCCCCTCTCTTCTTTTCTTCTTCTTCTCTCTTCTTCCTCCTCTCTTTCTTTTGTCCTTCTTCTGTCTGTTTTAGAGAGAAAACAGAGAGGGAAGGTAAAGAAAAAAATAAAAAATAAAAATGTGCCTTTGAGCCATTCAAGCCCCAACATTTTCGAGCTACCATGTATTTTTCCAAAATAAATTAGATATCAAGCCACAATCATGTCAACTTGTTCTCCCAATCCAAAAAGTGGACAGAAAGCGAACTTGGACATCACTCCCTTAACAAAAGACTATGAAGCTTCAAGATACAGATATTTTATGGATACGATAATATTAAAAAAATTAAAAAATAAAAATAAAAAGATTCGGGGTAGAAATTAATATTAGTTTTTAAGTGTCAATAGTTAATTTTTCTTCAATAAATACACTAATTTGAGATTCTTATTGGTGGTGGGAAGGCTAACTCTCATGGAGGCTAATCTAACAATTAATAATTAACTTTTTTTGATTAAAAAAAATTAACAAAATTTTAAAAAGTAGAATATTATTATCATCTTAATATTTCATTCTTCTCAGTATAATAAATAAAAAAAATTATTAATAAAAATTATTTTTACATTTATTCTAACAATTATCAGTATTTTCCATACAAATACGACTCTATTTTAAAAATATTCGTACCTCATATATTAATGGGGGGAAAATGAAATTGAGGCCTCATTTGGCAACACTATGTGGGTGTTTGGGAAGTTACTATTTTAGTAGACTATTTTAGTTTTTGGCTATTTTAGGATGCTAAAATTTTTGTGTTTGGGAAGATAGTTGGATTTTTTTGTAGTTGGATGTAATGTTTGTGAGAGAAAAAGTAAAATGATTATGGATTTGATGTAACATTTTACCTTATTAACTATTTTAGCCTATTTTGTCTTTTAATGCTATTTTAGTCACACAAAAAAAAAGGCTAAAAAAACTCTTCCCAAAGTTGATTGTTGATTTGTTGATTTATTTTAATCATATTACATATTTATTTTTTTATATATACTTTTATAATAAATAAAAAAATCAATTTATAAATTACACCCAAAACAAAAAAATTAAGCAAAAAAATGCAAAAAGGGAGGAATCAAAATTCATTGTAATGCATATGGAATCTCAAACAATGATTTTAAAAACATGATTTAAATGACTTTTTTGCCCCTCTCCCCCACCCAATTGCTGCAAACCTTGGGCCAACGTTGACACCAACATCCCATCTCTCACCTCATCTTGCTGCTACAACCACTCCCTTACCTCTCCTTCATCCTTCCCCTGCCTCTCTGCCACCACCACTCCCCTTTGTCTTCTTTGCCACATACTAGTGATCACAACAACAGATCATACGATGAGGGTTCTTCTTCTTCTTCTATGGTTGTTCCAAATAGCAAGGGTTTGGTCGTACTTCAAGGGTTTGTCAGAAAATGAAGCAGATGAAGGGACTACAAAAATGTGGGAGACGAGATACCAACACCAATGCTAGGCTAAGATTTGTCGAAGCTGGGTTAAGGGTCCAATTTGCATGGATTGGGCCAATTTGAAGTCCATTTTGGTGATCCAAATTATTCAACTAGTAAAGTCTTTTGAGCAGATTACACATACAAAGAATCAAGTTGATAGAATACCAGGAAGCACATATTCAAATTATTTTTGTACAAGAAAAATAGAAAATTTATTTTCAAAAATATACTTGCCATTAATTGTTTTATTAAAATTTTTATCTAATTAAGTTAATTTTTCACTTAAATGATCTTTACAATAAATTTTACAAATTAAATGATTTAAAACATCAAAATAAATTGGATATCAGGCCACAATCATGTCAACTTGTTCTCCCAATCCAAAAAGTGGACGGAAAGCAAACTTGGTTCTTGATATGCAGCGGCGGAGCTAGAAATTTTGGCTCAAAGGGGGCACTATTGAGTTGAAATCTTAACAAAAATCACAACCAAACTGCCTAATTTTTATTTGATGGTAGGAATAAAAAGCACTGTAATACAAATGTTATATTTAAATATAAGCTCGAGCTAATCAGTCTTAATCATTTTTTGTTTTTACTTTGAATTTAAATATAATGATCGTATGGTTTGAAAAATAATCGCATGCCTTATAAAATATGAAAACGGAATTATATTAAGTTGCACACACAAAACAGAGGTAGATAGGAATAAAACAGAAAAGTAATGAGAGAGAAGGTGAATAAATAATACAAAGACAATGATATATATCACTTTTTTTTTTTTACAGTTTTGAATCATTGAATTACATAGTAATATATTATTAGTTGTTGTGAATTGTGTAATAAGTATTTCTAAACAAAGAAACTAATTATGAGTATTCATATAATAGGTGATATAACAAAAAATTCAATGACATAATATTTCTCTAATATAAAAAATTGGTGACACATAGCAATATATTAAACAAGTTTTTCGTCATTATCAATTATAATATTGAAAATTTTTACAAAAATATTTCACATAAATTGTTACGATTGTGTTGGCTTTTTGGCTTTCGAATGTTACTTTTGTAATTATGAGCGTGCCAGCAAGGATCAATCAGCCCTTACAGAAAATTAATTGCCAACCAATTATCAGACGATTGTGTTTTAGTTCTTTCAGCCTCAATGAAGAGGACTTTTACTGGTGGCTTGATTTAGGAGAATTAAGCAAATAACAATTAAATGAAGAACAATTAAAGCATTTCATTAAAATGAAAAACTTACAATGATCCAAACTCAGCCTCGTAGAGGTTTACAGCAACAATCTACTTGAAACTACTCCTATGAACGAAGTGCAGTGCAGGAATTTTAAAGTACAGAAATGTAAAGAACAGGAAATGTAAAACTCGAAAGGAAATAAAATAGAATAAGACTGGTTTTTTGGATCTGAGTCTGGGGCTTTTTTCTGGGGCCTTCTCTGCTATTTATACTTCTCAAGGATGACCATCCAACTGCATTTCCAACCGTCGAACTGCTCCTCCATGATCGCTGATCATGTTGCCTTATAATTAGCTCCACTATGCCATCACTTGCAGTTAGGCTTCCCTCCTAATTTTGAATTTGAATGTGAGTAACCGTTGAAGCCATATCACTTTGCATCTCTTTGCTGATCCAATGCTACTCAGATCTCGTAATAACCAATACTAACTGCCACGTGTACGATCATGATCGAAGACTTGAATAGTCTTCATGTATTACCCTTATTCTGCCACGCGTCGAATTGTAATTGGTTTTTACAAAATATGTAGCCAACATTACCCCCGCACTAATATACCCAATACTTGGTGATATTAGTGGATCAAGGTCTTTTATCCACGTCTTAGAATGTGCATGGGCTTTGCATTCTTCCAAAAATGCAACCGTCATTCATCATTTGCATTAAACTCTCTTTCAATCTTTTGAACACCCCCACCACCTTAGTATTCGAACAGACTGATACATTTTTATGGCCAAATCAATTTTCTCCTCTATTGATCGAGCACACGAAGAGTCATCTGATGATGCTGTTCCTCCTCGAAAGAACCTCTATGCTTTAATTAGCCACCTTTACCCACCTTTCTATATTCAAGTCATGGAAGCCTTTGCAAATTATCAACCCTTGGACTACGAACACATTGCCCTTAATCCTTTGATTCAGAAAGTTACAAATATGGACATGGGAAGTTCTTCTTCTGATTCACCCTTGGACTACGAACAAACTGCCCTCAATCCTTTGATTCAGAAAGTTGCAAATATGGACATGGGAAGTTCTTCTTCACAACCCTCTACATGGGATAAGGCTGTGGCTTCTTCTTCCTCTGGGGCTTCTGACTGGGCAAGCTGGTCGGAACCTGAGGCCTGTGATTTAAGGGAGCGAATTAACCATCACTTTGTCGAGTTCACTGACCCTTTAGAGTTTCCTTCCTATGCGCGAAGCTCGGTGGTTTATCCTTACGTGCCTATCGACCGCCGACGCAGTTTAGAGGACAATCTGCTTGTAGCATGGTACACATCCCCCATGCCTACAAAGATAGTGCACGCTACCCGACGCCCAGAAGAGGCACAAGGGTACAACCCATCGTTCTTAGCCCAGAAGGCGAAGCTTTGCTCTTCTGACTGGCTCGATTATATTAATGCCCTTGTTCCTTCTGCCCTTGCTCCTTCTCCCGAAATGGAAGCTTCCATACCTCCTCCTCCGCCAAATCCTTGCTGGACAGAGAGACTGAGGCTTGCCCTCTCTACGGATAAGGTCTTTCCTCCTTACAAGCCTCCACCTTCTCCTACTCCAGCTGAACGGAAGCAAGCCCAACTTCTGCTTGCGGCCTTCTCTCACTTGCCTTTCAATGTTCTTGAGGACGATGTTCCTTTCAAGAACCTTTGATGGGCTTGTGATATTCTGACTCGGGGTCACGTCCTCAACCCCCTCGCCCAAGCAGAGCTTCACATGTTTTTGGACCAACTCCCATTGCTTCTTCACTGGCATCGGACTTCTGTGGCCACCACTCAATCTTTGGACCAACTCTCATCCCTTCAAGTTCATGCCCAGTACAAAGCAGAGAACCTCATTGAAGAATTCGATAACTTCAAGAATAAAGACTCTGCGTACTGGGATGACTTGGATATGGACGAGTTGGAACAAGGATTGAGAGAAACAGCGTTCGAAATAAAGGCTGAAGAGCTCTTTTATGAAGTGAGAGCACATCAACTTCAGCAGCCAATCCTAGAAGAAATAGAGGATAGAATAAAGAAAGAACAGAAATTCATTGATCATAGTTGGACCAAATTTCATGATCTTGTTATTTATTCTATTTCTTACTTTTATGAACTTGAATTTGTACCCAAATAGGGCCATTCGATGTAATTGCTTTTGCTTTAATACAATTAAGACTTTTCTCTTTGTTTGGCATTGTTTGATCTTGTCCCCGTTTGTCTTTAAAAGCAAATTTAGGGCTTCGAACTGAACAATCTTATCCTTCGAATCTGGACTCAATCGTTTTAAATGAAACACTAAAAAAACCAACATGAACTTTTCCAATTTATGGAATAAAGTTGACAGTTTTTGCTGATTTTCATTTAGAATCAGTGCTTCGAATTTAACAATCTTACCCCTTAAAGCTTGTTTTAATCATAACCAACATATGGTCATGGTTAGTATGATCAATCAGTTTTAAATTGACCATTTTTGCTTCGAACAACAGTCCATACTTTCAAAAATATGGAAACTCCTTTTGAGGGCTGCACTGTTTTAGTCCGAAAAGACAATCTCTTTCTGTATATATATAAACCAACTATTGGTTTTGATGTTTCGAACACCAATTCCTATCCTTAAGGAGTCTCAAGTTTTGCTTCGAAGGACATTACTTTCATTAAGAAACCTAAAACAGGTCTTTAATCCCTTTGAAGTAAACAAATACTTGAGCATTCTTACATCTTTAGGTATGGAATGTGCTTCGAAGCCGGCTTCTCAGTTTCGAAGCCGTTGTTATTTGACTTTTGGCGCTAAAATCTGGTTTCGAAGCCAAATATTTTACTTTGAAGCTAGCATCAACATCTGGGATGTGTTTTTCCCTCCAAAAGTATCAATATTGAAGGAAACTCTTCGTATCTGTACTTTTAGTACTTAACGAATTACGCGATATATTTTCCAGACACAAAGGTTTTTAAAACCCTTTTATTTCGTGTTCTGAAATCACTCGCTCGCTTAACACACAAACCCTTCCCTTCTGTTAACCCTCTCTTCCTTGCTGCTTGCTACCAATGGATTCTTCCTCTCTGAAAGTACTTGCTGGCAATCGTATAAGCCCAACCATGGCTTTGAAAAGATGTATTGATGAAGAGATCGCTAAGTTAACAGCTGATGGGTCAAGTGCCATAGATGGACGCCTTTTTGTTCCTCGCCATAGCAACAAACAAGAATATATCTTAGGTCCCATCTTTCGAGAAGCTCCTGCTCAACTTCCAGCTTTATACCCTCGCTTGGAGGACCACTTTCTTCTCTATGAAGGGGGGCTCGACTGGGGAAATTGGAGAATGACCCGACCTCACCATTGCTAGTCAACATTGAGAGCTGAATAGGAGGAATGGTATGACAGAGTTGTGCCTACAAGAGAAGATGACCTGCAAGAGCTCTGTATTCTCGATGCCCTCCGTCTTTCCAGGTTTATCATTCCTGAAGACCCTTTCTTAATTCCTGTTGCTCTTTGCTTTTGGAACATGGCTTTTAATTTTTTTCAGTTTTGGTGTGGCATGATGGCCCCCACCATTCTTGATATTTGCCATCTCTTAGGGCTTTCACCCCGTGGCACTCCTTTTACTCCCAGCTACCCAGACCTCTCTGTTAAGTTTCCTCTTCCACCCTTAAATTCCTCCTACAGTGACTTTGTAAAGGCTGAAAACAAAAGGGTAGGCCCCGTGAGAGATAGAGAACTCTTTTCCTTTATTTTATACTGGTTGTGTAAATTTCTCTTTTGTACATCATGTCAACGGATTATGCCTAAATTCGCCCCACTTGCGAAGGCCCTTGTTTTGAAGAAACGCATAGCCTTGGCCCCATATCTCTTAGGCCATGTTTATAGGGCTTGCTCCCAATTTTGTGAGAAACCTCTTGACATCAACCAAGGAGGCCCCCTTTGGGTGCTCAAACTCTGGCTCTTCGCTTACTTCACTGATTTGCATCCCAAATGCTTAAAATTCCTTGTTCAGGACCCTAGCACTTATGGGGAGAAATATGCTAGAATTGTTCTTTATCCTGCTTCCTTTGCCTATTACCTCACCTTTTTTCACCAACTTCCTATTTCTCCGTCTGCCACCTTTTTCTGCCCCTTTGATGCCAACAAAGGACCTGCTTGGTTGCAAACATTCTTGGCTGATAAGGAGTGCTCCACCCCACCACACAAAGATATGTGGGCTTTTATTTTGCTACCGAGGGAGCTATTCATTGGCAGTTTAAACCCTCGAGCTTATAAGTGTATAGCTGAGGTATACTACCCTTCTCAATTTGCCAGGCAATTTAGGTTTACTCAGGGGATTCCCATTCCACTTTGCAGCCTCTCGAATGTCCATCTTACAGCCAGAGACCTGAGAATACCCAAATCAAAACTAGAAGAGGCAACATTTAAACTGTTAAAAGAATTGAGTGAGTTCAAATTCGTCCCCTTCCTTCCTTCTAGCTTGGCATTGAAAAGATTTCAAAACTGGTGGACAGCCAATATGGAAGTGCGCCTATCCGTACACCCTCATGATTTACTAATAGGATTAGGAGTGCCTTCGAAGGCTAAATCAACAACAGTTGAGAACATTCCCTCTCTTTCCATAGCTGCCAAAACTGCTCCTGCAGCCTCACTCCCTCCTGCTAGAGTTACCAGAGCTGCTTCAAAAAAGGGTAAGTATTTTCAGGTTTCTTTTCTTTTAGACTCTTTTGTTTGTTTCCTTTATATTCATATCTCTTGGTTCAGGATCTCCACAAGAGGAATATCCTAAAAGAGCTGAAACTTTAGCTACTCTCAAAGACAAACAACAACAGAAAAAGAAAATGAAGCTATTACTCCCTCCTGAAGAATCTGAATCTCAGACTGAAGAGAAAGAGATAGAGGAAGAGCAAGAAATACCATTACAGAGAACAAAGAGGAAAAAGATGATTATCTCTCCTTCTAATTTGGTCGAAGACCCTTCTCATGAGACAACTGCCAAAGCAACAGAAAAGGAACTTACTCCTGAAAAGTCTGAATCCCAGATTGAAGAGAGAGAGACTAAGAAAGAGCAGGAAATACCATCACCGAGAAGAAAAAGAAAGAAGATGACTGTCTCTCCTTCTGATTTGGTCGAAGACCCTTCTCATGAGGCGGTTGCCAAAGCAGTAGAGGAGGAACATTCCAGAGAAATAATTGTTTTTCAAAGAGCCGAGAAGAGATGGCAACAACAATTATTAAGAGATGAAGCTGCTGTTGCTGATGCAATCCAAAGGGAAACTGCAAGAAGGCAACACATTGCTAAGCACTATTCCCTTCGTAGCTCTCCCATTGTTGCTATCACTTCTGAAACAAGTAATTCCTTTCATGCATCTGCTCTCTTATCCTTTTGTCAAATTCTTGGTATTAAGACTTGACATTATTTTGTACTTCTTCTTTTGCAACAACAACTACTGGCCTATTCTTCCAATAAGGACTCCCTCAGTTTCAGTTGAAGTTGATCAATTGCAAAATGTGAAGTCTATTCAGATAACACTCCCACTTCCTAGGCCTACATTCTATGTACCCTCCTTGAGGTCTAGTACTCCTGCTCCTTTCCCTTCTGGCTTAACTCCATATCTCCTTCATTTGACTTTTGATTTATCTCAATTTAATTCGCTTTCAAGCCTTGCTTTTCCTCCTCCTCCTGAGGGAATTCCAGCTGCTGCTCCTTCTCTGATGGTAGCTGATTTCCCTATAGAGGGTGCTGGCAACTCTCCAACTCATAGTTTATTATCTCTGCCTAGTTCCAGCCCCTCTTCCCTCGACCTATTGGTGGCTAGAACTATAGAAACTGCTGAAGATGCTCCACCCATTTCTCTATCCCTATGCGGTCCTTTGTGCCTTCCATTAAAGCTCTTTCTGCACCCTTCATGTCCATGGATGAGGTAAACATCTTCGAAGCGAGACTAGCTAATCTCTTCGACATACCTTCCACCTCTCCAATAGCTAATGATGAGACTGAGCCATTAGTTCTGGCTGATTCCTTACTAGAAATTTTTTAGAGCTCTTCCACCAGTAGTAAGCCTTCTTCGCCTCTGATAGACTTGGACAGCTGCCTGGAGCTGTTGACATCCTTTTTGAGGATCCCTTTTGAGGCCTTACAGAGACCTATAATAAGAAATGGCTTCCTTCAGTTCTGCAAAATCGTTGAGCAATCCGGCATGACTGTCTCAAGTCATTTATCTCAGCAGCAGCCACTATTGACTTTTATATTAACATTTGCCATGCTGCCAAGGCTGCAGAGGAGAAATTGGTTAGAGACCAGAGCTTTGTTTCCACAGTACATACTGAAGTATCAGAGCTAAAGGAACAACATTCCTCTGTCTCCCACTTTCGAACTCAACTACTGGAGAAGAAAGCTCAACTTGAGGATGAGCTATCTGCAGTTAACCAGGCTTTAATCCGAACTGACACCAAGTTGCAGATTACCAATCAAGGACTGGCTGACCGAAAGTAGGAAATGGCCACAGCCATCCAGTTGTTCTCATCATTTAAGAATAGAACATCTATTGTAAAAGAACAACTGAGACATTGTAATGACTTTTGGGCCAATTTATGGCAGAATGTATTCAACTCTTTATGAAAAGAAAATTCTTATTTATCATTTGAATATTCTCATGTTCTTTTACTCAACATTTATTCTATTCCTTGTGTTTCCCATATAGTTGGAAAATAAGGCTTCAAATATCTGCCATTAATCTTTTTGGAATGTACATATCCATTCAAATTTCTCAAATGGTATGCTCCAAAAGGCAGGACTCTATGAACTTGATATGGTCCTTCCCAGTTAGGTGACCATTTGCCAAACTTATGGCTTTTAATCCCTATTAGGAGTATTGTCTTCCATACCAAATCACCTTCATCAAAGCCAATGTGTTTGACTTTTTTATACTTTTTGGCTGCTTTCTTCTTTTGGAAAAGAATGCTATTTAATGCCAGAATTCTAGCTTCATCTATGCTTTCTAACTCCAAGCACATACTCTGATGGTATTGCTCAAGATCTAACTGGTCTTGGCATCTTACCCTCAAGGACTTAACATTAATTTCCATAGGTAACACTACATCATGCCCATATACTAAGGCATAAGGAGTGACTCATGTGCTTGACCTTGGGAAGTTCTATAAGCCCACAATACATCCAGCAATAAGTTATGTCAATCCCTAGGATTGTCTTCCACAACCTTTTGTATTCCTTTTTTCAAGGACTTATTGGATGATTCAGCTTGACCATTAGCTTGTGCATAATAGGGGTGGAATTAACAAGGCTAATTCCAAACTCTGCCACAAAAGACTTTACCATTTTCCCATCAAATACAGTCCCATTATCAACAGTTATAGTCTGCGGGATACCAAATCTATGGATTAAATCCTTAATGAATCCAATGACCTCAGTCTGGTCTACAGCCTTGTATGGCTTAGCTTCGACCCACTTAGTGAAGTAATCAGTGGCCACTAAAATGAAACAATGATGCTTCGAAGTGGGTGGGTGTATTTTCCCCATCATATCCATGGCCCATCCTCTAAATGGCCAAGGCTTCACTACTGCATGCAGGTCAGTTATGGGCACATGCCTTATTGTGCCATGATTTTGACATGCCTGGCAACGTCTTGCATATTCTATGCAGTCTTTAAGGATAGTTGGCCAATAGCAGGAATGCCTTCGAAGCAACCATCTCATCTTCACACCAGGTTGATAAGCACCACAGATGCCTTCATAAACCTCAGCCATAGCTGTCAATGCTTCTTTTGGAACTAAACATTCCAGCAATAAACCATCTCCCCCTCTTTTATAGAGAGCATTACCATACATCATGTATTGCATAGATTGCAATTTAATTTTTCTGCTGGCCTTTGAAGATGGGCCAGCCAGATATTGCATTATTGGATGCCTCCAATCTTGTTCTTGTAAGTCATTATGATTGACTTCCAGGACCATATTCCTTTTATTTAAGGGTGGTATTAATTTCTAATATGTTGTTTGGCTTATGTCCCTTTGAGCAATATCCCTTTCTTGAAATTCGAAGCTTTCTGAGCCACATCATTAGCTCTATTATTCAAGAATCTGGGACATGAGTTAGATTTGCTATTTGAAATTGAGAAAGCAGATGTAATGCAACAACATATATGGCAACATGCTTATACTTTGACATTTGAAAATCCCTTTCACTTGGTTAACCACCAATTGAGAATCTCCAAATATGTCAACTGCATGAACTTGTAATCCAATAAGAATTTCCAGTCCCATTATTAAAGCTTCATATTCAGCTTGATTATTGAAACAATTAATTTCATCCACTTTGAAACCATGCATGGTTTCTATTCCTTGTGGTGACTTAATTACCACACCAATTCCAATTAGACCATTGGCTTTTGATCCATCGAACCACATTTGCCATGGTTCAACACTAGCCATACCAAGTTCCATTATCTCTTGGCTTTCTGTTTGAGATAAATGGTCTGCCAAAAAATTAGCTAAAACTTGTCCTTTTACTGCCTTTTGGGGAACATATTCTAAATGAAATTCTGATAAGGCTAGTATCCATTTGCCAATTCTTCCCCTCAACATAGGTCTAGATAACATATACTTAACCAAATCTGTGGTTGCAATTACCAAGACAGTTGTAGGCAAAAGATAGTATCTTAATTTCATTGCAGCAAAATACAATGCAAGGCACACTTTTCAACAACTGAGTATTTACATTCACAAGAATTTAAAACCTACTAAGGTAATAAACAGCTTGCTCCTTGTCTTCTTCATTGTCTTGGGTTAAGAAAGCTCCCAATGAATCTTCTGCTGCAGCTATGTACAACTTCAAGGGCTTATCACCCTTTGGTGGCATCAGCACTGGAGGGTTGGCCAAGTAGGCTTTGATTCCTTCGAAAGCAATTTGATGCTCTGCTGTCCACACAAATTCCTCTTCATCTTTTAGCCTTAACAAGGAAGAAAATACTTTAGTTTTCCTTGCAGTATTAGAAATGAATCTTCGAAGAAAATTAACCTGTCCAAGGAACTTTTGTAATTCTTTCTTACTTGATGGAGGTCTGACTTCAATGATGGTTTTGGCTTTATTCTGATCAATCTGTATTCCTTTCTTGTGTATGACATAGCCCAAGAAGTTTTCAGATGATAAGCCAAAAGCACACTTAAGAGGTTTGAGTTTCAACTTGAACTTTCTCATTCTTTCAAAAGCTGCTTCTAAGTGAAACAGATATTCCTCCATGGATTGGGATTTCACTATATTGTCATCAATATAACACTCTAAATACCCTCCAATGAGGTCATGAAAGATAGTGTTCATAGCCCTCTGATATGTAGCCCCAACATTCTTCAAGCCAAATGGCATTTTAACCCATTCAAAGGTGCCAATATTCCCAGGACATCTGAATGTTGTCTTGTGAACATCCTCTCTGCAATACAGATTTGGTTATAACTAGAGTGTCCATCCATCATTGATAAAATTTGATGCCCTGCTGAACTGTCTACCAACAAATCTACTATAGGCATAGGATACTCATCTTTTGGAGTTGCTAGATTTAAGTTTCTGAAATCAATGCATACCCTCATTTTTACCATTCTTCTTAACTACAGGCACAATATTGGATAACCATTCAACATACCTGGCTGTCCTAATAAAACCTGCCTTGAGTAGTCTAAGAATTTCCTCTTTAACTTTCTGAATCACTTCTGGACTCATTCTTCTTGGTTTTGCTTATATGGCTTGAAATTAGCCTCATAGGGAGCCTATGTTCTACTAATGACCTATCCAATCCTGGTAGTCATTATAAGACCATGCAAAACAATCTTTATATTTCTTCAGAACAACCAACAACTGTTCTTGTCAAGAGCATTCAACCAAACACTTATATAGATGGCTGTTGTATAGAACCTTCCCTAAATTTACTTCTTCTAAGAAGTCTTGTATCTGAGAACTTACTGAAGCTCCTTCTTTGATTCCTTCTACCTTCGAAGCAATCTCCTTGCTTTGTTCTGCTCCCAGGTTATTTGAATCAACATTTGTACGCTCCTCCTCATAGACAAAGTCTGTCCATAAGGCTTCTTCTTCCTGTATCTCCTAGACTTTTGTTTCAATGTCCAATGCACAGTATTTATCAAGGGCCAAAACTCTAGCCTGTTGCTGTTCCTGCTTGCAGCCAATTATCATGGCTTCTTTCTCTTGCTCTTGCACTTTCTGGACTATTGATTTTACATCCAATATTGAGAACTTAATTAGAGCCAAAGACTTGGCTTCTTGGGCTTCATTTCTTTGCCTACAACCAAGCATCATTGTCATCCTTAATGACAACCTCTTTATCAGCACTCTCCTAGACTAAGTGCTTCAGGTGTGTCAGTTGCTCATCAGCTGTCACTTCGGCTGAGCCATCAGGTTTTCTCAGTATACTGAGTGGTGTCACTCCCTCAATATACAATTTGGCCTCTGCGAAGTCTGCACAGGCTATGAAGGGTTGAGGATCTGCATCAATTTCCTCTATCTCTCCATTGCCCAAGGCCATCATTATTTTCTGATGCAAAGAGGAAGGCACACACTTGTTAGTGTGAATCCAATCTCTACCAAGTAAAGCATTGTATTTAGCATTGCTGTCGATAACGAAGAATGCCGTCATGCAATCCCTAGTTCCCACACTCAGGTTGATGGACAGAATTCCCTGAGCCATCTGTTTGTCTCCAGCGAAGCCAGCAATGGTTGTGCTAGTTGGGATTAACCTGGGGTTCCTTTTCCCTAGTTTCTTCAAGGAAGATTTCGGTAGTAAGTTCACTGCTGCCCCATTATCCACCAAGACTCGGTTCAATTGTATCCCATCGAAGAAGGCCTTGATATACAAATGCTTGACATGCTGTGTCATAGAGTTCGAGGGATACTCAAAAGGATATGAAAGGTTAATACTCACCTCTTCTTCACTCTCATATTCAGTTTCCATTAGGGTAGCCATTCCGGATTCATCTTGCACCATACTTACTTGTGAGTCTTCACTAGAGACTGGAATTGGGTCAATTTCTTGACCCTCTTGGTTCTCATCTCCAGCTTGGAATTCATGCGGTAGTATGTGTACCATATTCACTAATACTGGACGAAACAAGCCAAATTGGATAGCTGGTTGTGCCTGTTTCTCCTCTTGGCCACCTTGTTCAGTTACTTCAGAAGCATCTTCCATGCTGCATTCTGGCACTTCATTACTAACAAACTCCTTCAAATGGTCTTTTTTAACTGGCTTTTCAACCAAAAACGTCTGTTCAGCCATGAAGGCTTCGAACATTTCTTCCTCAACCATTTCTTTCTTTTGGCCTAGGCCAACTTCTTCTTCTGTCTCGCTATCACTCTCCATCAAAGCCTTCTCTAATCCTGCTAGACTGGACTTCTCTCTGGCTTTTAGTTCAGAGTGAACTTTGGCCAATTGTTCTCTGCTACAACCCATTTTGTTTTGTAGAGTTGGTTTTGGAGTATGGTCTGACTTTGGATTCTTCTTTCCTTCTGTCTGGACCAATGAAGAGCTTTCTCCACTTTCTTTCAGGTCTTTCTGGTACTGAGTGTACCTACGCTAAATCTTCCTCCTTTGTGATCTAGAAATTACGGGGACCATATCTGGTTCCTTTGTTTTTGGATGTTTAAGCAATATCCAATTGTTTGGAGCCACCAAAGGAGGTTTGACCATCCTACCTTGGTTTCCAACAACATCTCTTTGGGTAGACACTTCCCTAGGTTTGTTCTGCATCACAAACCAATCTGGAACTCCAGGTACCCACGAACTTACTGACTCAGCTGTTGAACTGTTTCTTTCCTCCTTCGAAGCCATCTTCGAAGCTGGCTGTGAAGGCCACTGCTTGGCCCTGACTTCATGTTTTAGGCCTAACTCAGGCCTTTGATGAAGGTAGCCACTTTCTGTCCTGCGTGAGGCTAGTCTAGGGGGCCAATCTCTGGCTTTAATCCCATAAACTGAACCCTTCTCCAGTCTCCTTTTAGGATGACTGCTCTCTATTCTGTAATAATTAGGTGGCCTGGACTCATACAAAGGCCTCTTGCCTTTAGAATGCATTCTATCGGCTGTTGGCTCAACCATCAATGGCTGTTGCCTAACACTAGTTAGGTATGGCCTTTTGTTATAAGCATTGGTTGGTTTAGGATGCCTCTGCACATCCTTGTAATACTGTTTCCCATCAATTGGAAGCCCTTTCAACCACTTGTAGCTCAGTCTGCACCTGGGACACATCCTTTGTATTACAACTGCCTTTAAAGAATCGTCATCCAGTGCTTCTTCATCAGAGTCTTCCTTCTAGTGTGAGAAACCTTGTCTAATAGCTGGTAGATTTCCAGTGTCTTTCTTGATAGTTGTCTGGTTGGCAATATGCATCTGCACATTGACTTCTTCCAATTCTTTCAAGGACAAGTTCTGGAAGTCTGGCATAATGACATTGGCTGCCACCTCTCCAATTTCTAGAAATGGATTACTGTCGATCCCTATGGCTTTATCTGCTTTAGCTGGGAATTTTAAACTTCCTTTCCGAATTTGTTCTTGGATCCTATCTAGAAAAAAAATACAGTTTTTAGTCGAGTGACACCAAGAATTATGCCATTTACAATACACTTTTTCTTTAAGTTCATCTGGAGATAGAATTTTGACTCCTTTTGGTAACTTGAGGAAGTTGGCCGCAAGCAAATGATCAAAAATGTCATCTGCCATAGTTAAATCGAAAGAGTATTTCCTATGAAGGTCTTTCTTTTTAAACTGCTGGTCAATTGCTGTATCCTTATGAATTAATGCTTCACAAATCACAGGTTCTTTCCCCACAATCTCTGATGTATCTGTAACGCCCTCAAAAATAAACCCATAATATACCCAATGTTAACATGCATTGATTAAGAAAACATAATCTTATTCCATTCATCAGAGTATTCTTAAAAGAAACATTACATGTAATAACGAAAGTAAATGCCCTACGGGCTTACATCTTTCCAAGCCAATACTTGGACATAAAAGAAATGAGTACTAACTCAACTACAGGTTAAGCCCTTGGCTTGTAATTACATGTAACATCAAATAACAAACTGGCTAACTAAAAAGAAAGAGTCTTCAACTCCAAATCCTCCCAAGCTAATTCCTTGGAGGTAGCATATCACCTGGACCTGAAAATGATGTTCCCGTATAGGGTGAGCCACAGCCCAGTAGAAATATACTAAACCAAATATAGAAATTGACTAAAGCAATAGCATTCAATAGATGGTTACACTTATAAATCACTTTTATCATAATACAGTTTCATGACCACTATGTCCATGATACGTTTCACTTCCCATTATTTATTCAACTTTCCATTTATACATACATGGCTCAGAACCTAGCCACATTATAAAATGAGACTAAGGCTCACTAAAACACTTCCATAATTCAATAAGTACAAAGATTTGCTGTACTAATAGAGTCCATCCCCTTTCTCCTCCTAAACAGGTTTGAGAGTCCATCCCCTATCTTCCCTCAAACCATGGAGTACATCCCCTATCTCCTCCCAAACAATATGCATATACAATGTATTAAACACTTGTCCTACACAATATTCAATCAATACACAGATTCGCTGTATTAATTCAACTGTCACATTTAATGACCCATTCAATGTGATTTGTTTCAGTTTTCCCTAATCAACATGCAATGTCTACAACAATCACGACTATCCTCCACCGATAGCCCAAAACAGTTATTTCTAAACAGGAAATAAATGTATCTACAAATGTAAACTCAACATTTTCATAAGTGAGTGATTAAACTATTCAACTACACCTTTTATCTCATAATTCACCAATTTCAAGAATTAAACTTAATTCCACATTTTTCTCTAAATTAATTATGCAAATTAATTTATTACAACAGTTAGGGATTTTCTCCCTTTCCTCAAAATTAACCCTAAGGTTCAATTTTATCAATTTAATACTATCAATGTCATTTTTCATGACTTTCAATCATACAATGTTTAATAGATGAAAAACCCCCTTTTTAAATTATAAATCAAACCCTAGCTTTTCCCAAAATTTCCGAACAACACCAACATATCAAAATGACTAAAACTTCGGACAAAGCCTATAGAATGGAGTAGGGTATCCCTACCTCGAAGCGAAGAACTCAAATGGAGAAGATGGCGAAAACCCAAGGTGCTCCAAATCCACTATTGCTCAGATTAAAACGAAGCCCTCGACCCACTCTAACTTTTTAACAAAGGACCTAGGGTAGAAATATACTCTAAGTAGATCAAACCTAAGAGAGAAGGTGAGTGGAGGGAGAGAAAACACGGACCTAGGGTTCTGGAATAAAAAAGAGGATGAAAAAGTGTTTTAAAAACCGCTGCTGCCTATTTAAATAAAACAGGCTCGCTCGAGCGAAGACTTGGTCACTCGAGTGACCAGACACAGAAAACCCTCGCTCGAGCCAAGAAGGTCTCGCTCGAGCCAACAACCCAGAAGCTCGCTTGAGCGACAAACTGCTCGCTCGGGCCAAAAACTCAAACCCTCAGGTTTGCGACCAGACGCACACTCGAGCAACGGAACGCTCGCTCGAGTGAAGAACAAACCAGCTCGCTCGAGCGAAGAAGAGCTCGCTCGAGCCAAGAAACACAGCTCTCAGGTCTATACCTAGACGCAGCCGCTCGCTCAAGAGAAGAAACCCTGGCTCGAGCGACGAACTGCTCGCTCGAGGGAAGGGTCAAAATTCTGGGCAGCAACCCTTTGCTCCCAAACACTACCAACCTGTAACAAACTTGCTCAATGCATCCCATAACTCAGAAATAAGAAATTAAAGGACGACAACAACAATTATAACGATAGGATCTACGGAACCTAAGTCTGGATGCAACAACCAAATGGGAAAAGACCGGGGTCGCTATAGTATCAATCTCATAATTAGGATCTCTATAATATGTCTTGTACGATGCATTATTTCGATCTTGTTCTTCCTCTAGTAATACTTCATACCTAGACACCTTATAAGTTAGTTCCACTAAGTCTCTGAACTCAATCGAGTCAAACTTCTTTCGAAGCCTAAACTCTAAGCCATTTTGAGCCAATCTCACGAATTCTGGCTCTGGTAGGATGACCCTACATTTGTTTCGTGCTCTTTTAAATCTGGCAATAAACTGAGTAGCCTTCTCATCAGGCCTTTGACTCAATCTTGCCAAGTCTGCCACAGAAACATCTGGCTCCGATTGGAAGAATTGGGCATGAAATGCCTCTTCCATTTGTTGCCAAGTTTGGATAGAGCCAGGTGTAAGGTTAATATACCATACAAATGCTCCCCCAGTTAGAGAATTTGGAAATAATCTTAACTTCATATAGTCATTATTAGTGAATTCACCGCATTGAGCAGCAAACCTAGCAATATACTCCACTGTTGACTGGTTTACATTCCCATAAAAAAGGGTAAAATCTGGTATCCTGAAACCTCTTGGGTATTCATGTACCCTATCTCTCATTCTGGGTACGGTTTCCTGTACATAGGAGTCTGGACCCCCCGAGTCATCGGTCCACACATCTCTCTAACAATATCAACAATTTGGTCCCTAGGGACCATATTTTGTGCCTGCTGAACCGCTACTGGAGGGACAAACACAGGATTTGGTGGACAACCTTGTGTCTGTGGCCCTCTTGGTCCATAAGGTGGTATATTTGGGACTGGTTGTCCCTGTGGTGCAGGTTGCTGTTGGGGGTGTGGGTAACCCCTTTGAGCCTGTCTTGCGAAAGGACCTGCAAAAGGTGCTAGAACAGGTGTTGTGTCTCTTCCATTTGTAGGAAAACCTTCCACCGGGTATAAATTCGAATAAGGGATTAGTGAACCCCCTCGTACCGGGTATGGCTTCAAAGATGGGATTTGGAGCCATTCTTGTGCCATTTTCTTGTACTGGGCCAGATCCACCAATTTGCATGGCTTCGACTATTAAGTACTGAGGCATTTTGACCTGTTATAGCCTCGAAATAGGTTCGTACCAGAGGACTGAGGTGATGGTCTTTCATAGTTTTGATTACTAGTTTGACCATTAGAATGTCCATTAATTTGCATAGGCTATTTATCTCTAACCAATCTTTGCTGAGAGACATTTGAAACTTCCTCTATGTGTCTTGCGTTTGTTAGTTGTGGTTATTCATTTGATCCAAAAAGCATGTTGCCCACATTTCCATCGTGTTCATTAACTGCTGTCCCATGGCATCTACTAGGCCACCCCATGGATTTATTGGCTGAGTAGATGGAACAGTGGATGGTCCAATTCCTTGGTCTCGTCCAATATTATGAACATGTGGTACTTGTTCCGAAGTGCTGGTCTGTTTGACCATAGGTTCTGATAGAATTGGTGCCTTCACAGGATGTGTTATCACATTATCCTCTGGATTAGGTATTTTTACCTCTCCTTCTACACCTTCTTCCAGGCGTTCATTTTCTCCTTGTCTCCTGCGTCTAGCCATTTCAATTTGTCCCACTGGGCGTGCCAAAAATATATGTTGGTTTTTTGACTTTCGAAGGTTACTTTTGTAATTATGAGCGTGCCAGCAAGGATCAATCAGTCCTTGCAGAAAATTAATTGCCAACCAATTATCAGACGATTGTGTTTTAGTTCTTTCAGCCTCAATGAAGAGGACTTTTACTGGTGGCTTGATTTAGGAGAATTAAGAAAATAACAATTAAATGAAGAACAATTGAAGCATTTCATTAAAATGAAAAACTTACAATGATCCAAACTCAGCCTTGTAGAGGTTTACAGCAACAATCTACTTGAAACTACTCCTATGAACGAAGTGTAGTACAGGAATTTTAAAGTATAGAAATGTAAAGAATAGGAAATGTAAAACTGGAAAGGAAATAAAATAGAATAAGACTGGTTTTTTGGATCTGAGTCTGGGGCTTTTTTCTGGGGCCTTCTTTGCTATTTATACTTCTCAAGGATGACCATCCAACTGCATTTCAACCGTCGAACTGCTCCTCCATGATCGCTGATCATGTTGCCTTATAATTAGCTCCACTATGCCATCACTTGCAGTTAGGCTTCCCTCCTAATTTTGAATTGAATGTGAGTAAACCGTTGAAGCCACATCACTTTGCATCTCTTGCTGATCCAATGCTACTCAGATCTCGTAATAACCAATACTAACTGCCACGTGTACGATCATGATTGAAGACTTGAATAGTCTTCATGTATTACCCTTATTCTGCCACGCGTTGAATTGTAATTGGCTTATACAAAATATGTAGCCAACAAATTGACTTCAAGATAGATTAAAAAAACAAAAAAACTAATATTATTTGTAACTAATGTATTATGGACAATATAAAAAAAGTCATAGATATAAGTATTAAAATAAATTATATAATGGTAAAGTAATTTTTATACACAAAATTTGAGTAAAAATTCAATATAATAGTAATACCGCGTCATCATGGACATGTGATATTATCAACTAATAGTAAAGAAACACATGGAGGATAAACTCCACATGTGAAATGTAACTAACAATCCAATAAATTTCGTATCTTCATTGAAATTAATTATGTTTGCATGTCCATAATGATAAATATCACCATTATGTTAAAATTTTTATAGATGATAATATGACTTATCATAGTCTCTTTATTTTCAATTAAAATAACAATTATTGTTCTCATAATTTTAAAAATGTCATTGACATTTCACTCTGAATAATATTTTTATAAATTTTTTTATTTAAAATATTTTCTTTATGTTTGAAAAAAAAAATTCCAAAACCCGAGAGACACGGGACTCCCCTAGGCTCGATATGCCTCCGCCATACTGTGTGGGGGGTTGTTGGGGGTGAGGGGGGCACGTGACTCCCCTAGGCCCTATATGCCTCCGCCATACTATGTGGGGGGTTGTTGGCGGGTGAGGTTTTGATTTTGTGGGTTTCTTTCAAAACCCATCTATATAATAATGCACATGACAAGCATTGGTATCTCGCAAATTTCATCAAAGGGTTGTTCTATCAATCACTCTCTCCGTGTTGGTGTAATTATTCTTATATTCAAGAACACCAAGAACAAGAGAAAGATGGGTGTTGATAATCCTTCGTTTTTGTCTAAATTTATTGACATGTTGATGTTGGATAGTGGTGATCCATCTGATTGGAATAAATACTGTCAGAAGATAGGGGTTTCAAGAAAGGGTCTTCTCAAACTCGATCACAACCCAAAATTGAAGGTGTTATGGCAATTCATCAAGAACAGTCGTGTTGATTTATATGGGCTCACTATGTCTGAGTTACGCAACTCAACCCATAAGCCACTTTCTGATGATGATCATCATCATACTCACTCTATCTCTGTCGACAAAGAGGGCTCGAAGAAGAATGGTGTTGTTTCTTCATGTTTTAATGGAGAAAGATCACCATTTGGAAAATTTGTTGTAATCCCAAAAGGGAAAAGATCAGAGTGATACAACAAGAAGAGTTCTGTTACAGTCTCGGTCAATCACATGTCTGGGGCTGAGGCAACGATGACAAAGAAGCCTATGAAAATTCGATTCAAGTTGAAGTCGCAAGACAACTCTTTTGTTTTGAAAAGGCGGTTTGGTGATGGAGATTATGGTGATGATGAAGAAGAGGTCAGGAGAAAGAAGAAGAAGATGATTGTAAAGGCACCTGCAGTTCCACCAGAATTGCCTGCTGAATTCAAGAATCACATCGAATGTCTAAATGGTACTGAATTGAATTTTGTGATTGAAAAGCCACTGTACAGGACAGACCTTAACCATAATCATGGGCGTCTATCTTTGCCATTAAGTCAAATTGATAGTGGATTCCTCATGTGAGAAGAGAAGGACTTGCTCAAAACAAGAACTGGAAATCATAGGACATTTATTGAAGCCAAATTAATTGATCCGTCGAGACAGGAATTTGATATATTTCTTAAGAAGTGGGACATGCCTAAGAAAACAGGCAAAGTGATTTCAACTTATAATCTAACGACTAGTTGGAATGATGTTGTGCAGAGTAACAGGTTGCGCGAAAGAATGATTGTACAATTTTAGTCGTTTCGGGTGGGTTTAAAACTGTGGTTCGCTCTTTTTAAAGTATAGAGGATTTAGGTGAACAAGTATTATTAGTTGTTGTTAATATATTACATAATAATAATATATTAGTTGTTGTGAATCATTGAATTACATAGTAATATATTATTAGTTGTTGTTAATTGTGTAATAAGTATTTCTAAATAAAGAAACTAATTATGAGTATTCATATAATAGGTGATATAACAAAAAATTCAATGACATATAATATTTCTTTAATATAAAAAATTGGTGACACATAGTAATATATTAAACAAGTTTTTCGTCATTATCAATTACAATATTGAAAATTTTTATAAAAATATTTTACATAAATTTTTACGATTGACTTCAAGAAAGATTAAAAAAAAAAAAAAAACTAATATAATTCATAACTAGTGTATTATGGATAATATAAATAAATAAAAAAAAAGTCATAGATATAAGTTTAAAATAAATTATATAATGATAAAGTAATTTTTTATGCACAAAATTTGAGTAAAAATTCAATATAATAATAATAATATCACGTCATCATTGACATGTGATATTACCAACCAATAATAAAGAAACACATAGAGGATAAACTCCACATGTGAAATGTAATTAATAATCCAATAATTTTATATTTTCATTGAGATTAATTATATTTGCATATCAATAATGATAGATATCACCATTATATTGAAATTTTTATGAATGATAATATGACTTATCATAGTCTCTTTATTTTCAATCAAAATAATCATTATTATTCTTATAATTTTAAAAATGTCATTAACATTTTACTCTAAATAATATTTTTATAAATTTTTTATTTAAAATATTTTCTTTATGTTTGAAAAAAATAAAAAATAAAAAATAAAAAACCCGGGGGAGGGGAGGGGGACCCCTAGGACCTATGTGCCTCCACCATCGTTGATGTGTGACTCCATATGAAGGGAAGAAAAAATATTACTCCCTCCGTCTCAAAATATTAGTCCCTTATTCTATTTTTCATTGTCATAAAATATTAGTCCCTCTTCAAAAATCAAGTACAAAAATAATATTAATTTCTTATTTTGCCCTTCTTTTAAATTAATAAACAATATAAAAAGTACAATTATGACATTGATATTCTCAAAAAATATACAATCAAAAGGATAATTTTGAAAAATCAACTTTTTTCAAATGCAATAATTGTACTACCAAAAAAAAATTGAATTTCCCAAAAAGAACTATTATTTTGAGACGAAGGGAGTACAAAAGAAAATTGCTAAAAGCAATTCTTAAATATGGTACTTGATTCTTTGTCTATTTCAACCTAGATTTTTTAACTTTAGTCTGACTAGGCAATCATGAATGTCTTAAACCAATTTCACAATATTTGAAAATGTGTTTCTCAAATTAAATTATTTTTAAATTACGACATTAAAAAATATATATTAGTGACAAGTTTATTTTTACATAAATATGTCATTAGGTTCAAGAATTAGAATTTTTTTGGTGATAATGATAAAATATTGTTTTAAATAATTTTTTATTATATTTTTATCTCATTGTCATCGAAATGGACATCAGAAGTGGATGACGACAGTAATTAGTGGTGATGGTGATATACACTGATAGATAGATTAGGTGGATAGATATGTGACATATGAATAAATAAATAGATAATATGTGGATAGATAGATGACATGAAATAGAGTTAATATTTTCTTTCAAATTATTTTGTCTTTTTTACCTCAAAAAAATAGAGCTTAGAGTATCTCCAACCCACTACGCATATGATACTTATTAGTTAAAATGCCTAGTATAACTTACTTTTTTCAACTCCAATACACTAGATATATAATTAAGCATTTTGGCTCAACTCACATTCACTAGTTACATGTAACTAACCTTCAAAGACTAGACAAAATGTAATTAATCCTTATGATCATTTTCCTCTATCTTTGTTGCTAATGTAGCATTCTATAACATTATTTATGTGTTTGGTTTCAATTTTTTGTATTCAATTTCTAAAATTGAGTTTTTTATTTTTCGTATTTTTTTATTTTTAGTGAATATTTTTATATTTTAAGCAATTTTTTTACTTTTTTAGATGTACCTTACTTACACTACTAGAAAAAGTACTTTTTGCGACCGTCACAAGCCGTCGCAAATAATAAAAATACAGTCGCAAAAGACTTTTTACGATGGCTCATGCGACCGCAAATGGGGGACGCAAATGTGGGGGGTGGCAAATACTTTTTGCGACGGCAAAGCAACGGTCGCAAGTTATTTGTGACTGCCAAAGCTACTTTTTGCGACAGCTATTTTGCGGTCGCAAAAAAAAAAAAACACTTTTAGCGACTTTTTTTTTCCGTCAAATATTTTTTTATAACAATCATATATATGATTGCTACAAAATAAAATAAATAAATCAATTGCAAGCAGTCTAACAATTTTTTTTAATGAAAAATAACAAAATTAACAAATTAATTAAATTTTAATAGAAATATTAACCTATATTCACATATATATATATATATATATATATATATAAGTGTGCAAACAAAATATAAACTTTCATACATGCAAAACAAATATCCATCAATCATCCTTAAAATACATCGTACTAAAAGATTCAAGTCTTCAAAAAAAAAAAAAAACAAAACAAAACAAAAAAAGCAATATAATCTTGGTTTGGCTCCCAACATCACACGCTCGATCATATTAACTACTCCTTCAAAAAACCTGCAAAAACATATATCAAACTTGACTTGAAAATTTAATGCACTTTAATGTGTTAGTTTAACTTGAAATAATCAAATAAAACTATTTCAAAAGAAATTGTCAAAATAAAAAAAAAGGTCATTCTCTAAATTCTTTTGCTTGGAGTAAATTACAAAAATATAGATGCCAATTCGTAATTTGCACAAATAAATAGACAACAAAATGGTCACCCAATCCAATCAAACTAATGAATAAACTAAAATATTTGAAAAATGAACATAATTAACATATGGTATTTTGTAAATATAATGGGAGTCTTATAACTTGTTACAAGTAAACTCGGCCACTTAGGCATAGTTAATGGATGCTGTGCGAAGCAATATTCAGCAAGCCCGCACTCCTTTCTTCCAAGCTCCAGCCGTCCGATCGACCTGCGTACACAACGGCGGTAAGCTACCCGGTGTGTGGCTGGAAAACCCCTCCGACGGTCAAGTTAGAACACACACAGGGATAGAGAGAGAGAGAAAGGATTGAGTTGTGTTTAGTGTATCTCACCAAATGTTCCTCTGTCTCAGCATGGGGGGCGCAGACTCGCTTATATACCTTCTGCGCCCCAAATCCACTCCCATTAGTCTCTCGACACGTGGTGCAGCTATCCTATCTGTCAGCGCAAATCTTGCTGAACACCACCTAACCAAACTGCCAGCCCACTCTACTGGGAGCTCGGCAGCCGGGCTGCATCTTCTCGGTTATCAACGGCCGTGCTATGCAGCTGGCCAGAGCGCTCTGCTCTCCGTGCTCAATGAGGACCGAGCTCAGCTGCATCCCGGCATAGCCGAGCTCGGGACAGCTCATGCTAGTTTGCCGTCGGCCTTCCTTCCGGGCTAACTCATGAACCATGGAACAACCACGTCTTTCCTAGTGCCGGTCATCTCACTTGACCGGCCTCTACACCATGAAACCAAGTATCTCGATCCAACTACGTTCGCCTTAACCAAGCAAATCCTTTCTGACAGGGTCGCGCGACCTCGGCCCAAATCTGTCCGGCCATTACCTCGGCCCAATCCAGATCATAAATCTCCCTCTCAATTGCCCCTTAATTCCGTCCGCGCAAGCGTGACTGGGATTACCTATTCTGACCGGGGTAACACTTCCTCGGTCCTCGGTCTGCAATACGGTGACCGGGCTAGTTGACATGCCTGTCTTCAAAACTTGCCCGGTCGATGCCTCGATTCACCATCCTGTCTCTTCAGTACTGACGCCGCCGTCAATAGGGACACGTGTCGTGCGTTGATTGGCCTCGAGCAGCCAAACATCACGTCCGTTCAGATTCAAATTTTTGGCGGTCTTCTTCATCTCTATAAACATGTTGAACCTTCCTTCATTCCAACCTTACTGACTCTCTCTCCTCCTTGTCGATCCAGAGCTCCTGCCCTCCCTTGCTTGCCATTGCTGAGTTCGTGTTCGAAGAAGAAGCCTTTGCCCTCTCCTGGTAAGTTCTTCGAGCCTCGTTTTTGCTATTTCAGTTGGTATTTCACATATTAGGGCACTAAATCCGTAGGTTTTAGGACATAGGCACCCAAAACCGTCCCTAACCCTTCACTCTCCTTGCTGTTCTTCATTTTCTCTGATGAACACTGAAGATCTGGGGGGACCGGGCTCCAGGTCTTCCTTGATCCAAAAAATCATTAAGACCGAGCAAATGATCAGTTTGTCCCAACCTTAGCAGAAATCGGGGTATCCAGAGGACTTGGCCGCTCAACCGGGCTAACACCTGGTCCGCTTGAGCGACCGGGCTCCTTGGTTAGCCTTAATAACCGAGGTGGTTTGGCACTCTTCATGACCGAGCTAAAGTCAAGCTCGTTTTGCGCGACCGCGCTCCCACTTACACTTGACATCCTTTTCCTGCAGAGTCCAAGGGGACCACTGACCAAATACCGAGGCTCTCAAAGACCGAGCAGCCATCAAAACACCAGTCTGCCAAACCACCTCAGCCGAGCTAAACCAGCCGGTTACACATGGGGCGCTTCCGCTTCCTTGTTGACACTCCGGCTGCCCTGGCCGCGTTCCGGGAGGAGTACGGTATCCCGGCCGATGTTCACTTAGAGCTCGCCGAGATTGAGACAACCCCTTGGGGCAGATTAGACCAGTGCCCCTTCACCGTGCTGTCTATAATTGAAGGAGGCCTCCGCTTCCCGGTCAACCCACTGATGACCGAATTCCTACGCCGCACCGGGCTAGCACCCACCCAAGTCTCAACCAACACCTACCGAATAATCAATGGCGTGCACGAGCTAAACAACCGGCTAGGCACAAACTTAGGTTTAGCCGAGATACTGCGACAATATACCCTTGGGCACACCGGCGATGGCCTCGCCTATTACCTAAAGATTAGGCCGGGCAAAGAAAAAATAGTGACCGGTACCCCAGATAAAGACTTGCACGATGACGACTTTTTCTGGGTGTCTGGCAACTATGAAACAGCCGACGTACCGGGCTGGTTCATTAGCAAGAATTTCGGTGAAACATGTAAGCCGTGCTAACCTGCTCGGTCAATTGCTTTTCTTCAATGCTCTGTACTTAGCCATTTTTCTGCTTTCCTTTGCAGCGATCCAAGCCTTACAAGCCAACTACCACTACCCCAACGAAGAAGCCATCCGGACCGTGCTCCGCTACCGTCACCGGGATTGTAACGAGCTACTCAGGTACACTCCCACATACAGATACTCAGCTCCACGCCGGAGTAAGGTCACAGACTTTCTCCGTGCTCCGTCACCTCCTCCAGACCCAACACTACCGGACGTGCCCCTAATCCGGTTAACCGAAGAAGAAGAGATGGCAAAACGAAGCCGTATCAAGAACCTCCTCACAGCAACTTCCGCCGAGATACCGAGCGTCATCACCCGCGCTCCAGCTGCCGGTCAATCCAGCGGGGCCGTGGTTGCGCTTGCGTCTCCAGCTGCCGGGCAAGCCAGCCAAGACAACCGCCGGGCTGGCAAAAGGCCTCGCGCGGACCCCTCTGCCGAGCTGGTTGAAGAGCTGACTACCGAGCAACCAGCCGTCACGGTGGACCCAACACCGGCATGGCGACCGCAGCTCAAACACCGGGGTAAGGAGATCCCGGCAACAGCCTCCGTGAAGGGCGATAAAGAACATCTTCTCGCCTTTGACCTCTCCAAGGCCCTTCTACTACCGAGCGACGTGGTCGGCAGCGACCATGTTCCAGACACTCGGTTGGTGAAGTCGGCCGTGAAGTCCATGACCAGGGTAAGAGTCTCAAACTTCTACTCAAATTTTCACAAGTGTTTGCTCGGTTTCCTCTCTGATCAATCTTTCTTCTTGCAGGCCATCCAGAAGCAACACTTGGTCATGGAGCGAATTCATCGACTGCGGCAGAAGGCGAATGACACTGCCAGCCAAGTCCAAAGTCTTCAAACCGAGCTCGGCCGAGCAAAGTCTTCACTTGATAGCCAAACCGACAACTTCTCGGCCAACTTGGAGACGCCGAGAAAAAGAGGGATGAGCTCCAGGCCGAGCTGGATGCATTGAAAAAGTCCAGGGAGAAAGAGCTGGAGAATGAAAATAATGTCGGCTTCAAGGAGGCCGAGGACAGCTACAAAAAGCAAGTCTTTGCCACCCAAGATATATACTTCAAAGCGGGTTGGAAGTCTGCTTGCGATCAGCTCGGCCAAGGTCCTGGGACCGACGTGTTTGCCTCTCCGCCGGCTGCCTTCCTTCCGACCTATCTCGTGCCATATGCCAATGACATCTTCAGCGCGTTGCAGGCTGAGGCCGAGGAAGGACTCGAAGGAGAAACCGAGGCAAGTGCTGAGGAACAGGACCGCCAAGAGCAAGAGCAGCCCGGCCAAACTGAGACCGGAGTCCAAGACCAATCACCAACGGTCAACTTGGAGGCAACCGAGGATGAATTCACTAACCTTTCCCCCTTAGCTTAGTTTTCTTTTTCCTGCTTTTCGTCTGAACATGTAACCGGGCTAAGTTCCCCACCTTTTGTACTTATTTTCACATTAATGAAAAAGCTTTAATTTCATTAAGTGTTTGCACGGTCTTCAATTGAAGTAACTTTAACCGAACAAAATACCTCGGATAGGCTAATCATCTTGCTCAAATTAATTAACCGGAAAAGACATCTCGGTTTAAATACAAAAGTTGCAAATCATTAACAGAGCCAACCGGAATAAAACATCTCGGTTTGTACTCAAGTTGAACAAACATCAACTCGTTCAACCGGCGTAAATCATCTCGGTTGAGAATCCAAGTTGAGCAAATCATCAACTCGTTCAACCGGAGTAAATCATCTCGGTTGAGAATCTCAGAGTTGAGCAAATCATCAACTCGTTCAACCGGAATAAATCATCTCGGTTGTTGTACTCAAAGTTGAACAAAACATCAACTCGTTCAACCGGCATAAATCATCTCGGTTGAGAATCTCAGAGTTGAGCAAATCATCAACTCGTTCAACCGGAGTAAATCATCTCGGTTGAGAATCTCAGAGTTGAGCAAATCATCAACTCGTTCAACCGGAGCAAATCATCTCGGTTGATCTCGAAGTTGAGCAAATCATCAACTCTTCAACCGGAGCAAATCATCTCGGTTGAAGTCCAATTTAAACAACAATCAAAATGCTAAGGCAAAGATGAGACACTTCTATATATTGACAAAAAGAATGTTACATGAAGTGTAAGGCAAAAAATTCCTTTTCACGAAAAGAAAGCAAAAGCTAGAAATAATACAGTTTGAGGTTGGCCGCATTCCATGGCCGGGGTATTCCTCTACCATCCAAGTCCTCCAAATGGTATGCCCCCTTGCCCGCCAGACCGGTTATCTTGTAGGGTCCTTCCCAATTTGCCCCTAGTTTGCCTTCACCTGGCACCAGGGTATTGCCCATGACCTTCCTCAAGACCCAATCACCTACTTTGAACGGTCTGGGGTGCACGGTTTTGTTGTATTTCCTTGAAAGCTCTTGTTGGTAGGCGGCCACATGGATGAGAGCCTTTTCCCGGCGTTCTTCCACTAGGTCCAATTCCAGGGCAATGGCTTCGGCGTTCAGCTCGGGCTCAAAACTTTCACTTCTGAGGGTGGGCATACCAACTTCCAAAGGGATGACCGCCTCCATGCCATATGCCAAAGCAAAAGGAGTTTCCCCGGTAGATCGCCGCGGGGTTGTTCGGTACGCCCAAAGGACACTAGGGAGTTCCTCAGCCCACTTTCCTTTGGCTTTCTCAAGCCTCTTCTTCAGTCCATCAAGAATGGTCTTGTTCGAAGCCTCGGCTTGACCGTTGGACTGCGGGTAAGCCGGAGTAGAGTTGTAGAATTCAATCTTCAAATCTTCACAAAACCCCCTGAATAGGCGGCCGTCAAATTGGGTGCCGTTATCCGAGATCAGAATTTTGGGGACGCCGAACCGTGTTACCACATTTTGCCAGACAAACCGCTTGACGTCTTTCTCCTTGATTGTCGCCAAAGGCTCAGCTTCAACCCACTTGGTGAAATAGTCTGTAGCCGCGATGAAGAACTTCCGGTTGCCTGGTGCAGTTGGGAGCGGCCCCACTATATCGAGCCCCCACATTGCAAAGGGCCAAGGGCTGGTGAGGGGAAGGAGTTCCCTGGCCGGCTGGTGGATCTGGTGGGCAAACTTCTGGCACTTCTCACACTTGCGAACATACTTCTGTGCGTCGGCTTGCATGCACGGCCACCAGTAGCCTTGCGAAATAGCTCGGTAGGCCAAGGACCTGCCCCCTATGTGACTGCCACAGATGCCTTCGTGAACTTCGTACAGGAAGGCTTCCACGCTGCTCGGGTGCACACACTTCAGGTAGGGACCGGTGAAAGACTTCTTGTATAAAGCGCCTGATGGAGAGAGCCAAAACCGCTCTGACTTCACCCGCACTTTATGTGCTTCCTTCTTGTTGGCTGGAAGGGTCCGTTCTTTGAGAAAGAGGATTATAGGGTCCATCCAAGAAGGACCTAGCTCGGCGCAGTGTACTTCTGTCTGCCCGGTTTCCTCAATGCTGGGCCTCGGAAGGAATTCAATCAAAAGAGGGTTGGGAGATGTGCTGTCGACCATAGAAGCAAGGCCGGCCAACTCATCTGCTCGGCCGTTTTCTTCGCGGCCAATCTGTTGGACCCTGATCGCCTGAAATCGCTTGATGTGGTCCCTGACCAGAGTTGGTACTTCATCATTCTGTCATCCTTTGCCTCGTAAACCCCAGACACTTGGTTAACCACAAGCTGGGAATCACTGTAAACCATTAGCTCGGATGCTTGCATCTGAAGCGCGCTCTTGAGACCAGCCAAGAGCGCCTCGTACTCGGCCTCATTGTTGGATGCTGGGAATCCGAGGGTGATAGAGTGTTCGATGGTCAGCCCGTCTGGCGAAATCAATACTATACCCAGCCCGGCGCCGTGGCGGTTTGAAGCCCCATCGACAAAAAGTTTCCACATCTCCCCCACAAAGAGCTTCCAACATTCTGATGGGTCCTGAGAGGCTCGAAGGTTGATGGGATCACGGTTGCACGGCTGTTCGGTTTCAAGTTCTGTGCTGAGCGGTTCCACTTCAGCCCCCCTTGGCGATTCGGCGCCGGACTCAGCAAGTTGATCCATAATGCCTAAGTCCGTAGGCGAATCGCCAGGTTGCGGTATTATGCCGGCCGCAGGCTCTGGGCGGAGCGGTTCCACTTCCCCCCGTGGTGATGCGGTACCGGACAGAGGAGGTTGGACGGTGATACCCAACTCCGTCATCGCATCGCCGGGCTGTGGTATCGTATTATCTGAAGGTGCTTCGGTGGGGCGCGCAAGTTCCGCGTCGCCAACACCGCCAAGTTGTTGTATTTCGGTCGGGCTTGCATTCACCTCTTCATCTGCCGCGGCAATATCGACCGGGCAAACCGGATGAGTTCCAGGTGAGAATTCAGCAACGAAGTCGGCCAAAGTCTGGGCTTTTATGGCAGTGCGAGGCTGGAACTTGACGTCAAACTGTCCCAACTCGACCGCCCACTTAAGAATTCGACCGGAAAAGTCCGCGCTCGAATAAAGCTTTGAGGGGGAACTCGGTCAGAACGATTATTGTATGTGCATGGAAATAGTGCGCCAACTTCCTTGAGGCCATCATTAATGCCAACGCAAGTTTTTCCAGCGGCAAGTATCTCGACTCTGCCGGTAGCAAGGTTTTGCTGACGTAGAAGATAGGGAGGTGCTTGATTCCTTCCGAGGACAAGCACCGCACTGACTGCATGTGAGAAACGGCCAGATATAGGTAGAGTTCTTCTCCGGGCACCGGTGTGACCAACAGTGGCGCTGAAGACAAATACTTTTGAGCTCAGCCAAAGCCCGGTCACACTCTCCATCCCATGAGAACTTTGATTTCAAGGCTTGAAAGAAGGGCGGCAGCGATCTGATGACCGGCTTATAAATCGATTAAGCGCGGCGGCCATTCCGGCCAGATACTGCACGTCCTTAGCCGAGTTGGGCTGTTTTAACTCTTGCACGGCTCGGATTTGTGTAGGGTCTGCTTCGATACCTCAGTTCGTGACTAGGAAACCCAAAAAAATTTCAGATCCCACGCCGAAGGCACACTTAGACGCATTCAGGCGCAGCCTGTACTTTTTGAGAATGGCGAACATCTCGGCCAAGTCGGACAAATGGTCTGCTTGATGCCAGCTCTTAACCACCATATCATCAATATAAGCCTCCATTGTTCGGCCTAGCAGAGGAGCGAACATCTTGGTCACCATCCTTTGAAAAGTTGCCCCGGCGTTCTTCAAACCAAAAGGCATGACTCGGTAGCAGAAGAGTCCCCTTGGTGTAGTGAATGAGGTGACCTCTCGGTCGGGCCCATGCATGGCAATCTGATGGTAGCCGCGGTAGGCGTCCAAGAAATTGAGCCTGTTATGTCCAGCCGTTAAGTCCACAAGCTAGCCTATTCTAGGCAAAGGGAAGCTGTCTTTCGGACAAGCTCGGTTGACGGTCTTGTAGTCGACGCAAACTCACCACTTCCCATTCTTCTTGGGCACCACGACTGTGTTTGAAATCCACCGAGGGTAGTGCACTTCCTGAATTGCTCGCGCCTCAAGCAAGTTCTTTACTTCCTCCGCAACTACCTCGGCGTGATGCAGCGTCGATCTCCTTGTTCGCTGAATGACCAGCTTGGCTCCGGGGAAGACATTGAGATGATGGCATATAAACTCGGATCGAGACCGAGCATGTCGTAAGGCGACCATGCAAAGACTTCGATGTTGGCCATCAAAAACTCAACCAACTCGGTCCTTTCTGGGCTATAAGGCTTGAGCGAGCAAGAAGAACTTGTCCGGATGCTCTGTATTAATTCGCACCTCCCCAATTCCTCGACAGCTTTATCCTCGGCCTTGGTGCCCACATCGTCAAGGACTCCACGGTCCTCCGGTCCCTCAATCATTTGAACGAAGCCTTTGGCAGCTCGGCTCCCGTTGACTGCCACGAAGCATTGCTTCGACATGACTTGATCGCCCAAAATCTCCTCGATTGCCCCCATAGCCGAGGGGAATCTCATCACCTGATGAAAGGTCGACGCTATGGCCTGCATAGCGTGAAGCCATCCCCTTCCAAGGATCAAATTATAAGTAGATGGCACCTGCAACACCCAGAACTCCACTTGTTTGACCATGGATCCCGCTTTGACCGGCAGGATAATCTTTCCCAAAGGCCACTCCGGCTGCGAGTTGAAACCAACCAGTGGCGAAGTTGCCGGGCCAAATCTGTATCTCGGAACTTGAGCTGTTTAAAAGCGTCGTAGTACATGATCTCGACCGAGCTTCCCTGATCGATCAAGATCCGTTTGACATCAAATTCTTTGACGCGGAGTGTAACCACTAGGGCATCGTTGTATGGCGTCTGAACGCACTCTAGGTCTCTTGAGGAGAACTGATCACATCTTTCTCTTCGGTCTTCCCCCTCTTGATCGCAGGCTGAACCGACAAAACTTCCCTCATGTGTTCTGCTGCCTTCTTGATCATACCTCGGAGCTCGCATACACGCGCCGGTTCCACTATGCCGTGGATGACATTAACAACCCTGGTGAAGGCGCATCTCAGTCATCCAGTCCCCGCAGGTCAACCGGAGCTTGATTTGCCTTCACGCCCCCATCAATGTAAAGGTCCAGGTGTCCGGCTGTGACTAGCTCTTCCAAGTGTTGCCTCAAAGGCAAACAGTCCTCTGTCCGGTGGCCGCGCTCTCGGTGAAACGTGCAACGGTACCGCAGATTGAAGCCCTTCTGTCCATCGCCCAACTTAGTAGGAAACCGGACATACTCCTCGTCATGAATTTCACTAAGTATGCGATAGATTGGAATCTTAAAGACCGTGGTGATGCCTGTCCTGGACTTCAACCTTCTGTTTGCATCAGCTACATCATCCTGGGGGTAGTCATCCCGGTCATTCCGACGACCCCTACCCCGGTTTTTGCGATTTGAGCCACGGTCCGATTCCTCAGCGCGGTCATTTGATCGGCTGGACTCTTGTCCGACCGCGTGCACTTTTCCAGCCGACTTCTTGTCTGTTGCTACCGGAGTTTCCTTCGCAGTAGATGCTGACGCATCATCCTCTACTTGGATGTGCTCATTGATGCGTTGCATAAGCTGGCCCATGGATGTTGGCTAGTGCATGGTAAGCGAGTCCTGCAGTCTATGTCCGACCAGGAGACCACGCGTTGTTTGATTGCTAGGTTGACTGGGCAATCCAAGATCTCGTTGAAGGTCTCCCAATATCTGGAGTTGTATGCCTTCAATGTGTCGCTCGGTTCCATCTTGACACTCAGTAGGTGGTCAACTTCCTTTGGTGTTTTTGTGTTGGTTTTGAAGCGCGTCACAAAGGCTTCAGCCAACTGATGCCACCTTTCTATGCTCCCCTCCAGCAACCTCTCGAACCATTTGAAGCCCAGTTCGCCTAAACTTGACGGGAAGATAAGGCACATAAGTGCGTCATTCCGCCTATGTCCGGCCATGACCTGTCGAAAGTGGCTCACATGCATGTAGGGATCGGTTTTTCCGTCGTAGAGCGTGAATTTAGGCTGGTGGAAGCCTGCCAGAAGCGGTGTTGTTTCTATCCCCAGGGAGAAAGGGGTGGCGCTCAGCATTGCCAAGTCTGTATCTGGAATGAGTGGCGCTGCTAGGCAGGGTGGAGGCATTCCGACCTCCTCGCTGGTGTGAACCCCATAAGATAACCGCTGGAACGCCGGCACCCTCTAAGCCTCCCGCCGGCGAGCCCGTTCCTTCAAGACTGCCCGCAAATCCTCTGAACGAGCGGAATAGGAGTACCTCGACGTCGTCACCGGACGTGAGGGCTGGTAAGTGCTATCTTGCGCGTTGGACTTCTCTGCACGCACATCGAAATCACCAACCTTGTAACTTCTGGTAATAGAAATGGACGGAGTGTGTCGCTGACTTTGACTGCCTGAACGGCGGGGTTGGGTGCGCTCACTGTGGTCTCCCACTCCAGCTACACCCTTCCCTTTGACATGCCGCTTCAGCTCCTCCATCTCCGCCGCCATTCGCCGGATGACGGCGTCCTGGTCCCTTAGCTTGTGTTCTAGACGTCTGGCATGTGATTCTCTCCGCCGCCGATGACCGTCGGGACTCCGTGAATGACCATAACTTCTTCCGCGCTTATCTCGTGCATCTCCCGACTGTCCTCCGAGGAATGTGTCCAGGTCCACCATTGGAGGGATGGCGGGATGTCCTTCTCTCCGTCGCCTGACTCCAGCGTAACTCCGTCGATGGCAGACAACGGAATCTCGTCATTGTTCGCCATAAACGATGATCAGATGAGCCTGGTAGACAAGGTTTTGTCTGCAAAGTTCCCACAGATGACGCCAATTGTGCGGGGAGCAAATATTCAGGCAAGCCCGCACTCCTTTCTTCCAAGCTCCAGCCCGTCCGATCGACCTGCGTACACACTACGCATATGATACTTATTAGTTAAAATGCCTAGTATAACTCACTTTTTTCAACTCTAATACACTAGATATATAATTAAGCATTTTGGCTCAACTCACATTCACTAGTTACATGTAACTAACCTTCAAAGACTAGACAAAATGTAATTAATCCTTATGATCATTTTCCTCTATCTTTGTTGCTAATGTAGCATTCTATAACATTATTCATGTGTTTGGTTTCAATTTTTTGTATTCAATTTTCTAGAAATTGAGTTTTTTATTTGTCGTATTTTTTATTTTTAGTGAATATTTTTAATATTTTAAGCAATTTTTTTACTTTTTTAGATGTACCTTACTTACACTACTAGAAAAAGTACTTTTTGCGACCGTCACAAGCCGTCGCAAATAATAAAAATACAGTCGCAAAAGACTTTTTGCGATGGCACATGCGACCGCAAATGGGAGACGCAAATGTAGGAGGTGGCAAATACTTTTTGCGACGGCAAAGCAACGGTCGCAAGTTATTTGTGACTGCCAAAGCTACTTTTTGAGACAGCTATTTTGCGGTTGCAAAAAAAAAAACACACTTTTAGCGACTTTTTTTTTTACCGTCGCAAATAATTATTTTTTATAACAATCATATATATGATTGCTACCAAAAAAAAATAAAATAAATCAATTGCAAGCATCTAACAATTTTTTTTAATGAAAAATAACAAAATTAACAAATTAATTAAATTTATAATAGAAATATTAACCTATATATATAAGTGTGCAAACAAAATATAAACTTTCATACATGCAAAACAAATATCCATCAATCATCCTTAAAATACATCGTACTAAAAGATTCAAGTCTTCAAAAAAAAAAAAAAACAAAACAAAACAAAAAAAGCAATATAATGCACTTTAATGTGTTAGTTTAACTTGAAATAATCAAATAAAACTATTTCAAAAGAAATTGTCAAAATAAAAAAAAGAGGTCATTCTCTAAATTCTTTTGCTTGGAGTAAATTACAAAAATATAGATGCCAATTCGTAATTTGCACAAATAAATAGACAACAAAATGGTCACCCAATCCAATCAAACTAATGAATAAACTAAAATATTTGAAAAATGAACATAATTAACATATGGTATTTTGTAAATATAATGGGAGTCTTATAACTTGTTACAAGTAAACTCGGCCACTTAGGCATAGTTAATGGATGCTGTGCGGTGAGAAAATATTCAGGCAAGCCCGCACTCCTTTCTTCCAAGCTCCAGCCCGTCTGATCGACCTGCGTACACAACGGCGGTAAGCTACCCGGCGGTGTATGGCCAGAAAACCCCTCCGACGGTCAAGTTAGAACACACACAGGGATAGAGAGAGAGAGAGAGAGGACTGAGTTATGTTTAGTGTATCTCACCAAATGTTCCTCTGTCTCAGCATGGGGGGCGCAGACTCACTTATATACCTTCTACGCCCCAAATTCACTCCCATTAGTCTCTCGATAGGTGATGCAGCTATCCCATCTGTCAGCGCAAATCTTGCTGAACACCACCTAACCAAACTGCCAGCCCACTCTACTGGGAGCTCGGCAGCCGGGCTGCATCTTCTCGGCTATCAACGGCCGTGCTATGCAGCTGGCCAGAGCGCTCCGCTCGCCGTGCTCAATAAGGACCGAGCTCAGCTGCATCCCGGCATAGCCGAGCTCGGGACAACTCATGCTGGTTTGCCGTCGGCCTTCCTTCCGGGCTAACTCATGAACCGTGGAACAACCACGCCTTTCCTGGCGCCGGTCATCTCACTTGACCGGCCTCTACACCATGAAACCAAGTATCTCGGTCCAACTACGCTTCGCCTTAACCAAGCAAATCCTTTCTGACAGGGTCGTGCGACCTCCGCCCAATCTTGTTCGGCCCAAATCTGTCCGGCCATTACCTCGGCCCAATCCAGATCATAAATCTCCCTCTCAGATGCATATCTCATTCCTTTACTCAAGTTCCAAGTGTCCGATGCAATACTTCCCAAATTTAAAAGAGTCCATGTAATATAACTTTTGAGGATATGATATAAGCATCACAAGTATTTCTTACCAGATGAACCCCCCTTTTTATACCATGATTATGAAGTGCATCAAAATCTAGTTGAATGGATACACCTAAGAACTCTTGGCAAAGATGAATGAAAATCATGCATCACAACTACTTAGTGTCCACATTTACAGCAAATGAACAGCTTATTTGTCATTTCAGCCCCAAAGGCAAGTCCATGAAAGATTATTATTTGGAAACAATTGATTCACATAAGGCATACATAAGCATCCATACACCAGTTTCCTAATACAACTTCAGAAGGCTTGCCAGTCAATAAAATTAAAGATATAACCATAAGAAAAACTCATGTACCATCAGTTTTGTCCAGAAGCTCATTCAATGCTACAGGAAAGTCAGAATCCAAGACGAGTGGATACACATGCTTTGCATTTTGAACTAAGTTTTTTGGTTTTCTGCGTCTCAGTGGCTTTGAACTGTATACAAATTATGTTCATTCATTTAAGGTGTAATTAAGGCCGAAATGTACATCATTGAGGCCGTTAATTAGAATCTCTTAACTTCACTTGCTGGTCAAACCGTGTATTTTATGTGTGTTGAATGTCAATCAGGTTATACATCGTCGGAGCATAAAATGGGCAAAAAGACAAAATTTGGACAGAGTTGACTTTTTCTAGAAAAGTCAAACTGATGTTTTAAACCTGTTTGGAAGTGAGTAGAAGTATAAAAAGAAAAGGAAAAGGCTTTTCTAGGGTTCTAAAATTGTTTTGACCTAAAGAGAGAGGCTAGGGTTTGGGGAAAGAGAAAGGAACAAGAAGCTTCAAAGATGTCTCCCATGGTGGTTCCTTCTCCATCTACCTCCTCCCACTCTTCCATGAGTGGCTAGTCTCCTTTTCTAGGGTTTTGATGAAACCCTAGCCATGTAACTATTTTGTTTTCCTTTCGATTCTCAATTATGTAAAGGTTTGAACCATTGTATGGTGTTTTAGAAATTCTTTATATATAATTTTCATTATCTTTTCAAATATTTGACTTTCTGTGATTGTTGAATGTTATCCATACATGAGTTTTCTATTCTTTCACATTCAAGGTATGAGACGAACCATACTACGAGGGACGAGTCGTGTCACTACCCTAGTTTAGAGTGAACGGTTCGTACTACTTGAGATGGTTCGTGCCCGTACATTGAATGTGATGATTTTCTTGTTAAATGCTTTGAACTTGTAGTTGCAAAGCATTAATCTGTTCAAACCCTAGGATAATTGATTTCAATTGGAAACCCTAATTACGTGGCTAGTGGTGGATTCTTTGCCCTAGTTTTTCCCCCAATTCAGTAAACCAATTTCATTTATTATTAATAATTTAATTCCTTAGTTTAATTTATTCGTTATTAAATTAGGTTATGATCATTCAATCTTTTTATCAAAATTAATTTAGGAATTTAACAATTAAATTAGTTTAATTTCACAATAGTCCCTGTGGATCGATACCTGGACTTGCCATTATTCTAATAGAATTTGGTATAGTTTAGTGATTATATTTTGGTGTGTTCAACGACCCATCAAATTTTGGCACCGTTGCCGGGGACTTCTGGCGAAATTAGTTAATTTAAAGTTACATTCTTGTTTTAATTTTTAGTTTAGGATTTTATGCTTTTGGTGTTGCTAAGTGTGCAGAGCGTTTGAAATTGGAGCTATCATTGAAGTGCAAGCGGAGCGCAGCCGAGCTTTAAAAAAAAATAAAACCGCAGCACTAAAGTGAGTAAACAGAAGCAAACACTCACAAGCAAAGCACCAAAGTGCTAAAACGAAAGTCAAAGCTCAACTGGGGGTTGGAGACAACGTCTACACGTCAAGCACCGCAAGATGAGTAAAGCGTTTTCGTTAAACCGCTGTGAGTATTTCTTCCTTTGGTATTTTGCTTTCATACTTAGTGCACAGAGTCGAACTTATTGTTGTGTCTGTGGGTAGGTATGCACGGGCGTCGTTCTTGTCGCCCTGAATTGTGGTGTTTGGACCTTGAACTAGAAAGGACCCTTAGGAGACTTAGGGCTTCTGCCCGTGTTCCTAGGCTTGAGTATTCATATTCATACATTGAGCCAGTAGAGATGGCAGATCCTAATGTCCCGAATGTGCCCAACCGGACACTTAAGGATTATTTTACACCCACTGCATATACATACCATCATGCATCCAATTGCCCAACACCACTGCTGCTCACTATGAGATTAAGTCCAGCACCATACAAATGCTCCATCATTCCATGGACTAACTCATGATGACCCTTATAAGCATTTGAATGAATTTCTGGAAATTTGCTCGACAGTGAGGATCCAGAATTTCACAAATGAGGCCTTAATGTTGCGATTGTTTCCATTCTCGTTAAAGATAAAGCCAAACACTGGCTAAATTCTTTACCTGCTAATTCAATCACAACTTGGGACCAATTACAACAACGGTTCTTGGAGAAGTACTTTCCCATAGGTAAAACCAACCAACTTAGGCGAGCCATCACAAACTTTGCTCAAATGGATGGCGAGCAATTCCATGAGACGTGGGAAAGACTTAGAGACCTTCTACAACAGTGTCCCCACCACCAAGTGCCTGATTGGCAACTTGTTCAAACATTTTATTATGGCTTAACTGAGCCGCACCGCCAAATGGTGGATTCGTCCTGTGGTGGGACATTTATGTCTAAAAATGATGCCGAGGCATGGCAATTGTTTGAGAACTTAAGTGATAATTCCCTTCACCATGCTCCGCAGCCCGGCAAGTCTGGCAACCAGTAGTTGGAGCCCCGAGAAGAGGGGGCATTTATGAGGTTGGGCAAAATTAGAGTTAGCCCAACAAGTAGAGGCACTATCCCGCAAGATAGACCACTTATTAGCTACGGGACATGCCCCTACCCAGCAAGATCAGCCTCAATTCCGTGAGGCATGTGTTATATGTGCGAGCCCTGCTCATGACTTGAGTGAGTGCCCTTCGGCATCACAATTTCCAGAGTTAGTCCAAGAGCATGTGAATGTGGCTCAAGGATTCTCCAACCCGGGTAATGACCCATACTCCAACACATACAATCCGGGATGGAGAAATCACCCTAATTTCTCATGGAGACCCCCTTCACAAGGCACTTCTTACAATCTCCACCACCAAGGCAGAATTTCAATAATTTTGCCAACCAATCATCCTACCAACCACCGCAACCTTATCGACCCCCACAACCGTACCGGCAACCACAACCTCCACCTGTTCCTCAGGAAACTCTGCCTTTGAGACTCAGGTGTTGGAAGTTCTCTCAGAACTTAAGGGGTTAGCACCGATAGTTCACTCCCACACTCACTCTATTGCCAAGATAGAGACCCAATTGGGTCAAATAGCTAACAACATGAATCGGAGAGATGAGGAAAATTACCAAGTCAAACTGTGGCCAACCCTAAGGGACAATACGGGGCAGAGATTTCGGGTGGGAATGGTAAGCAACATGAGCAAGTACAGGCGGTGGTTGCTTTGAGAAGTGGTAGGGAGTTAGAGTCTCAGTTAGTAGTCGATGCAACTAGAGTTAAGAAGGGTGACCACGGGGGTACATCTAATGCGAGCAAGGGTGATGGGGAAATACTTAAGAGGGATGACTTAGTCCCTAGCACTCCATATGTGCCTAAGGCACCCTTTCCCCAATGCCTTGATACACCGTCCCTTTTAATAAGAAGGCGGCATCGAGGCAATGATGGATGTCTTTAAACAGTAAAAATCAACCTCCCTCCTGTTGGAGTGATTAAGCAAGTACCATCATATGCCAAATTTCTGAAGACCTTTGTACGCAAAAGCGTAAATCTAGGACACATGGTCCCAAAAGGTCCTACTCACGGAGCAAGTAAGCTCCATCTTGTTGAATGACACACCTCCTAAGCTTAAGGACCCGGGTGCCCCAACCATTGCATGTATTATAGGGGACCATTTCATTGATAGGCCTTATTAGATTTAGGGGCTAGTGTCAATTTATTGCCGTACTCTGTGTACGAGGAATTTGGGCTTGGCGAGCTGAAGCCCACTACTGTCACTCTTCAATTGGCTGACCGGTCCCTCAGAGTGCCACATGGCATGATTGAGGATGTGCTAGTTAAGGTTGATAGGTTCTACTTTCCTGTTGACTTTTTGGTGTTAGATATGGAACCGGTAGCCAGTTCTAAGAAACAAATCCCGGTGATCTGAGGTCGACCTTTCTTGGCTACGGCCAATGCATGCATCAATTGTCGGACCGGGGTTATGGAAGTTTCATTTGGTAACATGCACGTGAAACTTAATATTTTCCAAGCATCCCAACAATCTCATGAGAGAGAGGAGTGTTTATTAGTGGATGTTGTGGATGAGATTGTGGAGGAGGCTTTGCCTCCATTCTTGTAGAGGACCCTTTAGAGGAGGTATTAAAATTGTTGGATGCGGGTATTATATACCCCATCTCAGATAGCAAGTGGGTGAGTCCCACACAAGTGGTGCCCAAGAAATCAGGCATCACCGTTGTTGAGAATGAGGGAGGAGAGTTAGTCCCCACACGAACCACTACTGGGTGGCGAGTGTGCATTGATTATTGGAGACTAAATTCCTCGACTAGGAAAGATCATTTTCCTTTACCCAGGGGTTTGATGGACCCATTTTATTATGCTTGATAGATTGATTCCTTATTTTTTTTTTTATTATTATTATTATTTTCTTCTTTCTTCTTTCCCTTCTATGTTATTCTGTTTTTCTTTATTCTCGTTATGCTTTATTTGCGTCTAGGAGACTTTAAATCCTCTAAAGGTGTAATTCCTTTGGTGTTTGCCGTGCCCGAACGGCATCTGACGGTCTGGTATAGCCACCTAACCGTGTTTGTAATGAGTTCCTAGGAGACCAACTGAGACGGTGGAAACTGGAGTTCGAATAGCAAAGCCTAGAACACAAAGGTTTGGGATTTCCGAGACTAGAGTCTGGTTTAAATACCCAGGGGTGTGGAGATTGCTTCAAAACTACCTCGGCTTGAACTTTGTATGGCAGCCCCATAGTTGAGGTAGCTTTATGCGCCTCGATTCTGGATACCGAATCAACCTAATCTGTCACCGTGTTGGAGAATAGGAAAGTTACATACACAGTTAGGGAGAAAAGTAGTACCCGGTTTTCGCGTGAAGATTATACCTTTAGTAGCCATTCCGTTATTTTCCCATGTGTTATATTTATTTCGGATGTCAATTGAAGGTAGAAATGGTTTAGTATATTTGGGTTGTACTAGCCCGAAGGCTATAAACTACGCTGGGTTTTATTACCTGGAGGATTCTGAAGGGGCAACTTTATGCCATAACTCTGGTGCCTTTTGTTAGGTACTGAGAGTTAGTTTAAAAAAAAAAAAGAAAAAAATTTGTTCAATTTAAAAATAAAAAAAATTTGTTGTTATCATGTTCAATTGTAATTGTTTAAAAAAAAAAAAAAAAAAAAAGGGAAAGAAGTGTTATACTTGTCTTATTTAAAAACAATAAAACATATATATTTGTGTTGTAATTAATTTCGTTTTTATTTAAAAAAAAAAAAAAACTCTCGCACATGCGGCACTATTCACACACGTGCGTCACAATTTGGCAAAATCAAATGTTGCCTCTTGCTTTAAAAGCAGGTGCGGGACGCCGTTTAAAAAAAAAATAAAAATAAAATTTTGCGCAGGGTGGCAAAATCGCCGCACGTGCGCCATTGGCCCCGCACGTGCGGGAAAGTTGGGAGTTTTCATGTCTGCACTCTGCTTTAAAAGCAAGTGCGTGGCCAGTGCGGAAAGGTGCGGAAAAAATTTAAAAAAAAAAAAACTGCACAAGGGATGAAAAGTTTGGTGAATGGCGCCACAGTACTTAAGTTTGTTTGGTTTTGCTTTATGTTTATTATTATTATTTTTTTTTAATGTATTTAAGTAAATAAATTTTAAATAAATACATAAATAAATTTAAATAAATAAATAAATATATAATTATTTTATTTATAATATTTTATATATATATAATAAAGAATAATAATAATAATCGTATTTTATTTATTTATTTATTATTTTCTATTTTCTTTCTATTTTCGTAAAAAAAAAAAAAAAAAAAAAAAAAAAAACCTCAGATATCATGGTGCTAACAATAATCTTAATTTAGTTTTTTTTTTAAATTTGCTATATTTGTTTAGTTTAAATTATTTCGTTACTAATTCTCATTAGTTTGCGGATTATTTTTTTTTTATTTTTAATTTTATTTGTTTAGTTAGTGATGTTATTTTTATTTATTTTTTTTTCTATTCTATGATGTAATTGTTCATTTCATTATTAAGTAGTTTAGTTTTTATTTTATTTTATTTTATTTTCTTCTCTTCTATTAATTCAAAAAAAAATGTTTAGTTTAGGTTATTTTATTCTATACTTTAGTCTCTTTTGTAGTTTAGTTATTTTATAGTTTAGTTTAGTTTATTTTATTTTATAATTTAGTTAATTTAATTTAATGTCATTTTTATTCATTTATTTAATTCTTTCTTTTCTTCAAAAAAAAAAAAAATGTGAAGTGTGTATATGTTACTCTCTGCCTACCTGGATGTGTACCTACAATTCAGGTAATATTCTCTCATTTCTCTTTACTTTTCCATTGAGGACAATGTCATATTCAAGTTGGGGGATGAGGGTTATATTTTATTTTGTACATTTCTATTTGGCTCATAAGTCATACTTATACCTGTTTCACTTGATTACATTACTTCACTTGATGTGACTTTTTGCTAGTAGGGTGATGATATTTGCATATGTTAATTGGCGAGCATAGTAGAGTTGTATGAAAAGGGTTTATTGGGTAGATACTTGCATGCGATGTTTGCACGAGGAGAGTTGTCTGTGTTTGTGGTTTTAGTACACTTGTCATGAGTATGTCTTAATTCACATGAACACACTATCATAGCGGTGATCTTTTTATTATAATCCCTGGTGTACATCATTGATAATAGCTAGAGTTGCAGAAAAGAATAAATGAGAAGTCAAGATTCTTAAAAAAAAACAAAAAAAAAAAAAAACTTTACTTGTTTGGATTCGTAACCTTTTTAACTTGAGTTATTAAGCCTGTAGGGGTGTATTTACACCTAATGCCCTAAAACCGTCTGGTTTGGGAGTCATTGGCCCAAAACTTGCTACATGGGTTAATTAGAAAGCTTAAGGGACTTGGACATTGCACAGTTAAAAAAAAAAGAATGACTTGTTCGGATTCGTAGCCTTTTCAACTCAAGTTATTAAACCCGAAGGGGTGTCTTTACACCTAGTGCCCTAAAACCGTCTGGTTTGGGAGTCATTGGCCCAATGCGTGTTACATGGGTTGATTAGAAAGCTTAATGGATCAGGACATTGCACAGTCATTTAAAAAAAAAAAAACTTTTGAAAATCTTAGCTGCAACAGGTTAGTTTTTCTGTATGTGTTGGGTGTTATTATGAGTTACACTAGGCTATTATAGTGGATAGTTAACTAAATGGAGATTGCACTTTACACCAAGGGTACTCATGACTTGTTTACTAGCATGCACAAGTACAGGGAACTTTACTTTTGTATTAACTGAATTGTGGTTTTGACTCAATAGGTTCCTTCATGCTTGTCCACTGTGTCTTTAATGACTCATGATGTCTCAATATCACACTGTAGTGGCACATAAGTTGATTGTTAAGTGGAGTAGTGTGGTCATTTGTTGTTGAGTATATATGAATATGTTAATGTTTGTGGGTATCATTTCTGGAAACCCTCACGAGACTTTACTCGTCCACTTGGGGTAACCTTGTGGTTTAAAGGCTTGTTGCATATGCTAAATGCAACCGTTGTCCCACGAAAGAGGAAATAGATAGATTTTGTTTAATTTTATTTTATTTTACTTGCTTGAGGACTAGCAAGTAGTAAGTTGGGGGATGTGATTAAGGCCGAAATGTACATCATTGAGGCCGTTAATTAGAATCTCTTAACTTCACTTGCTGGTCAAACTGTGTATTTTATGTGTGTTGAATGTCAATCAGGTTATACATCGTCGGAGCATAAAATGGGCAAAAAAACAAAATTTGGACAGAGTTGACTTTTCTGAAAAAGTCAAACTGATGTTTTAAACCTGTTTGGAAGTGAGTAGAAGTATAAAAACAAAAGGAAAAGGCTTTTCTAGGGTTCTAAAATTGTTTTGACCTAAAGAGAGAGGTTAGGGTTTGGGGAAAAGAGAACAAGAAGCTTCAAAGATGTCTCCCATGGTGGTTCCTTCTCCATCTACCTCCTCCCACTCTTCCATGAGTGGCTAGTCTCCTTTTCTAGGGTTTTGATGAAACCCTAGCCATGTAACTATTTTGTTTTCCTTTTGATTCTCAATTATGTAAAGGTTTGAACCATTGTATGGTGTTTTAGAAATTCTTTATATATAATTTTCATTATCTTTTCAAATATTTGACTTTCTGTGATTGTTGAATGTTATCCATACATGAGTTTTCTATTCTTTCACATTCAAGGTATGAGACGAATCATACTACGAGGGACGAGTCGTGTCACTACCCTAGTTTAGAGTGAACGGTTCGTACTACTTGAGATGGTTCGTGCCCATATATTGAATGTGATGATTTTCTTGTTAAATGCTTTGAACTTGTAGTTGCAAAGCATTAATCTGTTCAAACCCTAGAATAATTGATTTCAATTGGAAACCCTAATTACGTGACTAGTGGTGGATTCTTTACCCTAGTTTTCCCCCCAATTCAGTAAACCAATTTCATTTATTATTAATAATTTAATTCCTTAGTTTAATTTATTCGTTATTAAATTAGGTTATGATCATTCAATCTTTTTATCAAAATTAATTTAGGAATTTAACAATTAAATTAGTTTAATTTCACAATAGTCCCTGTGGATCGATACCTGGACTTGCCATTATTCTAATAGAATTTGGTATAGTTTAGTGATTATATTTTGGTGTGTTCAACGACCCATCAGTCATTGGCACTCAAACTAACAAAAGCAATTAAAAAATAAATAAATAAGCAGAAGCAATTTATCAATTCAATAGTCAAACAACAAGATTTTATATTTATAGATAACTTACCAAAAGAAAATGTTTGTTGCTTAGGATCAACACCATCTGCAACAATCTGAGTAGAACATAATGGGGGAAAAAAAAAAATCAATAAACATAGTAAATTCCTTTCAAACTCACATCATAATAAAACATTTGCCTGATTTTGGCCACAATGCATCTGTCAACAAATAAAGGTGGAGTAGTGGACATGCATTCAGTTAAGCTATAAAAAAAAATGAAAAAGCTTTTATCATCAAAGTCAGCAACAAGACGACCATGTAGAGGAATTTAGACTAGCCACCTACATCTAAAATCCTTCGATAGTATATCTAGAAGCTAATTTACTGAAAAATTAATTGAAACTTCCCAAAGAGAGACTTCACCAGGAAGTACGGTAGATGATGCAATTGCAGATTTGCACCTTACTAACCTTTTCTCATCAAGAAAAGTATGCAACTCTGGCCAGAACATGCCCCCTTATATATAAAATATATGCACATCTATAGTTGTATGCACTCAAACATTTATGCAGATGTCAACAATTGATTAAATACTAAACCAATCTCCAATAGACACTTTTCATTAAAGAAATAGCATCTCTCCATATATCTGTTTTTACAAAAACGTTTACGGCCTGATAATCTTCAGTGACCTAGAGAATATCAATGCTGTCAATAGTTATGGTTTGAAAGAACTAAATGATTGAATGCTATCATAGATTATTGAAGTTTACCAACCCAAAACTCAAAGTTGAATAGATCATGGGATGAGGGCAAGTGATATTGCAGACCCAGTACAGAAGTTGATATATTTGTTAGAATGAACCTATAAATCTAGATATTCTTTGTTCAGTTCAATCCAAACAGGGGGGAGTAAGAATAGAAATCAACATCTGTTTACCTTAAAGCTTGCACATTTTACCAAGCAGAATGGACAGGAGAATTCTTCTGTCACTGCAAGTTAAGAGTACATATCAGATCCAAAACTCAAACTTCAAGCAATCATTCCATGCTATGTAAGCTCCAACTACAGTACAGTTGCCAAAGTATCAGGCAAAAAGATCAACCATAATAGACACACAAGGTTTTTAGGGATAAGCAGCTGAAGTAAGCACTGCCATTGGGCAGAGAGAGATCCATTGAAAGTTATGTAGAATTATACAATCAATTCCAATAGTACTAAATCTAAATTTCTTCTCCGAGCATTGCCACATCATTCTTGTAAAGTTTTTTGTATGAATTTTAACAAATCAAGGCTCAAGTAGCATAAATTCCTTATTATCAATCATCTATCCAAAGCACCAAACAGCTAACCTAGAATTTAATATTTCATCATCTATATACGATTATGAACATAAATTGAACTTTAGCAGTAAAGTTTACATTGCAGAAGAAATGGTGGCAACACTAGTTTGGCCTGCTGAGTGTGCAAAAGATGTTAGGGTTTCAGCTTGAATTTTGATTGAATGTTTACCGCAGAACTTAGAACTTGAACTCAAAGTCTGCAAACCTAAGGATGCACAGAGAGATCATAAATGATCCAAAATCATAGATAGAAAATGAGAAAGCCAGATAAGTATAAAGAGATTCAAGTAACCAAATATAAATATTCAAAATCACATTTTCCATTTTTTTCCTTCAATTTCTGAGCAAGCAAACAAATTAATAAAGAGATTGAAGCAACAAATATCAAAAAAGAGCCAACAAATCCAGAAATTAGTCCAACATATCATCACAAACTTCCACTCAATCACATATAATACGTACCAAATCACTCCAAAATCTATACACAAGTATTTGAAATACAAATAAACAAGAGAATAATTGAATTAAATCAAAGCGATTCAATCAAATAGAAAGAGTTCAAACGCATGAGAAGTGAGCTTACTCTGCTGCATTTGAGTGCTCCGAGAGAACTTTTCCATGGCAGAGTTAGGGTTTCTCTGCGACGAATCGCGCAAATTGCAGAGAGAGAAAGTACATAATGTATACGCAGATACAAAGAGAGCAAGATAGTGAGAGAAAGAGAGAGAGAGATTGAGAGATCGAGAGAGGGAGAGAGATTGAGAGATCGACATAGAGAGATAGAGAGATCAATCGATTGAGATCAAGAGGGATAGAGAGATTCATACCGGTGAGCGAGAGCGAGAGAGAGAGAGGTTGAGCGAGCCAAGCTAGGGCAAAAGAAATGGAGCAAATAAATAAAAGAAAATATGAGAAATAAATGTTAAATATAAATTAGAGCTTTTTTTTTTTTTGTGACGGCCAAACAAGCAGTCGCAAAAAAATAGTCACAAAAAGTCAATTTTCTAGTAGTGTTAGATATATCTACAAAATAAATATTTGTAAAAAAATATTTTAAAAAATCAATAAATATACAAGAATACAAAAAATGTACTGAATTTTCATATTTTTTTGTACTTTTAATATTTAGTGAATTTTTGTAAAAAAAATTCACAAATATTATTTTTTTAAGTGTACTTATGTTATGTTATGTGTATTTAAAAATTTTAAAAATTACTTATAACGTTAAAAAAATTCAATGAAAAAAAAAACACGGAAAATAAAAAGTTTCAATTTTCTGAAAAGTAAATTCAGAAAATTCAAACCAAACTAACTGAATACTACTTTAATGAATAGCTAAAATAATAAGCATAATTGAAGTAAAAACATAAAAAAAAAAATTGATAAGCAAAATAAAACATAGACTTTATAGTATTTAAATAGGTAAAACACCTAATTATACTGGAGATACCCTCAAGACTATTACCTAAAAGTTTTTAAATTGAACATATTACTCTAGTGCCAAAAACCAATATATATATATAAATTTCAAAAAAAACACCGTCAAAATTTCTTATATCACTACAAGAATTCACATTTAGCAACAAAAAAATTGGTCGCAAAAGTCAATTTTTGGTCGGCAAAAGTTATCCGCGACCAATTTTTTTGGTCGCTAGTTTGGTCGCCAATTGAGGGTCGCGGAAAGTAATTCGCGACCAAAATTTTCGTTGGTCGGCAAAAGTTGGATTTGCCGACTAAATTTTTGGTCGCTAAATATTTAATTACCGCGACTAATTCATTTTGTCGCAAAACACTTTGGTCGCGAAAAGTCACCTTTTGCCGACCAAATTTCTTAGTCGCCAATTGACACATTTCGCGACCAAAAAGTTTGGTCGCCAATTGTGACATTTCACGACCAAAAATTTTGGTCGCCAATTGTGACATTCTGTGACCAAAATTAGTTTGGTCGCCAATTGTTACTTTTCGCGACCAAAACTGTTGGTCGGCAAAAGTGAGTTTCCACGACCAACAAAATTTTTGGTCGGCAATACATGTATTTTTGCGACCAAAACTCTTGGTCGGCAATTGTCATTTTTTGCCAAAAAAAATAATTTATTTGTTGCGACTAATAAATTGGTCGCCAAAGCAGGAAAACAATACACCTGTAATTCCTAATAATTCATTCAATCCATAATAAACCTATAATTTTAAAGCATCATTCAAATTAACTGAATCATTAACATTCGACACAATACATAATTCATTAACATTCAACACAATACAACTATTCTAAGTTTTCATTCACAAATGTGTACTTTCCAATACAGAACAAATGTAAATGTGTACTTTCATTAACATTCATTAACATTCGACACAATACTAATAAATTGATCTAAATGTGTACTTTCCAATACCGAACAAATTTAAATAGAAAAAGGTCTAATAAATTTAAGGTGGGAAATTTCTTCAAAGCAATGTAATTTTGCATCAGGAAGATAGATCATAGAGTGAGGAGCACAAACAACCCTGGAGCAGCATGTCTTTCACACTATCCGCTCCAACTCCCTTGCGTAACTGAGTGTCTGGTTTATTAGTTGCAGAGACGGTATGTCCTTGCAAGGTGCAGATTCTTTTGCCCTATGGAAAATTACAAACCCATTCTTCATCTCCCACGCAAGATGCTCCTGCAAATTGCACATAAAACAATGCTTATCAAGGAGCCCTTAAATTGGACACTAAATAACATTACAAGCTTCCATGTTGTGGATTATGGTGGCGTCAATAATGTAATGATAATATGAATTACAAGACACCCATAATGCATCTATTGAAATTTAAAATCCGTATTCCCAAACAAAAATTGAAAATGAGTTAAGCATTGTTTTCAGAACAAGAATTTACTCACTTCTTTCTGCCAAGAGCAGTAGGATTTGAAAGTAAAAAACCCTAAAGGAGGAGGCTCAAACCTTCAGAGGTCATTCGTCCAGATGATTTCTTATTCTTCTTTCCAACATCTTCATCCAAGACTATAGATTTTCAATCACTAAGAGCTGATGTAGAACATCCAGAAACAGGGTTGTTAATCCCGGAAATCTATGTTAATCCAGAAACGGGGTTGTTAATCCTGGAGCGAGGGGCCTATAGAGGAGTGTTAAGGTTAAGAGTGAGCGTGGTGGTGTTGACAAGCTTCCAGAGGAAGGAGTGAGGCCCCCATAGGAGTTTATGCTACTAAGGTGGAATTTAGCAATTGTTTTTTTAGTTGCTTATTTGCTTTTTTAGAACCTTAAAAAGCTGATGCGGCTGGTAATTACAAAAAATATTCTTTTTTGTTAGTAGAAATGTTGGCTTTTTAGCTTTTTTTAGTTACTTTTTTAAGTTCAAGACAGACTTTTTTTGTCTTTTGGTTTATTTAGCCAAAAAGTAGCTTTTTTTAGCCCATGCCAAACATCCCCTAAGAGTCTAACACAAGTGGTAGATAGAAGTAGTAACAGAAACTTCCAGAACATACCTGAAGATGAAGATTAACTTCATCTGGCCGCGAAAGAAATGGAAAATCGCCCCCACTCTTCAAGTATGCTTGCCTTGCTCCAGGATACTTTTCACTCACTTGATCTTTGAGTTGTTGGGGGGTTGCACAATAGTCGTTGGTCTTCAAGGAGGAGCACATACCCGTGTTATTAAAAAGCAAACAACAACAACAAAACTATCAGCAAAGTTTCCTATTCTGTTTCTATTCTACTCAAGCTAGAAATAACCCACAAAAATTGTAACATGCAACGAGAAAAAAAAATAGATAAAAATTTCAACCACTCAAAAAGACATGCATGGCATTTTAACGAATATGATAACCAAACCAAATTAAGGTATGTCCCAGTAAAGTAGGGTCGGCTACATGGATCTTTTTTTCACCACTGTGTCATATTAAAGACTATATGCTCAGTTGATTTTTTTTTTTTTTACTAAGACGTCCCATGTCTATTTAGGTCTTCCCCTCCTCATAAAATTTACATTTATAGTGATTATATCACTCTTAACTTACAATTGAATCCATAGGTCTTTGTTATACATGACTAAATCATCTTAGCACCTTCTCTCTCAACTTATCTTCAACTGATATTACTCCTACCATTTCGCGCATATATTCATTTCTAATCCTATCTTTCACACATCCATCAGTAATCAATTTAAAGAAGATGATGACAAGGTAAAATTTTATTAAATTTGGATGATCAGATAAGGCAACAGCAACATTCACCAATCAGCATCATGGCAGAATTTGTGCATTGACAGACACATTTGAGACTACTGCATTTCCTTATCTTGGAAAAGTAAGAATTAATTTTTCAGTCAGCCCAACTAGCATGTGGATGCCAAAGCTTAGCGTATGCCCACATAGCATATTGAGAGTGTAAATTCTTCACATGCTAAAACAGGTACGCACTTGCAATGGAAGCAATCACAACTTAAGTATCAAGGACGTAGAGCACACAATTTGGTTCATATTTACCTCGAGTAACTAGACAAAAGCAGTTGTTCAATTCATATTGTCAATGTCACCAACATAAAAGCCTGAATAGGCAATTTGTCATTTTTCTTAATTTTAGAACTTAAAATTATTATCCTACAGCAACATGGACAAGGATTCTCAAAAGCAAGCAACAAATTCAGGTTTAATACAAAAGGCAATGAACACTGGGCCCATATTTTCAGTTGTGAACATAAGCCAAGCATGCATCAGGAACTCTTACACATATAATGGAAGGAAAGATGCATCAGGAACTCTTACACATATAATGGGAGGAAAGAACAAAGAGATAGAGAGTTAAACAGTGCTCTTGTGTCAGCTATCGGTCGTTTCAGATATATTGGCACAACAAAATATCCGTCTGTTTGTGGTGGGTATATGTATGTATATATAGATTCTTGTGATGGTCACTATTCCTAGTCAAAAATGTGGAGAAATCACCATACTTATTCTTTTTCCAGATTGCTCTACTAAGAAAGATGTTCACTCTTAAAACATCCACGGATTATTAATAAAAGAAAACAGGGGAAGGAGGCAGATTTATCCCAAACGAAGCAAGAGTTACCAGTCCCTAATGCATAAGCAGTAGGTGCAAGGATGTCTTTGAAATAAGTGAGCCAATATAAAATTAAGAATAAACAATTTATGGAACCTCTGACCCAAGTATTTAAACAAAAATAGATTGCATGAACATAGACAACTAAACAAATAAACAACATACAATGTCCAAAACAAAAAGGATAGCACACCAAAGAACCATGAAATTTAAGCATGAACTTGGTTATCAGAAGTATACCTGTAAGAATATGGCGGCTTGTGGTAGGGTCACGATATCTTTTTGCCAATCCAAAATCAATAATATATACCTAATCAACATGACAAGATTGAGATTATGACGATAATATATCTAAAATGAAGGAATCACAACAAAAATAGATATTATGACAATCCATGCATGCTAGATGTCAAAGAAGAGTATACAGCAATGGCCATTACCTGATTTGCTTTTCTGCCAAGACCCATGAGGAAGTTATCCGGTTTGATGTCTCGATGCAAAAATCCTTTAGAATGCACATACTCTATTCTCACAATCTGTAATTTCATATATCAAAAACCAAAAAAAAAAGTGTAGTAATTATTACCTATTTGGCTTTAGTCACACTCATCATCTTAAGCATATAACAATTCAAGCAACAACCACAAGGGCAACCAGTAAACAAGAAAATTGCAAAATTAATTGGATATTTTGTCAAACTTGGTCATTTACAGTCTACATATCACTGACCACTTGTGTCTATATACATAATACTCTTTGCAACATGAAAGACAATAAAGCCTAAAAACTGTGTGAAGTGAATGAATATTTACAGTATGCCATGACAAATAAAATGATTTTGGATGCCAAAGAGTCCCTTTACGTCATGACAAATAAAATGATTTTGAATGCTAAAGAGTCCCTTTCCAACTAATGTAATATGCTAAAGCAGACAATAATAACCACAAAATGAAATTATCAAGGTGAACAGAGCAGGGGTGAACAGAGCTATGGGAGCCTTATTACCCTGGCTACCCTTCCCGAGGCATATGCCTGCTTATCAACAATTGCTATATAGATTAATTGCTAATTGCTATATAGATGATCTACCTGCTTAATTTTAGCAATTGTCATTATTGAATTTAGTACCTACTTCCTCATTGCAGTTCTCATTACCATTGTCCATTAATATACCTAGACCTGGTTCATTGATGCACTAAAGCTGGTGTTAAGTCTGGGAATAAGACAAATAAATTGGATAAACAATGCTTGTCAGTTTAGTCATTTATGTTAGCAACCTGTAGTGGACAACTGTCAAGTTCATTGAGTAGAGACATTCATGTGTAAACTCTTGCATTTTAGTATGAGATTTGGTCTTTGGTAACCCATTCGTTTAGTATGATCTACCAAGAACCTTTTATAGTACAATTTGCTTATTCATGGAGTAGCGATATGGTTTGCTCTCTAGTGACTTGGGCATCATGAGTTCAAATCAGCCTTTTATAATGCGAAAAGCCCTCCAATTCTATGAGGCATTGCAGAACCCTCAAACCCAGACACAAATTGTCAACCAAAAAGACATATTTAAAAAAAAACGAATGAATCAGAGCTCCAATCCTAGAAACATAAAATGCTAGCCAGAGCCCCAAATACACTGCTCCTTTAATCTCCAAAGAATCGGACTCATATCATAAACAACTACGACCACAACAACACATCAGACCAAGCTAAGGATAGATATCAGAAATTCAAGAAATACCCATTTAAAATCAATCCCTTCACTGCAAAACCCATTAATAAAAAAGAACCCAAAATCAGCGAGAACCCAACATTACCAATGTGTGAACCAATAAGGCTATCTACTTTAGCTAGTCATTTTTATAATATACACTCCAATAAGGCTATCTACTTTAGCTATCTTCTATTAAAATATTCTTATACTTTAACTACCTTCTTTCCAATCTAAAAAAAAAAAAAAAAAAGCTAACTTCTTTCAAATTATTATTTTTTTCATTCTTTTAAATATAATTAATTTTTGTGAAAGTTACATTTTTCTACTACCGTATTTTCAAATGGTCATATTTTTTCAACGGTCATATTTTTACAACAGTCATATTTTTCCAACGGTCATATTTTTTCAAATTTTTGCAACGGTCATATTTTTATACTTTTCCATTATAAATAAGACATTCCCTATCATTTAAGAGATATGCAACAAAAAATATATATATAAAGGAGGCATTTAAGAGATATGCAATTTAACCATGTCCTAGTGCCCTTGAGCAAGAGAATTAGATGAATATAACACTCAACACATCCCCACACCCAATAACCATATCCGAATTCATGTAACAGTGATTGAATCCCTACCTATTCCTCTCCTTGGCAATTACAAATGTAGCATATGGCTAATCTGAGGTTTCTGGGCACTTATTTTTAAAACGATCTTTCCATGTAAATGTTTCACATGCTTTTAAAAAGCCTCACTGCAGTTAACAATATTAATCAATGCAGGAATCAAATTATTCCAAATCATTGAGTAAACTAAAAATTATTTGTCAATAACCCATTGAATCCTCCAAAATACACCAAACACTAGATATCAGGACAAAACTAAAGACTTAAACATGCAGACAACCTCCAAGTGATACAAAATATTCTATCAAGGAACAACAATAAATAATTATATTAACATCAAATTTTCCACCTATTTTCCCATGAATCAATATTTATTTTCCAACAAGCTAACAAACTAGACAGTGAAACACGTACCATGCACAAATATATACACATAAACATATGTTTTAAGAAAGCACCTTTTATAGCAGGTAAATCAAAGTGTACCTTAGTAACAGAGTCATTCTTCGCTTCTTCCCTCTTGTCACTGCAAAGAGTTCCCATCACAGCTTAAGAAGAGACCACTTCTGAGAATAATTTCCAGACATGTGCAGTCAAAAAACACAAATTGTTTTTTGCGAAAACATTGTAATTATTGGAGGTATTTATTTCATCAAAATGACAAAGTTGGAGGACCACTAATGCCAGGGCTACCTTGGCTGTTGGCAGGACAATTCAAGAAACTTTTGGCTTTGAAATGCCTTAGCATCAAGCCTAGGTAGTATTTGAGTCATATACTCGAACTACACTTTCAAAAGGTAATATATTTCAACTATATAAAGAGAAATTGAAAGGCAAAAAGAAGCATAGAAGAAAATATGTAACTGTTTCCAAAATATGCTTATCCTACAAAGTTAATTATTAACAAATAATTGCATGAATTTTTTTTGCTTTTGAAGAACCAAGCCTAAACAAAACAATAACCAATCGTAAAAAACCAAAATTTAGACTAAAAAATGGAGCTAACCAGTAGAATTTCTTGGTTTAATCTGTGATGCACGCCCGCTCTTTGTGATCTTCTCTGTGTTCCGTTTCTCATTGAGCTCCTGCTGTTTCTGGACATTATCTTCAGTAAATTTCATCAGACGATCCATGCCTTACCATTCATCCCAACTGTTCAAGAAATTTCTACAAAGTTAAACTTCACCAAGTTGGCCAATATAGCATGCTAAAATTGGGAAGTACCCCCTTCTTCTCCGTTGAAACTCCAAAAGCAAACCTCCCACCCTCCCTCTTCTAATAGAACTGTATATGTATTCAATATAGAAGCATTCAGAAGTTCAAGAAAAAAATAAAACCAGTTCCAATTGACAAAACAACATATGCATAAGTACAACTAACATGGCACAACTAACATGGCAATTCCTTAACATGGACGTAAAAGTCAATTCCTTAACAACACACTAACATGGCACAACTTTATGGAATATTATTTAGGAAAAAGAATGCCTACAGGATAATGAACAAAGTATCTCTATTCCTTCATTCGAAATTCAACTTTTTTTCACCTTGCAAATAAAAAACCAACATGATATATAACTTAGGCCTTAAGCTCAGAGAGCATTTATCTAAAAATAACAGAATATGTCAGTCTAGCAGAAACAAGTGTGTTAAGAGCATCTCTCTCACCAGCAACCAAAAAAAAAAAAAAATTAATGCAGTCTGGCATTGATATTTGAGAATGATGCGGTAACAAGAAAATCTTCCATTATAAAATGTCTCTATCATGAAAAGGTAAAAATTGCAGAAATGGATGGTTTTTTTTTTTTTTTTTTAAAAAAAAAGGCTTCCTCATAGCCATTATTCCATTATAAAATGTTCCATTGAAAACCAAATAAGCAATGCAATACAACTGTGACAATAGAAGTAAACAGAGAGCAGAAAATATGAGGCAGCCTATCTTCTTATACTTTAACTACCTTCTTTCCAATCTAAAAAAAAAAAACTAACTTCTTTCATAATTCAGAATTCAAACACAACCTGATCTATCCCCTTCCACAGCCATTAGGATGAAACTAAAGTTGAAATTTAGTAGAAGATAGAAGCTACAAATTTGTGGTAAAGCTTGCTCTGTGACAATTACTAGGCACATACATAAGCATACAAATTCAAGTTTTTAAACTTCCAAATTTTCCAAATTATCAACACTTAATCCTGAATTTTCCAGTTCTTTCATCATAACTCTCTCACATATCAAACGGGAATTAAGGGTTAACTCGAATAGACTTATTAACAAGAAGAAAGAACTAACCCAACTTAGTTTTGTAGATAAAAGCTTCTCTCTGCTTCTGACCCACCATCAGATCCCACTTCGCTGCCTCAAAATTACATTTCATCTCTTCGCTTGTAAAATCCCTATTCATCTTTATAAAAAGAAATAAAAAATTAAAACTAAATCAAAAATCAAAGAAACCCTAAAATAACAAACACCCAACATTAAATCCGAAGATATTGAGGGTTACCAGAGAAGATTTGGTCTTGCAATTGATTGACATCAAAGACCCACCGACCGTACTGCAATTTAATCTGATCTCGAGGAATTGTCTCTCTTTTGCGAGACTCAATCTGTATTTGTTGTCTTCATAACAAGTGTGTGAGAGCGTTGAAAAATTTCTACCGTTGTCAATGATCGGCATCAACGAGCGTTGAAAACTTTCTGCCGTTGAAAACTTTCTGACATCAAAGACCCATCAACAGTGTGAAGTAGAAAATTATTGGCGATGGCGATTTGTAGCGGTGGCGACGTGCGACCGACATGAGCAATGGTGGTGAGGGACTTCGGTGAGCTAGAGAGAGTGGGCACCGATTGAGAGAGAGAACACAGAAAGAGGGAGGGGCGGGCCAACATAGAGAGACACAGTTAGGGCTTTTTTTGCATAGAGACGAGGTTGATCAGGGCTTTATTTTTTTTTCTGAAATTCAATTCCGCCCCACGTTTCAAATTTCCCCCAAACTTTTAGCGACCAAAATGTCAAATTAGTCGCAAAAACAGATTATTTCGCCGACAAATTTTTTAGTCGCCAAATCTCAATCAACTGCGACTAAAATATTAGTCGTTAAAAGTACTAATTTGGCGACTAATATTTTTTGGTTGCTGAAAAATAAGTTTTTCGCGACCAAATTTTTGGTCCCAAAAAAATATGTGACCTTCCGCGACCAAATTTGTAGTTGGTCGGCAAAAGTATACCACTTTCTGCGACCAACTCATTTTTTGGTCGCCAAAATATAACCTTCTGCGACCAATAATATTTGGTCGCCAAAAATAATGATCATTCGCGACTAATTAATATTTGGTCGCCAATGTCATTTTTTGCGACCAAATTTTTTTTGGTCGGCAAAAGTGGTCGCAAAATGTGTATATTCTTGTAGTGTATATACTCCGATAATCTAGCATTCTGAAGACAACTACTGCGCATAAAAGGAAACCCAAATGGAGGGAGTGGTGCAATGCTCAGCAAACTATGTGCCTCCCTCTCCTATAAGCTTCTTAGAGCGAGCTGCTTTTGTCTATGGTGATCAAGTCTCCATTGTTCACGGCAATACAACCTACTCATGGAGACAGACTCATCAAAGGTGTATCAAACTCGCCTCTGCTCTCTCTCAGTTGGGTATCTCCCGCCGTGACGTTGTAAGTTTTTCTAAATGCCGCCCTTTCATCATGTTTTTTTTTTATCAGCAAATTTTTTTTTATTGATAATTACAAAGTAATACAAGATGATACAAAGTGATACATCAATAAAGAAAGAAAAATGCTATATGTCCAAAATTTTCTATTAAATAAATAACTAAATATCTCACATGAGTGTAGACCCCACATTTTTGTGGACTCAACATGTGAGACATTTAGTCATTTATTTGGTAGAAAATTTAGTATCTCTAACATTACCCAGAAAACAAGGGGCTAGTGCTCAAGTATCATACCCAATGTGTCAATCCCAACTAAGTTGACACTCATACACAAACTATCGATCATATGGTAGCACAAAACCGAGATTGATAAGTCACCAACCAAAACAGGACCACTCAAACAAACTAAGAAATGCACAAAACATGATCCTTTCATCATGTTATTGAAATCATTTTTCAGCTGTGTTTGAATTTTAATTTTAAATTTTTAGTCTGTAGATGAATATGAGTAACTTTATGCTCCATTCGTTTAGATAGAAAATGTTTGTTAAAAAATATTTTTCGTATTTTTTAGTGTTTGATATAATAGTAAACAAAAGTCAATTGGAAACATTTTTCATGACTAATGGAAAATAAACCTATTTAACCAAAAAATATTTTTCACTTTTAAAAGGTGAAAAACATTTTCTGAATTAAAATTTTGCCAATACTACCACTAATTCGGAAACATTTTCTGAATTAAACATTTTCTGAAAAACATGTCACCATACTACCACTACTCACTTTCACGACCACATCACCATTACTATGGCTGCCACCACCATCATTGTCACAATCATCCCACCATCATGCCGCCGCCACCTCTATCTCCACTTTCGTTCCATCACCGCTACTAAACATATAAAAATATTTGCAAAATATTTTTTGAAAAAATTTTCCGTATAAAATATGTTCTCCCCAAATAAACGGAGGTTAGTACTAATAGAAGAATTGAGGTTAGAACTGTCATGGTTTAGCTCCAATGGAATCTCCAAATCTCATTTATGAGTTATATAGGCATAATAATAATATGGGATTGAGAAATTATGAATCCTCACACACCTAGGATGTTTGGAAGTATGATTAGAGATAAAAAAAAAATATATTATTTTGTTTCTGTTTTACAAAAATAATAAAGTTGTTTTTTATGTATTGGGAGTTTTTATATAATTTTATAAATTTAATCTCAATCAATTAATATTACCACACTAATAATTCTATCACTCAATCTCTTTATACTCATAATATCTATCAACTTAATTCAACAAATAACCATATATATCCAACTCCATTGTTTTGAACTAGAAGTTAAGATCGTCAAGACACCAAAAAAGCTTCTTCAATTCTGTTAGATTAGACATATATATTAGATAGTGATAATATATATATATATATATATATATATTATGTATATATATAATTATGTATTAGATTACACAATATGTGTATACACACGCATGGACTTGTATCCGGCGAAAAAAAATATATATATATATATATTATCTCTTGACCCTTCCCATGGGTTCGTCCCTAGTCAACACCATGGCAATCAACAGCTAAAATTTATTCAATGTGTATGTTACAAATCAATTAAAAAAAAATATCATATTAAAATGATAAACTCATCATTTATATCAATTATACCTTTTTTGAGGAACCACTTAGGATTGTTTTAGGAATTACTATTTTAGTTGATTTTTTTACTTTTTATATATAAAAAAATATATAGAAAAATAAAAATAAAAGTTAATTTTTACTATAGCGTGTTTGGTTTGAGTTTTTTGAATTAAGTTTTTTGAAAACTCAATTTTTTGATTTTCGTGTTTTTTTCTTTTTTTAGTGAATATTTTTAAAATTTTAAACATTTTTTTTACTTTTTTAGATGCACCTTACTTAGATATATCTAAAAAGTAAAAAATTTGTGAAAAAATATTTTAAAATTTTAATAAATACATAAAAATACAAAAAAATATACTGAATTCTCATATTTTTTTTTGTATTTTTGGTATTTAGTGAATTTTTAAAAGGTTTTTTTCACAAATTTTTTACTTTTTAGGTATATTTATGTTAGGTATGTCTAAAAAGTAAAAAAAAAAAATTGCTTAAAATATTAATTCAGTAAAAACAAAAAAACACGGAAAACAAGAAAGTAGAATTTTTTAAAAAGTATTTTTAAAAAAACACAGCCAAGCAAGCTGAGTAATGAATTTTTAATTTTTAATTTTTTTAATTATTTTAAATCGTCTCCAAACTTACCTTTAGTCATGCACATAGACATGAAATAACAGTTCGTCCACGGCACCACTAAAGTCAAACCAATATGATCATCAAGGTCCATGTTGTTGGGTTTTTTTTGGGTTGATTTGAACTCTCTTCCACCATGCATCATGCATGAGTCATGTGATCAGGGACAGAACCAAGATTTATACACTGGGGGCCAAGTCGAGACTAGGCATATATGTATGGGTCAGATTAAGTCTCAAGTCTCAATCCAAAACGGTTCATACAGAATGATAGAAAATTTTCATACAGAATGATATGATTTATAAACCTTTTACTTTAAGGTTAAACACTCGTGAAGATAATTTTTATTTTATAAATTTTGTTTTGATTTTTTTTTTTTGTTTATACATATGTATATTAAACTACTAATTAAAATGACTGACCAACAAAAATTAGTTCCATGTATGTTCATTAATCACTCAATAGTAAAACAAATATAAACAACAAACTTTACTACTATTCTGAATCATTTGGGATTGACTAATAAAATGAATAAACTATTACTTTTACTTCATTCATATTGTTGTCCTGCAAAGAGAAAATGGTTGTTAGAGAATGGAGGGGGCCACAGTAAGCTATTTGCAGGAAGTAGCTATACAATCCATAGCATTCTAAAGTGAAGCTTGAAAGCCGGGGGGGCCACGGCCACCTATGGTCTCAACATAGTTCCGTCCCTGCATGTGATGATGAGAGAAAAATGGCCAAGTTACGTATATCTTCAATCTGATTCCTTTATTTTTTTTAACCGAATATTGGAAAATTATTTAAAAACTAAACCATAACTCAAGTATGAATTTTTATAACTCTCATTGGAACTGAGTTGATAGTGACATTTTTTAAATGATGAATGCGAGAATGTATTTTAATTTGAAATGAAAGAAAGAATTATATCATCTTATATGAAAAATTTTGTAGAACACAAAACATGAATTTAATTGGACGGGAAACCTCAAAAACATTATGATATTATAGTCAATCACTCAATTTTTTGTAGAATGGGGACAATTATATAGCTAAATTAAAATTTGAAAATTGAATAATAATAATAATAATAATAATAATAATAATAATAATAATAATAATAATAATAATAATAATAATAATAAATCCTATTCATCTTCTTTTGTTAAATATATACAAATTATACCTATAAAAATTACACAACTACACTATATTCTGCAAATATATATATATATATATATAATCCTCAAATTTGAACTCTATAAGTTTCTACACAGATTTTATTTCTCAAAGCTAAATTTTAATTGATTTAAGGGGTTAGTTTGAAGCAAAACTGCTCAATGCACCGTAAAAAGAAAAAGACTGAGAGATAAATATGAGATGGAAAGTAAATGGACATCTTCATGGAAAAAATATATATATTAAATTAAAGATTAAAATAACAATTTCAAAATTCACAATAATTCCCACATACATGGATATCCAAACTTGTGCTAATTTGTATCATGTCAGCATGCAACCTCATACCCTTGAATAGTTGAATATATTAATATTAAAGACAGAAGGAGGCATAACATGATGACAGCCAAAATGTCATAAGTTTAGGGCATATCTGATTGAATGAATTATAATATATATAATTGATATTATTAATTTACGATGCTCACATTTATTGTTTAGTTATAATTTTTGAATTAGATTTTGATAGATATTTTATCCAACAAACTTGATGATTTTTAATCCTATAATTAATAATGTAAAATAAATATATAATTAGAAATATATATATATTTTTTTTTATCGGCAAATGTTCGTTGTTAGATTAGTACCTATGAGAGAAAATCTCCCCACCCTCGACAAAACACCTAAGTGCTTGCACTCCCTTAATTCAACCCCCTAAAGATTGAATTGAACCCATGATCTCCTTGGGACTAAGCCCTAAGGAATGCATGGTAGCCAACTAGGCTAAGCCTAGTTAGTTATAATTAGAAATATATATTTCCATATTCATATCAAAACAAACGTTAACAAAAGAAAATTTGTTATCTCAATAATCCAATTAGATAACCAATCATATATTAAGGCCAAGTTTGGGAACACCCCAAAAAGCTAAAAAGCCAAAAAGTTACTCAAAAAGCTAAAAAGTTATCACTATTCACCAAAAATCAACGATTACGGCTGCACAACTCCCAATTCTAATTTTTCCCTACAAACCAATTTTTACAATTTTTTATTACACATTTTTCCATAAAAAGTCAAAAAGTTAACCCAAACATTCATATTTTCAACCTCAACTTTTAGTCTAAAAAGACAAAAAGTGTACTTATTTAGGACACCCCAAACAACCCCTTAGATCATGCTAATCAAATAGATCTTAACGGCACCACTTACCTCGAATTATTTTGATGAGAACTTTGGCAGCACTTAGTGCCTATTTTATTAAATTCATGTATGATGTGGCGGTTTTTGACAACTAAATATTCTATTTTATGATTTTTAAAATAGAACTTCACTGACATTCAGGTTGCAAGCTTGGCGCCAAACATTCCAGAGCTGTATGAGTTGTACTTGTGTACCAATGGCTGGGCAGTCATTTCAGCACTCGATACAAGGCTTGATGCACCCATGATAGGATCATTATTAGAAGAGTTGGAAGCAAAAATCATATGTATTGACTATCAATTTCTTGAACTTGTCCTCAAAGCACAGACTCTCTCTCCCTATTCCAATTCCAAAGCCAAACCACCATTAATTGTTGTCATACCAGAGTGCAATCACACAACAAAGACCTCCCACCAAGTAGCTTGGATTACAATAGGCTACTCGAATGGGACAAAATGATTTGAGATTCTTCATCCAATCAACGAGTGTCAACCAATCTCAGTGAATTACACTTCTGGCTCAACTGGGAAGCCTAAAGGTGCGGTGTATAGCCACAGAGCGGTTTATCTCAATTCGCTTGCTGAAATTTTTCGCAGCAACATGAGAGCAATCCACGTGTTTCTGTGGACAGTGGACATGTTTCGCTGTGCAGGTGGTGCTTTACTTGGGCAATGGCAGCTTTAGGTGTAACAACCCTCACCACTGCTTACCGATTAATTACTGATTACTATTAAACTGAGACTGATTATGATGGGTAATTGAACTGATTGAAATACTGAACTGACTGACCGAAATCTGAAGCTGATTGATTGAGTATATTTGTTTGAATTGCATTCTATCTGTTTGATTGCCAAATTATCTGTTCATGTCTTTGTGTTTAGACTGCTAATTAAAGGCCTTATCGGCGGCCGAGCCTGAAATTTGTTGATGATTTGGGATTATTGGAATTTATGTGATTTTATGGTGTATTTAATTAAAATATGATTTGGTATGATTAAAATAGATTAAAATGCTTAATTCCACAAGTTGCATTATTTACAACCTTGCCTATTAGTGGACCACTAACTAAACATTTTGAGGCTTGGTTTATTTCATCTTGGCAACATTTGTTCATCTCATTTGAGACCTTTAGCCGACCAAGAGAGAAGAGAGGGAGAAAGTGAGAGAAATTGAATTCCTTCTTGTGTCTTGCTTGGTGAATTTAAAGAAATTGGAGGATAATTGTAAATTGAGCTCCTACACCTCAAACTCAAGACTTAGTAAGGAGGTTCAACCTCTCATGTTGTGTTTAAGCTTGTTCTTGCATGGTTCATGAGCTTCTAGTGATCTAAATCAAGATTTAGTCTAATAATGTTGAATTGTAGCTTGATTGTTGCATGCATGTATATATATATATATATTGAAGTTTTGAGGTTGTAGTTCATAATTCCTCACATGCATGTTCATAATTTTACATTGGACCATGATTTGATCTTGTTTTGAGGCTATTGAGCTCAATAGAGCATGAAATTGAAGCTTTGAATGGAGTTAAACTCATGTATGTCATGTTTGTAGCATGTTCATGAAAATTGGTTTGAATTTGGATTTAATTAAACTACCTTTGGGCCTTGATTTTACAAATTGAGCTTTGAATCATGTTATTCTATGTATTTACAAGCGTTTTCCAAGAAATGAGCTCAAAATTGATTTTGATACATTGGAACTTGATTTGAGCTTGGAAGTTCAAATCTGGAAATTCCAGATTTTGGACTCCCGCTCGAGCGAGGAAGGTGGCGCTCGAGCGGGAAATTCGTGCTCCCAGTACTTTGCATTGTTTTGAAGTCCGCTCGAGCGGAAGAATTGACGCTCGAGCGGGTGTCGAGCGCCCAATCAAGCGTGATTTTCACCTATCCAGTACTTTTGCCCTGTTCTGCAGAACGCTCAAGCGAGAAAGTATACGCTCGAGCGGATACCCTTGTCTGCATTTACGCTCGAGCAGGGAAATCCACGCTCGAGCGGGAACTCTGTTTTCTGAAAATTCTGAAAATGCTTTTAAAGTGCATCTTTGCATCCTCATTTCATCATAGGCATTCTTAGGCCTAGTTTAAGGCATCTAATGAGGATATAGATGTAGAACCACACCGAGGCAATTAGAGATTAAGTCATTATTTTCCCAACTGTGTAGCTTAGTGTGTGTTCAATCTGTAACTGTGTAGGGTTAGCATCAGGGGACGCGCTCTAGCTTGACTGTAGCCCAGAACTCTGTGAGTAACAATTGTGTAAAGATATGTTCAACTGTGAATATTTCTGACTGTTTAACTGAACTGCTTTCTGAACTGATACTGTTAATCGAATGAATGTATGTCCTATATTCTGAACTGTATTGTGGCATCCTTAGCAACTACTGTTTACTGTTACTGTTACAGAGATCTCTGTCGGTTCCCTTGTTGGAACCACTACTGTTTACTGATTGATGGCTATCATTTACTGTTCGGTCTTTTAAGACCTACTTTTTACTGTACTGCTATGCTAATGGATGTACCACATATGACTGTTATGACTGAATGACTGTTATACTGAATCAATGAACTGTTTTCATTACTGTAAGGACATCCATTCTTAACCTCTTTACGCATTATGTTATTCACTGGGCTTTAGCTCACTGTTTATATATATATATATATATATGTAGGTGTTCACACACCAGACCGGAGCTAGAAGCGTGGGTTAGACTCCCCTTTTTGTCAAGCCAACTACTGTGCCTCACTGCGAGGTTCCGAGCCTGCCAAGCTATGGCTTAGGGGTGTCCTAATTTCCCCGTCTGTCTCTGTATCTGTTTGTAATAACTGCACAGACTGATAGCACTGCACTGTACTGTTTATCAGGGATTAGGTCCCTGTTCTGATCGACTGTAAATGTTGTACATACTGTTTTGTACTGTTCATGTATTTATGTATATGTATGGAAAGTCTTTTTGCATACAGACTGTCACAGCTCATTGGACATTGTTTCTTTACTGTATTGGCTTCCGCCAGCCCCTGTACTCTGTATTACTGTATCACTATTAAGCAGGCCTTCGGTAATCTCGGATTACTGGCCGGTTACGGTACTAAACCCATAGGGCGGGTTTGGGTCGTGACATTAGGTGGCACAAACATTTGCATCAGAAATATCACATCAAAAGTCATCTCTGATGCGATACGTCTTCACAGGGTGACACATTTATGCGGTGCACCCACCATTTTGAACATGATTGCGGAAGCAGGCTCCAACAACCAACAACCACTTCCTTCCAAAGTGGATGTCATAATCGCTGGAGCATTGCCACGGCTTCAAACTCTGAACAAAGTTAGGGAATTGGGATTTAATGTTTTTCATGATTTTGGAATGACAGAAGCCCTTGGTCCAGTGATATCAGTACCCTTAGATAATGACCATGGAATGATAGGTGTTGATAATCCTTCATTTTTGTCTAAATTTATTGACATGTTGATGTTGGATAGTGGTGATCCATCTGATTGGACTAAATACCGTCAGAAGATAGAGGTTTCAAGAGAGGGTCTTCTCAAACTCGACCACGACTCGAAATTGAAGGTGTTACGACAATTCATCAAGAACAGTCGTGTTGATTTATATGGGCTCACTATGTCTGAGTTACACAACTCAACCCATAAGCCACTTTCTGATGATGATCATCATCATACTCACTCTGTCTCTGTCGACGGAGAGGGCTCGAAGAAGAATGGTGTTGTTTCTTTATGTTCTGATGGAGAAAGATCACCATTTAGAAAATCTGTTGTAATCCCAAAAGGGAAAAGATCAAAGCGCTGCAGCAAGAAGAGTTCTGTTACAGTCTCGGTCAATCACATTTCTGAGGCTGAGGCAACGATGACAAAAAAGCCAATGAAAATTCGATGCAAGTTGAAGTCGCCAGACAAGTCTTTTGTTTCGAAAAGGCGGCTCAGTGATGGAGATTATGGTGATAATGAAGAAAAGGTCAGGAGAAAGAAGAAGAGGATGATTGTAAAGGCACCTGCAGTTCCACCAGAATTACCTGCTGAATTCAAGAATCACATCGAATGTCTGGATGGTACTGAATTGAATTTTGTGATTGAAAAGCCACTGTACAAAACAGACCTTAACCATAATCATGGGCGTCTATCTTTGCCATTGAGTCAAATTGATAATGGATTTCTCACGCGGGACTTGCTTGAAACAAGAACCGGAAATCATAAGACATTTATTGAAGCCGAATTAATTGATCCGTCGAGACAAGAATTTGATATATTTCTTAAGAAGTGGGATATGCCTAAGAAAACAGGCAAAGTGAATTCAACTTATAATCTAACGACCATTTGGAATGATGTTGCGGAGAGTAACAGGCTGCGCAAAAAAATGATTGTACAACTTTGGTCGCGTCAGGTAGGTTCAAAACTGTGGTTCGCTCTTTTTAAAGCGTAGAGGATTTCGGCGAACAAGTATTATTAGTTGTTAATATATTACATAATAATAATATATTAGTCGTTTTGAATCATTGAATTACATAGTAATATATTATTACTTGTTGTTAATTGTGTAATAAGTATTTCTAAATAGAGAAACTAATTATGAGTATTCATATAATAGGTGATATAACAAAAAATTCAGTGACATAATATTTCTCTAATATAAAAAATTGATTGCACATAGTAATATATTAAACAAGTTTTTCGTCATTATCAATTACAATATTGAAAATTTTTTCAAAAATATTTCACATAAATTTTTACGATTGACTCAAAAAAAAAAAAAAAACACTAATATTATTTGTAACTAGTGTATTATGGATAATATAAAAAAAGTCATAGATATAAGTTTTAAAATAAATTATATAATGATAAAGTAATTTTTTATACACAAAATTTGTGTAAAAATTCAATATAATAATAATACCACGTCATCATTGACATGTAATATTACCAACCAATAATAAAGAAACACATAGAGGATAAACTCCACATGTGAAATGTAACTAATAATTCAATAAATTTCATATTTTCATTAAGATTAATCATATTTGTATATCAATAATGATAGACATTACCATTATATTGAAATTTTTATAGATGATAATATGACTTATTATAATCTCTTATTTTCAATCAAAACAATCATTATTATTCTCATAATTTTAAAAATATCATTAACATTTCACTCTAAATAATATTTTTATAAATTTTTTTATTTAAAATATTTTCTTTATATTTGAAAAAAAAGAATTCAAAGAGGGGGGGATCCCCTAGGCCATATATGCCTCTGCTATCTCAACCCAGATTTTTTTAACGTTTAGGAGTTGTTTGGGATAAATTATATGTGTACATTTTTTTTATTTTTTTGTAAAAAAAGTAGAGGAAAAAATATGTATATTTAGGAGAATTTTTTAACTTTTTATGAAAAAAATGTATATTAAATACAAAATACACTGATTAATTCAACAGGCCACGTGGTATGGACTAATTCAAGTACACTGCATTTCAATTTTTTTTTTTTTTTTAATGGGAATTGGTGGCTTGCATTGTGCCACATGGAACACCGCTTGGAAAATATATTTCAAGCACACTGAGTGCACTGTTGGTCTGACTAATTCAAAGGGAAAAATTACAATTTTGCCCTCTAACTTCCCCCATACACTTCTTTCAAAAAATATAAATTTTTTTACATTTTTAGTAATTTTTTGATTTTTAAAATTTTTTAAAAAATACCAAACAAGCACTTAATATGGTACTTGAGTCTGACTAGGCAATCATGAATGTTTTAAACCAATTTCACGATATTAGTGATAAGTTTATTTCTCAAATTAAATTAATTTTAAATTACGATATTAAAAAATATATATATTAGTGATAAGTTTATTTCTCAAATTAAATAAATTTTGTATAAAAAAAATGGATGTTGAATAAATTAACAATTGACAAAAAAATTGATCCGATGAGATAGCTATCAATATCCGATCAACGTGATTTTTTACAAGCATATAGTACTCGACGACTTCTACATATTAAATGGTTCGGATTATCCAAACGGGACCTGTGGTGGGCTTCCATGGACCAAACAATACCGTTCAATCCGATCTCGAACTAGAGGCAAGCTGCTTCCTTTTATTTGAATGTCGTCATTCATATGTGTCATAATTACTATGTGGCCTTGTTTGGTAAAGGTTAAAATTGAGTTTTCTAGGCTAAAATTTATAAAAAGATAAAATATATTAAAATAGTCAATAAGATAAAATGTCACAATAAATTTATAATCATTTTACTTTTTCTCTCACAAACATCACATCTAACTACAAAAAAATCTAACCATCTTTTCAAATACAAAAATTTTAAAATAGTCAAAAATTAAAATAGCCTACTAAAATAGCCAATTTTTCAAACAAGGCCTGTGTGTCATAACTACGAATAATTATTCTATTTTTTAAGAATTCTATATTGACAGTGCATCCAACTAATAATAAGAGGGTTAAGAATTACATGACGTTAAAAACAAGAAAATTGTGGAGAAATGATATGGTCTCATTCGATGAGCACATGACCATGTGATTTTCTTGACCCATAGAATAATTTTTGCATAACTACAATTGTTTAGTGAATTTCATTGTTGATATTTGTTTTTAATGTTGTTGTGGGAAATGATTAATAAAATATTATAAAACAATAATTTAGCCTAGTTCACCTTAAAATGAAAAATATTTGAAACATTCAAAAAAATTTCAAAATTATATCCATAATGATGTAGTATGATATGCGTCGACTCTTAATTTGTTACAGATCCAATAATATAAAACCTAACTCCCTTGCCACATCATTATAAATAAATTTATGAATCTAAAAATATGAATCTCTAGTATTGCTCACCTTAAAACACAAAATCTTTGCTAACTTTATCATGTTATTTTTTTGTAGAGAGATAAAAATGAAAGAGATTTTTTAATTCTTTATTCTTTTGGGTTGGGTTGGGTTGGGGTGGGGTGGGGTGGGGAACTAATACATTAACTTAAAAAAACAAAAAAACAAAACAAACTTGTCAAAAATTCTCATGTGGAAGCGTGATTTCAATACAAGGATGATGTTCTTAAATTGTGTTTGGTTCATAATTTTGAGAAGGAATTTAAAATTGAAATATAAAAAGGTAAGTTAAATGTTAATAAAATATAAGGATTTATTATATTTTATACACTTAATTAGGGGTGAGCAGCGGATACACCGATCCGCCAAAACCGACCGAACCGAACCGATCCGCCGCATTTTGGACGGATGCGTGATGACGAGCGGACGGTTGTGGATTGATTTTCTCAAATCCGCCAATTTGGCGGACGGATGGTGGATTTGAGATTTCTTGGCCGCAACCGAACCGCCGAACCGCCAAACCACGAACACCCCCAGTAATTTATAAAACTTTGTGTTTTCAATTGAAAAAGAGTTTAAATATTCCATTGAATTTTTTTTTTTAACTTGAATATATTTTTTGAATTGAAAAAAATAAACGATTATTTATCTATATTTTTTGGTTTTTAAATCTAACTCTAAAAATAATAAATAGAAAATATGATATATGCTGGTTGGTTTTTGTTTTCAAAAACATATATAGATGTAACAATACAGAGACATAAAATCTCTACTACTACTCGTTCATGGTTTTGGTAGTTTGAATCGTTTTTATATTTTAAGAACCACGGATTGTAATACTTTTTGTAAATGAATCATGCTGTGATTGTAATATGTGGATGAGGCATGTAGTGATTGTGATATTCTAAAGTTTTAAATTTTCTTTCTTTGGATGAGGCATACAGTGATTGTAATAATTTTTTAAGTTATTGATTGTAATACTTTTTTTTTTTTTTTTTTTTTGAGGAAGTGCACAAGTTGAATTATGTTGAAAATTTATAAAATTTTAAACCGCCAATCCAATTCGCATCCATCCGCCAAGCCGCCAATCCGCTCAATCCACATCCGCCGGATTGGCGGACGGATACGGATTGATTTTCTCCAATCCGCTAATTTGGCGGACGGATGGCGGATTGGAGGTTCCGTGGCCGCAACCGATCCGCGCCCACCCCTACACTTAATGTAACAACCTCGACCCATGATTAACGTTAAACCATGTTTAATTATGCTTAATAAGTAATTAAAGTGAAATTTTGCATCATATGTTGTCTTATTTGTGTTTATATCTATTTAACGTAGAAAGATCTGTTATATTTTCATTTCGGTTTGCAAATTGAAGGCCTTATCGACATCCAATTTAGAATTGATTTGATTTTGTGTTATTTGGGAATTATGGAAAATTATGGTAGGTTTAATTAAAATTCGGTTCGGAACGATTAAATTAGATTAATTTAATGCCACTTGATTAGCCTTAATTAACTATCATTAGGTAAGCCTATATAAGGCTTCTTATGTGCTCTCACTCACTCTCTTCTTTCATCTCAACACATTTGAGCTCACACACACACACAAACGTGTAGAGATAGAGAGAGAGAGGAGAGGACTAGGAGAAGTCTTGATTTTGTTAGAGAGTTAAGGAGAATTGAAGAAATTGAACAAGAACTCACTAGGATTTTAAGGATTGGGGACCTAAGGTAAGAAATCAAGCTTTAGTTATGTAATTAGGGTACTTAACTCATGCATTCAAATGAATTAAGTGAATTGAGACAAGAATTAACTTAATGAAGTAGAAGGGAAGAGTATACATACATGCATATGCAGTACATTGCATTTAGAGCATGTTGTTTAAGAATTTTGTCCCATGCATGTTCATATTTTGGTTATAGTCTAAGAATTCACCATGTTTTTTGTAGAATTCATTTGATCATGTTTTGGAAGCTATGAACTAAAATGAATACATGCATGACATGTTCACATCATGTTCTTACAGTTGAATTTTGCATAATTGACATACTTTTGGGCTTAATTTCATGAAATAATCTTCAAATCATGATATTTTACAAGTTCCTAAATGTTTTCCAGAATTTTGGCCCAAGAATACGAGTTTTGAGGTGTGGAATTCGAGTTTTGAGCTTAGGAGCAAATCTGGAAATTCCAGAATTCTGCTCCTACGCTCAAGCGAAGAAATCCACGCTCGAACGACCACTCTGAGTGCGTGCACTTCCGTTCGAGTGACCAGAAGTCCGCTCGAGTGTGAAATGCATGCTCCTGTAGACGCGCGCGTGGGCCTCAACGCTACAGTTCGGACTCAAATTGTCACGGTTCTTAATCTGAACCAAAGAGTCCAAATCCGACAAATCGTTTTGGAAAACAGATTTTGTAAAAAGTGCAAACATGGACTGCTTGCCAGATACAGAGTCGCCACCTAAATATTTATTTTGGAAATTTAGGAAACCCCGACTCGTTTGCCTAAGGCCACGTGTCCGTCATCACCAAAGTTGCCTCGGCTCGGGAACTTGGGTACGATTGGGGAAGGTCAGCTATGAGCACTTCGCTCGCCCGATCAAAGATCGGCCTCTACTAACCATGATATTTTGTTTTGAAACTTATGTGCTCTTATTCTGTATTAGCCTAGATTTATATGTGATGCGCACAACACAAAATACAGACAGATCGCCTAATTTGGAACAAAGCATTGCATATCCGTTCGTTTGAAAATGGTTTGGAATTTGCTACTCGCGAATAGGCTAAAACACGATTTCAATGAGTTTTCCAACTCAAACAATGCAACCTTCACCACAGGCATTCAGGCAGTTATATCACATAAGCATATAGCCTTATGGTAAGCATGCTGTCATGTTAACATTCACACTCATGCAAGATGCTAAAGCATAAATACTTACATCGTACTCCGCGCAAAACAATGAACTAGTTATAATCATGCATGATCCTAGTGCATGTTAAGTGGCTAATGCATCGCATACAAATGCAACTATAATAGGCTCGGCTAATCCTAGTATGGCATGTGGAATGCAACAAGTAAAACACATATTCAAGTTAATGGAAATACTATGCAGTTAGCATGATGCGCCGAGCGGTGCATGCAAGACTGATGAATGATGCACGCATGCATAGCATAAGGTATGCTAAATTAACATGCCCTAATACACATCAAAGCAGGTATAAGTAAAGAAGGAAGGAAGTGGGGGTTGGAAGACATGCACACACGCACCCACACTTATTACAGATCGTCCTTGCTGGGGACCAAAAGAATAATACAATTTAATCAACTAACAGGCTAATTAAATAGTTACAGAACCTAATTAATTAACAAATCAATTAAGCTAAGGAAAGCATTAAAAGGCCTCGGGAAGAGGAGCACGCGTGCTCTGATTGGCTTCGCCCGGAAATCCAATGCCATGCAGAAGCTGCCTCTGTTTACCCTGCTCTGCTCCTCTGGAAATTGCACAAGTCCCAAGAAGACTCTATGAAACACTGTGGAACATCACCGGCCAAGGGGAATCATCACCGGCCATTGGAAAGGTTATCGACATCATTATGAGCTCTCGGCCACCAATTCATGGCCCCACTAAGTGTGGTCGGTCGGCCATCTATGCCTGCAGAAACCTGTTTTGACAGCAACAGAGGGCAAACATGGCATGGCAATGCATTTCAAGCAATGTTTGCACCAACACACTCCTTATCATGTTTATGACTCAAAGGAGGATGTCCCTTGATTCTCGGACCACCAATCGCGCATTTCGATGCGTGATGGCCCAAGAAGTCAAGTTGTGCATCTTGATTTCAAATGGAATGCAAACCAATTAAGCACATAAAGGCCCAACCTCTATCACTTGATCAAGAGGCAGGACATGCATACCAAATGCAACCTAAACATGTTAGCTAAGTATGCAAAGTGAGCATGCAAGTAAGCAATGGGCATTAGGCACTCAACCTAAGCAAACAAGCATGCAAGGCATTCAATAACAATGCTAATGGCAAACATGCAACAACATGTGAGGGAATTAACATGGAGACATGCAAAGCAACTTAGCAAAGGAAATGCATGCCAAATGCAAAGTGTTTCAAGCATGCAACACATGCGATAGGCCAAATATGCAACAACACACAAGGCGAGCATGCAACAACATGCGAACAATGGACTTATACCAATTTGGGCAGCTCTCAAATGAGCCCAAAACAGTGGCCAAATGCTAAGGAAATGAGGGCCAAAATACACACAAACATGCATGCACACATAGTTCAAAACTTAAGCACTAAAGGGCAACTTTTAAGCACACTTAAAAGGGGATAATCATGGATTAATGGCATGCATAATAAGCTCTGAAATCATGTTATAAGAGGTTTCAAACCAAGTAAACAAGACAAGGCAATCATGCAACAATGTCCAAGACTCAAGACAAGCCAAAGGGGCTTAAATCATGGCCATGCCAACCAAGCCTCACAAGGCTAAGAGGACTTAGAATAGTCCCAAGGCAGACCTAAACAAAGCTAAGGATACACCTAGATAGCATCTAAGTGGCCTACACATGGAAGCATACAAAGAGGCCAAACATGGAGCACAAGATTACAACCTTTTAAAGCACTAAAGGAGCATCAAATGCAAGCATACAAGCATACCATGGGACTGAAATGATGCTATAAAGTGGTGCCAAACCACTGAAACAAGCCAAACAATGCATGCTCAAACACTCCCACACCCAGACTAGCAAGCCAAAATGCAGTGGCTATACAAAGCATGTCAAGCATGGCCAAAGCAATTTAAAAACAGAGCTAAAGCATACTAAAAACATACACAAAAGCTTCACAAAGCTTGGCCAAAATCATGCTAGAACAAGGTCAAAGCCTAAAGCATGTTAAGGCAAAATATGGCATTACAAGACAAGTATGCAAGGCATGCATTGTATCTAAACCAACTAAAAACAGTGCTATATCATGGCAAAATAAGCACAAATAACACTTAAGACATGGCCAACATGAACTTAAAAATGATGCTCACACATGAGGCAAAAATGACACATTTTGAAGACAACAAGGAGAGGGGATGACCCTCTCCTTTAGGACCTTAAACGACCATCCTCACCACTGAAATCCCTCAAGATTTCAGTGGTAAGAGGCCAAACAAGGTGGCCCGAAGCTCACCAAAATAGCACAAAATGGGGGCCAAACAAGGCCTAAGAGGGTCAAACAACCCCAAAGCTCAAAGCAACCTTAAACAACTATTTTAAGCAAGTAAAAACAAGACTTTTATATGTTATACACTAAGCTCAAAAACAGATGCAAGGTAGGCAAAAAGACTATAAAAAATGGGTATTTAAAGGTAAAGTTCTTACCCTTGAAGACCTTATTCAAAAATGGCTCCAGCAGCCTCCTTAGCTCAAAACCAAGTCCAAAACTCTGAAAATAACTCTTTAGTACCTCAGTAGCTAAAGGAAAGTGTAATGGTAGGTGTTTGTGTGCAAAACTATGAACAAACACACTTATACACTATGAGAGGAAGATATAGAGATAGAAAACACACACTCAAACCCTAATCTCAGACCTCTCTCTGGAATTTTTGTAACCCTAGAGGAGGAGGAGAGCCCTCCCTTTATAGAGGATCACTCCTGCAAAGCTTACAAAACAAGCTAAGCAAGAGTGAAATCCCCATACACGTGTATGGAAGGGGGCAAAGTGTATCCAGCTAGCACAACTGGCATAAAAATATCTGCAAAAGCAGATGCACAGTGGTCGGCCAGCCAAAAATGCCAAATTGACCAAAACAATGGCCGGCCTGCCACAAAAAGTGTCGACCGGCCATAACCAATGGCCGGTGGCAACAAAACAATGGCCGGTGGCCTCAAGCCATGGCTGGTGAGGTATGGGGATGGCCAACAAGCCATTCCCTGCCCCTCAAAAGCAAAACACAAGTGTTTGGTGCAAAACCAAACACAAAACAGTCGAGTCGAGAGATCCTGAGGCAAGGCGCGTGGCCGAGACCTCCGGGAACTCAAGACGAACACAAACATGATGATCACCGAGTGTTCAAATGGTGACGTCCAAGTCTTGAGGACGGTAAAAAATGGGGTGTCTACAACTCCCAAAAGTTCTTTTGTTTTGCAGTCCACTCAAGCGTCAAAAGTTGCGCTCGAGCGAGGGCATGTTTCACACGCTCGAGCAAGCATCAAGCACTTATACAAAAGTTTACAGACCGCTCGAGCGACAGATATTGCGGTTGAGCGACCACTCACATTTTGCATGTCCGCTCGAGCGTAAGAAGTTATGCTCGAACGAGGGCCCTATTTTCAACAAATTTTGTAGAGTGTTTCCAAGTACATTTTTAGCATCCTCATTGCATCCTAGGCATTCCTAGGCTTAGATTAAGACACCATAATAAGGATAAGAAGTAAAAATACTCAAGGGCAAATGAATTGAGTTACGTACAATTCGAGTGTGCATTACAGTGTATGTATCTGTTATGATTGGTATAGGTCACGCGCCGTGAGCAGTTGATCCATTGGTTTGCTGCCAAGCTATTTGTACAATTATCTATGAGTAATAACTTAGTAAAACTATGTTTGATATGAAATATTTTCTGAACTTTATGATATGATATGAACCGTTTTCGAATAATACAAAAGGCAATTATGTGATTACATAAATGATTATCCACTTCTTTGAAATGTTTATGTGGTATCCTTAGCAGAGGCCCTCGCTCAGGGGACATAATAATGTGGCTTATGGTCATGAGGCCCTTTCCCGAGGGAAACAATACCGTGGCCCAGGCCCTCGCCCAGGGAAACAATATCGTGGCTCATGTGTGAGATATGTTACCCGGTACCGGAGGTTCCAATGTGGAACTTAATAAGCTTGACCAAAGAGATATGTTTAATGCTAATGGATACACCACTCAAGATATGAATATGACTATGATTCTGTTTCTGAAACGAGTATGATTATGCTTCTGTTCATTAAGTGATTTGAATTTATATTTGTACTGGACATCATTCATTTAAACCCCTTTACTCCGTTATTATTCACTAGGCTTCCGCTCACTATTTATATTATGTATGTAGGTGACCAGGCGCGCGACCAGGCTCAAAGTTGATGGCCTGAAATTTCGTTTTGTCAACCACCCTTTGCACCTCCCGAGGAGGTTCCAGATTAAATCAAGTTTAGTGGTTGTTTTTGTGAATGTAATAGGTATTGTCTCTTTTGATTTGCGGACAAGATTTTTGTTAGTATGTACATGGAGTGACATGTAAACACTGTATCTTTTGACGTCACTCGTAAATTTATAAAAGTTTAAGATTATCTATCCCATGTATGTCTTCACAGCTCATTGGACTATGTATATTTTATATATTTGCTTCCGCAACCCCCAAATTATATGTTATTCTGTTAAGAGGCCTTTGGTAATCCAAGGATTACTGGCCGGTTACGACTCTGAACCTATAGGGGCGGGTTTGGGTCGTGAACTATCATTAAGTTGTCTACTTAGTACCTAAACTATCAATTGAATCTATTACATCTCTAAAGTATATAAATCAAAGTCTATTTAGTTCCTAAACTAACGATTGAATCTATTACGCACTTAAAGTATTTAATTCAAATCTATTTAGTCCCTAAAAAGATTATAAAAATAAAATATAAACCCATAAGTATTATAAATTATTAAAACACTCCATCTAGTTAAAATTTTATTTTAAAAATCTTAAATTTTTATTCTGTCTTTGAAAAGTGGGTGTCAGTTCTCATGGTGCATTTCCTTTATAAAGGTAAGGGTAATGTGGAGGGATAAAATGTTGGCCAAACCCAAAAGCAATTAGGCAAAGCAGCCTAAAGGAAAGGAAATGTCTAGATAGATTTCTAAGGAACCGATTAGAGACCGTTAGTAAAACAATGGCGAGTGGCTGAGAACGTGAGGAGAAATGAAAATAAAGATCTCCTTCTATAAGGAGATCAGCAGAACGTTGGGAAGTCATTGGATTCATCTTCATCTAACGGTAAAGATATCAAGCAGTAAATACAGAAACATGGGTCAGGCTTACTAGACGGCACAACCGTCCAATCAGTTTGATAACGTCTAACATGATCTAAGTCATCCATGAGAAGACAATGCAACGATCAGAGATAAAGGAAACTCAGCCACTTGCCCGACCAGATGCAGAAACAGGCAAAACTCTCAGATCGAATATTTATCCAACAGATGAGATTTAAGTCAAGAAGACTATAAAAGGTGAAGCAGGTCAAATAAAGAAGACAAACCACAGGCAATTCAAGAACTCTCTTTTAAATACAAATTTTCATGAACGAATATTATTCTGACTTGACCGTCGAAGGGTCTTTAGATCAATCATGGTCTAAGGCGATCACTGACATTTTGGTTTCTCTTGACAGAGTAAAGGAATGGACATGTCATCTCGCATTCCTTGTGGAGAAAATCTTATCTTCCACAAGTAATTATATATATTATTTTCTTACTTATTTTTTACAATAGTTACGTGCTTGCCTTTTTTTTAGATAATTATTTATTCTGTCTTTCTCTAAGAAATATTTATTTGGTCTTTGAAAAGGATTTTTTTTTTTTTTTCTATCTTCTTCTTCTTCTTCTTCTTCTTCTTTTTTTATGGTTACTAATACATTAACTTTTACAGTTAATAAATAATGATATAAAAATAATATATAAAAAAAAAAAGAGAAAACAAACTTATCAAAAACTCATACTTGTCAAAATCTCTCACGTGGAAGTGTGTTTTCAATACAAGGAATTTTTTGTTTTATTAGGTTTTCAACACAAGGATGATGTTGTTTTGGGGAATAGATTCAAAGTTAATTTTTTGATTTTTTTTTTGATTTTTTTTTTTTTTAAAAAAATGTGTAAAAAAATAAAGAGGTAATGTGACTAAAAAATGTTTAAAGTAAAAAAAAAAAAAAAAAACTACTTTTAACCTCTTTCCGAAAGAGGCTTTGTGTTTGGTTCATGACTTTAGAGAATGATTTGGAAAGAAAATGTAAAAATGTAGGTAAAATGTGAATGAAATATATATTTCACTTACGTTTCACACATTTTTCCTTTTTCTTTCCCTCTTGTAGACGCGCCCAAACGTCCTGGGCTCCGCGCGCGAATGGCGCGAAATCCCGTTTTGTTCATTAGCTTATTACTATAGTTCGAACTCAATGTCACGGTTCTGAATCTAATCTCGCAAAGTGCAATGCAAGACCGATAAATCACCAAAGAGTCCAAATCCGGCAAATCGTTTTGGAAAACTGATTTTTATAAAGAAGTGCCAAACATGGACTGCTTTGCCAGCTACAGAGTCGCCACCTAAATATTTTGTTTTGGGAAAATTTAGGAAACCCTGACTCGTGCCTAAGGCCACGTGTCCGTCATCACCAAAGTTGCCTCGGCTCAGGAACTTGGGTATGAGAGGGGAAGGTCATGCAATGAGCACCCCCGCTCGCCCGATCAAAGATCGGCCTTTACTAACATGATATCTTGTTTTTGAAAACACATGTGCTCTTATTCCGATTAATTAGCTAATCTTACTACGTGATGCGCACAGCATACAAGCATAGACTAGATCGCCTAATTTGGAACAAAACATTGCATATCCGTTTGTTTGAAAATGGTTTGGAGTTTGCTACTCATAAGTAGGCTAAATCGGGATTTCAATTAATTGTTCTAATTCAAGTAATCCAACCTTCACCCACAGGCATTCAGGCAGTTTTTATCAACTAAGCAATTAGCCTCATGGCAAGCATGCTATCATGGCAACACTCACACTCATGCAAGATGCTAAAGCATAAAAGCTTACCTAGTACTCCGAGCCAAAACAAGAAACTAGTTAGTAATCATGCGTGATCCTAGTTCATGTTAAGATGGCTAATGCAACACATGCAAAAATGTAACTAAAAATAGGCTCGGCTATTCTAAGATGGCATATGAGATGTAACTTGATAACATGTATTCAAATTGGTATCAAAATACAATGCAGTTTGTATGATGCGCTGAGCCCGGTGCATGCAAGACAGATGAATGGATGCACGCATGCAAACATAAGTATGCTAATTGAAAATGACCCTAAACTAACCATCAAAAGCGGTTAAATAAAAGGGAGAAAGACATGGGGTTGGAAGACATTCACACACTCACGCACACTTATTACAAAATTCGTCCTCTCGACGGAGGGTCCGAATGAATACGCTAAGCTAAACTAACTAACTAATCTAATAATCTAATCAGACTAATTATTACACAACCGAAATGAATAACTAGCTACAACTAATTATTACAACACATAATTAATTAACAAATTAACTAATTAAATTACAAATTAAAGCTAACTAACAAGTAAGCATTAAACTAAACTGTTCTAGCTCTGGTTGAAGGAGAAGAGGATGCATGCTCGATTCCCGTCCCGAAAGCTCTCCAGTTGCTCTCTTGAGGCTCTGTCTGCAGGGTGTCCTTGAGAACTAGCTGCTGGATCTTACCAAAACAGTGCTGAGGACTGTACCAGTGGCCTGCCGGCCATGAGGAGCTGCTGCCGACCCCTCTGCCAGCCAAGAGTAGGCATTGCCGGCCAAGAATGAAGGTCTATCGGCCAACAATAAGAGGCTGCCGGCCACTGGTGTGCTATGACACCAAACTGCAACAGAGCACAAAATAGAGGAAATGGAGGGTCTCCTAAGGGTATGTACGCACTATGCCACTCCATATCACCTCAAAACATCAAGGGAGAGGCATAATCGAATCCAAGACCATCAATCACGCATCTCGATGCATGATGGCCAAAGATCCAACTTGTGTAATTTAATGTAAAATGAATGCATAAGAAACACATAAATGCCTAGAACTCTATCATGCATGATCAAGAGCGTCGACGACCGAGAATTGAGACACGTTTCATCACTTCAAGTATGAAACGTCCTCGTTTCTCGTGTTTGGACTAACACCTATTCCAAACAAAATGCAACACAAGTATAGCACACACAATGCGACTCAAGCATGCAAACATGTAATGCAACATGAATAACCTAACAAGGCTAATGGCATGCACAACTAGCATACACAATGCAAATGGTGGCATACTCAATGTAATGTGACCTAAGCATGCAAACATCCAAAGTACCAAACATGCAACAACATGTAAAAATCATGCAATGCGACAAGCATGCGACAACATGCAATGCGACAAGCATGCGACAATGACCAAATGAAACAAGCATGCAACAACATGCAAGACAAGCATGTAACAATATTGCAAAGATGGACTTAAACCAAAATGGACAGACCTCAATCATGCCCAAATCAGTGGCCAATAATGCTGGAATAATGGTATGAAAAGCATGAAAAGGAAAGACAAACATGCATGCCAAAACAACCAAAATCAGAGCTTAAGCATGCTAAAACGTGGACAAAAGCTTCTTGAAGTTAAGCCAAAAGTATGCTAGAATGACATGTTAAAGCATGTGACACACTAGGCTAATTCATGGAATTACACTACAAGTGTATGGAGCATGCAAGGGGCTATCAAACCCACCCAAAACAGAGTCATGGCATGCTAAAACAACACCAAAAACCTACTGAAATGGAGACAAAACAAACTAGAATGACATGTTACTTCATGAAGCATACAAGACTAGTTTGTGTGATTTACACTACAAGTGTATTATGTATGCACGGAGTGACAAAACCAAGTAAAAACAGAGGCATGCTACAGCAAAATAACCCCAAATACAAGCTAAGATATGGCCAACATAAGCTTAACAAGCATGCTCACACATGAGGCTAATAAAGCAAGTATTGAAGACACAAGGAGAGGGGATGACCCTCTCCTGTTTGGGACCTCAAAACACCCTTCCCACCACTGAAATTCCTCTGAGTTTCAATGGTGAGAAGGCCAAAACAAGGTGGTCCCAAAGGCTCGCAAAAAAAGGGACAAAAGTAAGCCCAAACAAGGCCTAAGAGGGGGTAAACAACCCCCAACGAAAAAGTGACCTTAAACAAACTTTTTAAGCACCAAAATTTAGAACTTTTTGTAGTAGGAAGTTAATCTCAAAACAGCATGCAAAAGGGGCTAAAAGCCTAAGCAAAAATAGGGGGATTTAAAAGTTAGAAACTCACCCTTGATGACCACCTTCAAGGCTGCAACTCCAGCGCCCTTTTTGATCCAAAACCAGTCCAAAAGTTTCAAAAACAACCTCAAGGGACCTCAGCTCCAAGAGTATGGTGTTTGAGTGTGTGTTTGTGTGCAATAGTGAGACAAAATGACACTTTTAAGTACAAAACAAAAGCAAACAAGGAAGAATAGATACAAATGTATATCTATCTCTCAAGCCTCAATTTTTTGAACCTCTAAAATGAAGGAGGAGCCTCTCCTTATATACAAGAATTCAATCCAAAGCTTGTTAAACAAGCTTGAAAAGAGCTCCATCCCTCCATACACGTGTATGGAGGAGGGATGAGTGAAAACCAGCTGGCTCAAAAGATCTGGAGTGAAATCTGCTAAGACAAAGTGTTCTGCCGGCCATCAGCTGTGGCCGGCAGTGCCTCATTGATGGCTGGCAGGCTTCATCAATAGCAGGCAGGGGCAAATGCATGGCCTTCAGTGGCAGAGAGTGGCCGGCAGTGCATCATGAGAATCATGCTGAAAGGACCAACACATGGTCCAAAAATGGGGCAGAAAGGATACAGGGTTTGAAAAGCTCAAACTTGTGACGTTCCGCTGTGAAGGTCGAGTACTGGACGAGCAATCAAACTTGTGGCTGGATGTACCTGTAAGCACAACCAAGTCTTGAGGACAGTCAAAAATGGGGTGTCTACACCTCTCTAAATTCATAAACCAAACACAACCTTAAAAAAAATTGAAAAATATTTCAGCTAATTTTGTAAAATGTTTTCAATGTTTTTAGAAATAGTAAGAAACTTTGTCAAAAATACACTATAACAAATTAAGATTTTATAGACAAAAAATTAGGGACGAAATTAAATTTTTTGGGCCAAATATTTTAGTTGCCAAAAAATATCATTGTTGTGCTTTTAGTGACGAAATCGGATTTAGTAATGAATTATTATCATTTTTTGACCAAAACTTTTGTCTAAAAATAACTTTTTTGTATAAAAATATTTGTCACCAAAAGTACATTTATTAACAACATTTTAAAATTTGTCACTAAAAACCTTTTTTTTAAAAAAAACTTTTCTGGACAACCTGATATTTTTTTTGAACTAAAATGGACAAATCCTAACCCTAGCTCTGACCATCCCCACCCCAACTTCGTTTAGTTCTTCCCAAGCCCCTTCCCATCGACTCTACCTCCTCCACCCTCATCATTGCCACTTCCCTCTCCTTGCTTCTTCTTCTTGCATTACAAAAAATTAAGGTTTTAAAAACAAAATTTAGGAACAAAATTATTTTTTAGAGACCAAATATTTTTGTTGCGAAAAGTGTTGTTATTATATTTTTAGCACCGAAAATCAAACATTAGTGATGAATTATTATCCTTCTAGGACCAAATTTTTTATCTCAAAAAATAAACCATTTTGAGATCAAATTATTGTCCCTAAAAGTTTATTTATTAGTGACATTTTTAAAATTTTGTCGCTAAAAGCCTTGTTTTTTACTTTTCATGACGATCGAAATTGATCCCTAAATGTCTTTTACAACAAAATTTTCACTTTTAGAAACTAAAATATTTAGTTTCTAAAACTCTTATATGTTGTAGTGTTTTCATCCATTTCCCATTGTCGTCACCTCTTTTTCCTTTTACATTTTCTTCTCACGGTAACCCCCTACCTCCCCTTCCTCTCTCCCTTTCTCACTCAACGAATCCCCTTCCCTACCTTCCCCACCATAGACCCTAGATTTAGGAGTCTTTAGATTTTGAGTTCAAGGGAAAAGGTGAAGAGAAAGACGAAGATAACGATAATGAAGAAGGAGAACAAAAGGAGGAGATCGGGTGGCAAAAGTGGTTGGGATTAACTAGGGCATTCAAAGAGAGAAAAAAAAAAAAAAACAAAATTCAAATTTTGAGATAAAGTGTCTCGAGAAATAGAGTGTCTTTTTATTCCTAACTTGCCCACAACTCCATTCCAAATTCCAATGGTTGACCATACAAGTCATTAATTAGACAGAGATGATCAAAGTCCATAAGTAATTTTGCCATTATTACCTCCTTCCATTTTGGTGTAAAGAAACCAAATTAATTAACCAACACAGCCGACTTCCTCTATATCGCAAACATTTTGACAATGACATTCTCCCTCTCTCCCACCAATTGTACATTTTTTTTAAGGATTTTAGTGACGACTTCCCTTTTGTCATGACAAAATATTGTCATTCCACGACGAACTTTGTTGCTCGTTACAAAAGTCGTCATGAAAACTGTATTTTCTTATCTTATATGTCATAACATCATGAATATAAATAGAATAAGGTGACCATACTTTAAAACAATTTTTTAAAAATGTTTCTTAATACTAAATTACTACCTAATATTTTTTTTATATGAAAATTAAGCAAGAATTAGGGTTTTCCATCAAGTAATCGAGTTGAAGGGTGTTGGCCAACTGGGTTTTAAAAAATTAGAAACCGAGTTTTCTATTTTATATCAAGACCTTTTGTTGAAGAGTGGAAATAGTTTTAAAAGACTGAGACTTGTAATAATACCCATTTTGCTAATCTATTTGGTTTATTGGAATCTGATGAATGGAATGAAATGATAATTTTTTAACTCTTTGTAAAATTATTATTATTTTAAAATAGCGAAGGATGACTCTATTTAAAACATATTTTTTTTATATATTTTAATCAATCAAATATAGAAAAAAATATTTTGGTGAAATAATTAGGGACGGAGGTAAAGAGGGACAAAGAGGTGACATGCCCTTGGGTTTTGAATTTTTTTTAACAAACATAAAGAAAATATTTTAAATAAAAAAAGTACAAAACTATTATTTAGAGTGAAATGTCAATGATATTTTAAAATTATGAGAACAATAATGGTTGTTTTGATTAAAAATTAAGAGACTACGATAAGTCATATTATTATTTATGAAAATTTATGAAAAAATTTTAATGTAATGATGATTGTCTATTATTATTGACATGCAAACATAATTAATCTCATTATGAAGATATATAATTTATTAGATTGTCAGTTACATTTGACATGTGAGGTTCACCCTCCATGTGTTTCTTTATTATTGGTTGATGATGAAAAATCTAGAAACCTAGATGTTGATTGTGATTATGTACCAATTTTAAGCAAAATATAAACAATCCCAATCAAACAATCAAGAGAAAGAGACACAAAGATTTTACGTGGAAAAACCACAATTGGACACCTTCCAATTGTGATCAAAAAAAACCACAGGCAACTGCCACAAGACAATCCACTAAGAAGAATTAAAGGAATTACACAGGTATACTCTCAATTATCTAGCGAATCCACAACGCCTAATTGAACCAACCTCTATGGCCTCTTCCAACCCCATCTTCAGCACGGAATTGTCTTTCTGATGAGCCACTCCGGATTCCACCAAAGCTTCAGGCTCGAATTCTTCAGAATTCACAACTGAAGAACAACTCTCTCTTTTGTGTATAACAAACAAATCTTTGATGTACTCTCTTTAAACCATGAGTTGAATACTCAATAAAACATCAAAGAAAATAACAAAATATCCCCAGATAAACCTTAAGAACCAAAAAGAAGATCTGGAGGACTTCAATGAATCCCTTAGTTTTGGGAGAAAACCAAGTATTTATAGAGAACCAAAAGTAATCCAAGATTGGGAAGAAAACAAACTTCTTGAGAAATCGGATTCTGGGCTTGCTCGAGCGAAGCTTTGCTGGCTCGAGCGAGGAGTGTAATTTTCATGATTTCTACTAGTGCCTTGGCTCGAGCGACGGATCCTTGGCTCGAGCGAGGAATACACTCTTTCAGGTTTTGTAATGGACGCAATCCTTGGCTCGAGCGAGAACTCCTTGGATCGAGCGAGCAAACCTTCGCTCGAGCGAGCTCTCTTGGCTCGAGCGACCAATGGCAGACATGCAATTTTGAATGCAATTTGAATGCAGTTTTGCATTTGCTTCGGCCGCGAGCTGACCCCGTAATAATCAGCGAAGTGGCAATCTTGAAAGCATTAACATCAAACTTCTCTGCATGGCTCGATTCGGGTTTGGATTTGCATCTAATAAACTCATAGCCTCACTGAAATAAAAGTGCGAATAAAATTACAACTCAAAGGAGTTTTGTCAAACGGGGTTGCCAACAATAAAAACCAACAGATGATATCTCATGTCAATAATGACGTAATATACCATTATATTGAATTTTTACTCAAATTTTGTATTAAAAAAATTTACTTTATCATTATATAATTTATTTTAAGGCCTATATCCATGACTTTTTTTGTATTGTCCATGATATACTAATCACAAATAATATTATTTTTTTGATCTTTCTCGAAGTCAATCATAAAAATTTATGTGAAATATTTTTGTAAAAAATTTCAATGTTATAATTAATAACTGTCCCTTCTGATTTGATTTCCTAACTCTACCACTAAAAATAATCATTTCATTTCATTTTATTTGGTAATCAGATTGTAACCTCTCCATTCCAAAATTGTAATAAAGGACTTTCATTACATTAGCCAAGAGTTTGTAATAATTCTTTCTAAATTTAAAATTATGATTAATTTTTATAATTATTTCACAACTTTTAAATAATGGAGAGAATCTCAACCCATCAAATACTACCTAAAACTCAAGATTAAGACTAATGTTTGACAAACCAACTTGTATTAAGGGACCACTAGGTATGGTGGTTGATTTCAGCACTCTGAGATTAATCGAGGTGCGCATAAATTGACCTAGACACTCGATTTATAAAATAGTGAGAGGGCTTGTGAGAGTTTCAAAGTCTCACACTAATTTTCTTAATTTTTTTGAATTTCAAACAATTGAAAAAATCTCCGTTGGCTAACTTTCATTTAACCATATAAAAATAAAACTCTAATTAGTTTATGATTTATTTGATAATCCCATATCAAGAAAAAAATAAAAAAGTGAGTTGTTTCACTTATATAAAGTAAATCTTGCATTTAATATTGCAGTGTTGTGCATAGTTCAGTTTAACACAGTTTAAATTTTAAAATAAAAACTCTAATTAGTTTATGATATAATTTATTTTATAATCCCACACCAGAAAAAGAAGAAAAAAGTGAGTTATTTCACTTATGTAAAGTGAATCTTATACTCCTATATCTATATCTATATATTATATAAGCAAAATGAGATTTTAACCCCAAGGGTTGTGGGAGCTCCAAATTCTCAACATGAATTTTTAGAATTTTTATATTTTTAAATAATTAAAAAACTTTCTATTGGTTAACCCAACTAAGGAAAAAAATAAAAATAAAATAAAATAAAAACTCTAATTATCCTTTAAATTTGAATTTAAAATTTTAAATATCCTACTAATATAGAAAATCATGTCACTTAAAAGCACAAAAAAATAAGGGTAAATTATACTGACACCCCCTGAGGTTTATGTTTATTACAGTTCTCCCCCTCACATTTGGGAAATTACATTGACCCCCTGTTAATTTAATTTTATGTATGATGATCATTACGATGAGGGGGAGATCTGTTATGAAACTTTAAACCTCAAGGGGCAATCTGCAATGAAACTTTAAATCTTAGGGAGGGGAATGTAATTTCCAAAAGGTGAGGGGGAAAACTGTAATAAAGATAAACCTAAGGGGATTTCAATGTAATTTACCCAAAAAAGAAAAATGATCTATGCTTAGAAAAAGATCTATTAGTTAGTTCATTTATTAAAATAAAAATTTTATAAAAAAAAACTTTAATGCTAAACAACCCACTTAATATGAAAAGTGTTGATTTCTTCCAATATTTCCTTCCTAAAAATGATAAAAAGACCTAAATCTTTAGAAACCCTAAACAACCTAAAAATCCAATGTAAGCAAACTCCATATTTAATTTCTTTCCCGAGACCAACCAACTCTCTGCAAATCTATGTGTGTAAAAAAGGTTAGTCTCTCTCTTAATGCTAATAGTTTAAGTTTGAAATAGTTGAAAATTGAAGAGTAGCATTGAGTTATGAATATGTAATTGTTTTGAACCATGTAAATTTATCTATATATCTATATACACATGTATTTAGCTATCTTTGCTGTTCTCACATGTATGATTTTAATCTAATAAAGCTCATCAACTAAATTCATCATTATGATCTTATAGATTAAAAAAAAATAACAATACTCATAAAAGCACTACAAAAATTCCTAAAATTAAAGGCTTTTTTTTTGTTCATTTTATTTATTTATTAGTGTTTGTATATACAACACATACAAAGTTATTTATTATTTTATACGAGTTGAATTCGAGTTTATTTGAGAATTTATGCCAGCTCAACTAATATATTATCAATTAATGGTTAATCATAATTTCAATGGCCAAACAATGGGATGAAGGGTGGAGGCAACTTGAGATTAGAGAAGAGCGGTTGCGAGTAGGGGTAGAGGTCGACTTGGGAGAAAAGTAAGGAAATGAAGTTAAAAGTAAGGGTGATCACGTAGTAATGTTGCTTTAAATAAGAGTTGATGTGATCAACAAAGATGAGATGAAAATTAGAGAGATGATGATTGGTGAAAGGTAGAGACTCAACAAGTGTTATCAGAGGAAGTAATATCATGCTACTCTTAGAAATGGATAGTTGACAAATTTAATCAACGAATAAGATAGTCGTATATATAATCATTTAATAAGGAGAATCATATATAATTTTTTTCCTTTTTAAATAATATTTTATAAAATTAAATTAAATTATTTATATATGTCTATATATAAGAAATATATTGCAATGTATGCATTATAAAAGAATAATATTAATTTTATCATGATATAAAATATAATATAATAAATATATAATAATTTTAGTTGAATTATTTATGTATATATATAGAACTATTTAAAATTATATTACGAAATATGCAGTGCAATTTTTATTATGTTGAGCTATGAAAGTATATTTTAAATATATATATATATATATATATATATATATATATTAATTTTTGTACTAAATTTCAATATAATAAATAAATATTTATTTTAATATTAAACATAATGATTAAATTGTAGAAAAAAGTCATTTAAAATTAGAAAATGATTCTAATTATTTATTTTGATAATCTCAACTTTATCGTTCTATAGAAGTGTTATTTAAACAAATATATAATAATTTTATCTCAATTATTTATGTGTATTTTAATAATCTTAACCCTATCGTGTTATAAAAGTGTAACTAAAATAAATATATAATGATTTTATATGATATTAAATTATAATATAGTAAAATAAACACTCAATTTAACATTAATAATAATAGTTAACACTACAAGAAACTACACTTTTGGCGACTAATTTTTTAGTCGCCAAAAGCCCTGATTTTGGTCGCCGAAGATATTCCCCGACTAAAACTTTTAGTCGCTGGCTTTGTCGCGGGTACGTTGTCGGCAAAGGTAATGGCAACTAAAACAATTTTTAGTCGGCATAAGTGCAACACAAATGGCGACTAATATGTTGGTAGGCAAAACTGTAGGGTATTAGCGACTAAATGTCGTTTAGTCGCGGATGACTGCCATTGGCGACTAATTCTTAGTCGCCGAAGGGGTGAATCAATTCATATGTAACATTTTCAGCTACTATTCCTTTTGACGCCAAAAATTAAATTTTTATCTACGGCGACCAAATTATTAGTCGCTAAAAAGTTTTATTTTTAGCTACCAAATTTTTAGTCACGGAAAAGTAGATTATTCTTTAGCTACTACAGAGTTTAGTCGCGCATTACATATTGAATTATGTTTTGGCGACTAAATATTTAGTCGCCAAAACTGTTGTGAGTTTTACCTACTACAAATTAGTCACCAAAACTTTTTTCCATTTTGTTTTAGCTACGAAATGTTTAGTCGCCAAAATATTTATTTCTTTTTTTGGCTACCAATTGTTTTGTCACCAAAAATATCAATTTTTTTTTTTTGTTTTGTTTTTTTCATTTTAATAAATTTGTTCACAACCTATATATATTCACCACAACCTGTGATAGGTATAGAAACAAATCAATATATATATTATCATCTATTCCATAATGCATGTTTCAGTTACAACCATCAAACAAAAAAAAAACACCTTACAATTCAAACTTATATACAAACCAACTAATATATTCCAATTACAAATAATAACATCATACATTCCAAATGTCCTACCAAAACAATGTCCTGTACACACAACATTCTGACTGTACTATGTATTATACTGACCATTTGGCATGGTACAAATTACCATGGTAATATGTACCACGACAAAAGGTAATCTATATATATCACCAAAGCAATTAAAACAAGTTCCAAAAATTATATTCATGATTCATCCAAATTCCACACAAAAAGTAGAGGACGTCCAAAAACTTTCCAATGTTGCACAACTGTGAATTATCTTCCGGACAAAAAAATAGAAGATCCACATGTCAATGCCAATAGCCATCTACACAATAAAAATTACACCCATTAGTTCCATTTTCAACAAAAAATTACAACCATCTACACAACACAAATTGCAAGGATGTCAATTATAATTGAAATTGTATTTAGGGTTACTTTGAATTTAGGAAGTATTCGTTACAAAAATTTCACTATTCAAACTAGGACACACGTTTAACCAAGCGGCCCGGACTGGGCAATGAAGTCCACATTACGAGTGAAGCAAAGCCCATTAACAAAAAGAGGCGCTTTGATTCACTTTGAATCTCAAGATATTCGTTTCAATTTAGACAAATGACAGGCCGCTAACACTACTAATTGACCCAACAACGAGGTACCTATGGCTGCAATGAGAGTTCTAATCAGTCCACACAACCAGAGGAACATCTTTATCTGAACCATTTTTAACATGATCAGAAAGAGGGATGAATAGAAGAGAAGAATATGAATCTAGGAAGCAAGGAATGCATTACTCTACTGAGATGAATACACTTCGAATCTATGTTCATTTGGTCTTTAAATCTTCTCATGTGGGATACATATAATCTAATGATGAAAAAATATTTAATGATGAATCAAGAAATACAACAAATAACATCTTATTGGAAATTTTTTGATGAATAGAGCCAATATTATTACTTCAAGTATCATAAGTTGACCTAGTAAATTCATTTAGTCCAGGATAATCGTCCAATATTAATTTACAGATATTAATAATTCAGTTAGTAGGTTGGGTCATATGAATTATTTAACAGGATAGCCCAGACCATTTCTTCGAATCCAAGCATAACTGGACCTGAATTGCTGTGCAGGCTTTATGATATGGATGGTGCCTTAAATCCTTTAATTTTTCCTACTCATTGGAGTATTTTTTGTTAAGGACATGGCAATTATTTTTTCTTATACCGTCTCTTGCTTTGGGTGTACTGTGTTAAGAAATGAAAATGTTTTCGCTCAGTTGCAGGGGCTTAGCTGGACATTACGCTGCTTCTTCACAAGCAGATCATGGAGATAAGTAAGTCTTTATGTACATAGTAACACAGAAATGCATGCTAGATGACAAGCATTCATTTTGATAAACGCTCTTTTGTTCTCTCTCTGAACGCAGGTAGGAAATTCTTTAAAGCATGGTTAGTTTTTGAATCTATGTTCATTTGGTCTTTAAATGTTCTCATGTGGGATACATATAATCTAAATTTGTTTCTCATTGTGCATGGCTGGCAGTTGATACTTCTAGATGTCATATCTGCCATGTTAGGTTCTAGGTTTTAACTTTTATAAGGTGCAAAATAAGAGGCAGAATTCTCTTTTTTTATCCTTATTATAACATCTGCCTTGCATTGTTGTTAGTTTTTTTATTTTTTTGTATATTATTGTCTTACTTCATATAACTTACATGCAGCATATTTGTATCTAGTGTTTGAGATGCCACATTGAAGCTTCATATTAAATTTTTTTTTTTTACCAAACTCGTGCCTTTCTAACCCATTAGTGTTTGTTTTCAAAACACGTCTTCTCATTCACGTCGTCATTTTTAAAACATGCATAACCATATTGGATGCTGTGTTTTTAAAACTCCACTCTAAACCTAAAGTCATATTTTTAAAACTTAACTTCATTAAACAACTTCGATTTTATAAAATAAGTTCAAAAGTACTTGTAAAAGTATATCTAAAGTGTCCAGACGAAGTTACCTTATGGAAATTAGATTACGGTCCTTTCTGTAATGTATCGAAACACCAAGTCGTCTGCTGCTAAGTCTACTCACATTATGCCTCAAAACCTATTCCAAGCACATAACAACAAAAAATTTGCATACCAACTCAAACAACAATTCTATGTCAATATGATCCATATTTTTTGTAGAACTTGCATTAGCTTATGAATAAAAGTATGTTTACCGAATAGTAGGATGACCACCTGAACCCTCCAACAGGGTTGTCAACCGTGACACCACATCGTTCAGATGATTCAGTTGTACTTGTTGTGGCCTCTCGTGCTTTTTTTCTTCTTCGACTTGTTTGATCAGCTCCTCTCTTTCCCTCGTAATGTCCTCCCGATCTCTTTGGCTCCTCTCTTTCTCCTTGAGCAACTCCTCGTGATCTCTTCGGCGCTCCTCTTTCTCCTTGAGCAATTCCTCGTGATCTCTTTGGCGCTCCTCTTTCTCCTTGAGCAACTCCTCGTGATCTCTTTGACGCTCCTCACGAAGAACCTCCAATTCCGCTCTCATTGCCTCCACATGTTTATCACATGCTCGTGCCGCACTAGAAGTTGTGGAAGAGGGTTGTGGCCCTATCCCACATCCACGCAAGTAATTTTTCTTTGCCCCGAGGACTTGCCTTGAAAGTTCTTCAGGGGTCAATGGCAACCCCGCATTGGTAGCTACGACTTGTAGATTCACCATATCATCCTGTCATGGCAAAAAAACAATGAAGTCAAGATGGTTAAAGGAATTGAAAACAACTTTAGTAATTGATATGCAACAAAATTTGTTTCAACATTCAATACTCACATGTAGCTCACCACATTTGGGGTCAATCCAGTCTCCCGTCTTCTTGGACTTGTGTGATTTCTTATAAAATTCGAGAAAATCTATATCTCCATCCTCATTTGCCTATTTGGTTTGAAAAATTTCCATTGATGAAGTAGTACATAGTAATATTCAAAAAAAAAAAAAGGAACAATCAATCATCGATTACATTACTAAATTAACAATTTCTTACCATAAGCAACATTGCTATAGGAAATGATCGCGATCCACTTGTATGATTATAGGGGAGCATACCCCTATTTGCTTTACCAGCTTTAGAGCGTTTCTAACAAGACAAAAAAAAAAAAAAAAAAAAAAAAAAGTTGGACACATTTCAAAAAAAAAAAAAAATTAGTAAAGATTTTTTACATATTAACACATAAATTAATTTCAAGAATGGGGTTTCTAATTAATTTGTTACCAAGTGAGATTCGTCTTTCCAAGCAACATCAATCAGATATTTCCAGTCCTCGAAGCTCACTCCACTAGGCGGATGACTATAGGGGTCATCAACACCCTTTTCCTCAAGTTCAAGGAACTCTTGCTTTAGATTGTACCTCCAGTCCTTGTATAGCAAATATGCCTTTCTATCGAGGATTTCTTGAGCTTGCTCATCATTAGCAAAATCATCGCCGATAACAAACTTGTCCTACAAACATAAAAACAGAATTAGTGCATCAATTAATTTGAGCAATTACAAATAACTTACTAAATACATTATAGCAAGATGAATCTCATACTAGCACGCCTTGGATGACCGCATCTTTGGTACTTTCATCGATTTTTCTCCATGATTTCACGCTCTGAAGAGGGCACAACCGTCTAATTTGCAATCCTAATTCATTCATCGCTGGGGTGGCATTCCCTCCTGTTATTGCGTTCAACACCCGATTGACATACACATGTAATTTCTCTCCTTTTTTCCGTTCTATTTTTTCTGCACTCCTTTGCCCAATGTAGGTCCTCGTACGCGAGTTGACCTTTTTCGCCCTGGTACAAAAGGGTAAGCAAGTCACAAATTACAACTCTTGCTAATACGTGAGAGTATTGGTTGCTGCTTCGTTACTAAAAAAAAGGAAACACCTAATAAGGAAACACCTAATACTATTAATTATGTAGTTACAGCCATTGGTTGAAGTCCTATTCAATTGGTAACAGTTACACCATTCATGGCTTTGTATCAAATTTCAACCAAAATCAGCCGGTGCATTTGACTGATGCTCTGCTGCAACTGCTAAGTCTTCATCTGTTCTGCTCAGCCTTCTGCTCAATCATCTGTGATGTTTTCTGTGGGCAGAGAAGATGCATGGAGGAAGAGAGAAAGTTGGCTGTCTGCCCTCTATGAGCTTATCAAGTGCATTCTGTTCTGTTGATCTGTTCTGCTATTCATCTTCTATTCTGCTGTTCTGCAACACTGCTGTTCATTTGCTGCTCTGCTGCTACAATGTTCTTCATCTGTTGTTATGTTGATCTGTTCTGTCCAGCCTTCAGGATTATTTCCCAACCACCCCCAAATTGTTCAGTACATATGGTTGCAGCTCTGATTGATGTTAATATTAATACACATGGGTGGAAGGTGGAGTTAATTGGATGAGCATGCACAACTGATCATGTCCTTACCAATCAATATCTCCAACAAAATGAATTGAAGGGTTGGGCACTGCAAAGTAACCCCTATGTTGGATTGACAATTTTTTCTTTATTGCCTTAGATAGCAGACTTACGCACACAAAAAAAAAGGCAAATTTTTTTTCTTTGTAAACAACTAAGTTCAATGCTCTTACCCACGCCACCAGGCTGCGTCTCCTCCACCACTGTTTGTGTATCATCTGGTGGTTGCGTCTCATCTGAGCACGTCAACGGGGTGCCAATCCCGGGTGGACATGCTTCAGAGGCTGATGTTTCTCCATGACTTGTTGCTCTCTTCCGCCGCCCCGTCTTGATTCCAGGAACCATGGTACCTACATAAAAAAATTACAAACATACATGAGTACTCAACGCCACATACATCACTTACATTTACATAAACCTCTCATTCGTCATTTACATACATTTACATAAACCTCACATACAATTAATGGGAAACTATAGACGAGAAGATCGAAATTCCAATGCAATTCCATCTTGAAAGCAAGCTAACTACATAGTTTGCGTAGCAGAAAAATAGATATCATAATTTGGCTTTTCATATTCTTGTTCCTTTTCATGGTAACAAGCTTAATTCATTCCAACTTACTCCTGTTAGGGAATGAGGTCACCACTTCAAAGTGGAACTATTCCATTGAAGTAAATTACTTAAAATTACAAACAATGATATAGCAATCTACTTTTTAGACCTATTTCTAGAGTAAATGATATGTAAATAATATGATTAATTGATGATTACGAAAGATATCAGAAAGAGTCATTTTACACACTGTCCATTACACCTGTGCATCACGTAGGATGTGATGAGCAACAGCTTTTTGGATTTTTCCTGCCAAGAGGCTAAATACATGTGTGCATATGATATTGATAGTGATGAGCAATAGCCTGAATTTTCGTTTGCCAAACAATGCCATAGTAGGAGCATTAGGATAAATACATGTGTGCATATGATATTGAATTTATTATCTTGTTATTTTTTTTAAAGGATTTTTTAAGATATCCTAAAAGAAAAGATTAACTTGCTGATAAAAATCACCACAGATCATTCATATGTCTATATTGCATCAAACCACATTTTCGGTTGGTGAGGAACCAACAGAGACACAGCAACACTACAACAAATGAAGCACAAAACAGCAGCTAAGAAGAGCACCACACACAGATATGAAGCAGCTAACAACAGCAGCAGATTAGCTATCACAAGCACCAGACACAGATACTAAAGGCAGCAATACACCAGATTAGTAGAGTAAAGCATGGCTTCTCATTTGATCGGGTCTTCAAATCAACTGGAATTCAGTCCATACATATTTGCATTTCTTTTTTCTTCTATATATATATAAATTTTGATTTTATTTTTTAAATAAGAAATAATACATTTGATAATAATGATAAATATATATTGTAACAATATGGATCCCTCATGCAGGGTAGAGGTTTAAGTTATGCTTATCACTAATTGTTTGGGAATGTAAGCTAATGAGGTGGAAATTAAAAATAAAAGGTATGTCGATGCAACTCGGTTATCAATGGATCATTATCTTTCAAGGAAAATTAGACTTAAGCCCGGACTAATGATTTACTGACATAGGGAACAAAAACAGAATTGGGAGGAGAGAAATGGGAACCAATCCCAAATCACAAGCTAATGCAGTGTCTTATTACAATTAAAGTATCCCAAATCCTTTATGTGTTGAAGCCAATAAAATATGTAGGCATTGAAGTTTGGCAAGTACGACTCTTGACTCTCTATTATTAAAGTATTGTTCTTTCTTATAATTGGGTCTATGATCCAATATGATTTCAATAGTCATATCAGCATTTTGCTTTTATGTAATCTGATATGATTCAGAACTCAGATCATGAGTTATAAAATGTTTTTGTTAATGTGTTTTCTAACCAGGTATGTTAATAACACTCTTATATGTTTAAAGAAAAAAATTCCATTTAAAATGCTTCTAAAAAATAAAAGATGTTTTGCAGACAATATTCTACGACGTTGATAAGAAGATGGATTTTAGATTGAAAGTTTGTGTGTCCTAACTCCATTAATTAATTATGTTCCATTATACTTTTGTCCCTTTTGTCTACCTTCATGTGAAGGAAGTAGTTGTTGAGTGCAAATTTGATGGTGACCGCATTCAAATCCATAAAAATGGAAAGATATACACTTCTTCTCAAGGTAGTTGCTGGCCTAGTAGTTTCAAATAATTTTCTGCTCTTTGATATTTTTGGGTTGTTTTTGTCACTTTGATTAATTGAGAGACATGTTCCACTTTATCAGCATTTAAGTTTCACCATTAGTGTTTAGTCCTCGCATCTTGAGCCAGTAATGTACTTCTCCGAGACAAAAAGACTGAGGAGATTATTGTGTTACTAGTTGTGAGGTTGTGATTTAATCAGATTTATAAATCCTAAAAAAAACATGAATGTTATTTTCCATCGCACTGACCTCATTGCCAGGTGAATAGCAGATGCTGCAGCTAGAAGTCGAAACTATCCCACTCTGAAGCTTAAACTGTGAGTATCTTGATCAGTGAAGTGCCAAACAGGTAATTTGAAATTTTTAATTTCCAAACCACGCAGACAAATTATGTTGCATTTTTATTTGCATCTTTTGATATCTATATATAGTGATTTTATTTTTTATTTTATCTTGTCTCTGTAGTGAATAATTAAGGCTTAATGGGTACTACTGGTTCTAGTCTAAATTTTCTCCATGAATTTTCATTAATAGTTAAACTGTGTGGATCTTTCCTTTGCTTAGTAGCTCTTTTTTCCAATTGTCCAAGGTCATTGAAGTTATTCTCCTACCTTAGTGATTAGCTCTTTCATGTAACTATAAGCTTCTCTTCTTGATTCATAACATGAAAAGAAGAAAAAGGGCAATTCTCAAATTTCACATGGAACACACCTATAGCTTTATAGGTGACCTTGAGTATGACTGGTGAGCTAAAAGTGGGCTTTAATTCAAATTTGATGAATAAAGAGCTAAAAGTGAGCTACATTGCCCTGAATTACAACAGCCCAACAATCAGACCAAACACAATGCCTTGACCTGTAGCGGCCCTTCATCCAAACCAATCCCCAAGATTGTTAAAACCAACACAGCAGCATAACAGATCAAAACAGATCAGATATCAAAGCATCGCTTCAAGCACCAAAACAGAACAGGCAGGTCAAATTTGCCTTGAGCTACAAAACCCTGATAAAGTGGAACATGTCTCTCAATGTTTTTGTCACTTTGATACCAATCATATATTTTAACACCAATTTTCTGCTTTTTGTTTCTTATGAATACCAATCATGCCACTCTAGAAGCAACATTTAAAATTGATATCAGTACTTCACAGTGTTACTTCACTTGGTTCTCTATTGATAATTAAACAATCTCCAACCACATCCTGACCCTTGAGGTTTTTAAAGAGGCAGAGTATCAACATATAGTATTATTGCAGAAGTGCAAATTAATCTTTGCAGTCAAAACAAATAACAAATAACAAATAACAAATAACAAATCTTCTACAGCTGATTTGTTCAGTCTCCTATAGTTGAAAACAAATAACAAAGTTCGACACTTCATTTTTGTTTCCAATTTTTTGTTTAATTGGTCATGCTTAATAATTCATTGAGATTAATTTCTTTGTTCAGTGGAGACACTGATGCAGTGGTTCCTGTGACTGCAACTCCATACTCCATTGATGCCTTGACGCTTCCAACTATTACCAACTGGTCCCCGTGGTATGACAATGGGAAGGTAGGTTAGTTTTAAGGACTAGTTTGTGTTACCATACACTCTGCACCAACCTGTGCACACCCTAAGCAGAGGAGAGGAATGGGTGGGAGGCGGCAACGATGGTAATTCTTTCAAATTAGGTAGCCTAACCTACATACTGGAATTATAAATTAGGTAATTCTTTAAAAAATTTTGGAGTCCTATAGTTGAGGTGATTTAACATAGTCAAATGTCAAAGTTCAAGAGGGTTATGGTCTGATGGATGGAAAGGAAGCAGAAATAATTAGTAACATTTAAGTATAATTTAAACAACTGTACTGACATTACAAGAATTTAACTTCTGAAAAACATGAAATTCCGCCCTAGAACTCATATCCCAAGTCCATAATAATAGGACCTATGTTCAGACCACCTAAACTGGAGAGAATCCTGAAAACCCCAAATAACACCAAATTATGTAATTCACCTATGGCTATAACAACCCCCAATCTAAAATCAACAGCTATGGCACTAACTTCACACAATCAGTTAAAGGAAAAGGCTTTTAGCTACATATTAGATGAAAATGCAGATGAAGATGCACAAACAAAGATACATGCACATTCCAACATCATCATTATGAAAATTGCAGATGTAGATGTAGATGTAGATGAAGATGCATAAGGAAATGTTTTTTTAAGCAACTAGAAATTACACAGGCCCAAATGAAGAAACCAAGCAGATTAACAATGAACACCACCTAGAAAAAGTAAGAACAGCATCATGACTACCAACAGAGCAGATTAGTAAATCTGCCACAGCTTGTGGGAAAATCTGCCCAATGGGACAGCAGACCGAATGAAAAATCTAGCACAACAAGGTGACTTAAAACTCCTGGTCCGTATCTGTATCAAAGTCACTAGTAATCTCATCGTCTTCTTCGTCATCACCGGTGATTGTTACGTCATCATCGTCATCACAGATGAAAGCATCATCCATAACACGCTCGGATTGTACACGCTTTTTGGATTGAGAAACTTCCATTGAAATAATTTCAGGTTCAATGTCATCCCGATGCAAAACAACTTCATCATCAATAGGCTCAGTTCGTACAACAGTAGTGGTTTCATCTTCTTGCAACACTTGATCAAATTCTGGCACATCCAGCTCTAGCACATCCCAAATTCGTCGATGTTGAAACTTTTCTACGACTCGCCAATTCGGCCCTAACTTCGTATCATGAACGTAGAAAACTTGTTGAACTTGGCTTGGGAACACAAACGAGTCATCTTTATACCATCGACTTCTTACATCAACAGTTGTCACATGTGGTTCGACACGCAAAGTTCTGCTACTGCGGTGTTATACCATTCACATTGGAACAAAACAACCCGATGTCCAAACAAATATGTCAGTTCCCACACTTTACAAAGGTAGCCGTAGAACTTTATCAATTGGCCTTCGTGGTCGCCTTCCACTACCAACCCACTATTTTGACATTTACGACGGTTATCACGGTCGATAGTATGGAATCGGACGCCATTAGAAATGCACCCCTCATATGTGTTCACCAAGGCATTAGGTTCATTGGCTAATGACCATGTAACGCCCTCAAAATTAAACCCATAATATATAAAATTAGCATGCATCTTTATAAGAAAACAAGAGTCTTATTCCATTCATCAGAGTAAACTTATTAAAAGACATCATATGTAATAAAGAAAGTAAATGCCCTATGGGCTTACATCTTCCAAAGCCAACACTTGGACACAAAAAGATATGAGTACTAATCATTTACAAATAAGCCCTTGGCTTGAGTCCATACATTAATATCAAATAAAGCAAATAAAAACTAATCTAAAATGAGTCTTCAACTCTAAGTCCTCACAAGCTAATTCCTTGGAGGTAGCCCATCACCTGAACCTGAAAATGATGTTCCCATATAGGGTGAGCCACAGCCCAGTAGACAAATACTAAACCAAGTATAAGAATTAACTAAAGCAGTAGCATTCGATAGATGGTCAATCACAAGATAGTCAATTACATCAATATACAATTTCATGACACTAATGTCTATGACACATTTCACTTTCCAATTATACGGATATGGCTCAGAACCTGGCCAAATAACTCAACAGGGTTTCATCTCTTATTAAAATATTACCAATTCAACAAGGATAACAAATCAAGTTAAACCTTTCTTATATCATAACGGATACACATGTTAGTGTTGTATCAATCTCAATCAAAACTCACTTCTATACTTCCCAATTGATACACATTTTAGTGATATATCAAATCAAACAACAAATAATCCAGTAGATAAGCATAAGAGCTGTATCAAAACTGTAATGGGCGAGCATATGAGCTGCGACCCTGGGTTCATCCCTATCTTCCCTTAAACATTAACGGTTTAGAGGTACATCCCCTATCTTCCCCTAAACCGTGGAGTACATCCCCTATCTCCTCCATACACAAGTAATACATATCAACACAGAGTCATATACACAATAAATCAATACATAAAATTTAATGTATTATTCCAACCTTTATACACAACAACCTAATCAATTGATTAGTTTCAGTTTTCCCTAATCCACATGCATTGTCTACAACAATCATGACTATCCTCCACCGATAGCCCAAAACAGTTATTTCTAAACAGGAAATAAATGTCTCAACACATATATAATTCAATTTCAAAGATGAGTGGTTAAATTACCCAACTACAACATTTAATCTCATAACTTCCCAATATCATGAATTTAATCAATTTCCACACCTTTTCCAAAATTAATTATATGAATTAATTTTATTACAACAATTAGGGCTTTTTAAATATAACACAAACCCTAGCTTTTCTCAATATTACCAAATAAACCCAACATATCATAAATACCAAAACTTAGGATTAAAACCTATAAGATGGAGTAGGAAACCCGAATGAAGAATACGTAGATGAAGCCCCAAACTCCAAAGTGCTCCAAACCACCAAAAGTTCAGATTAAACTGAAGCCCTCGACTCACACTCTCTTATTAACAAAGCAACTAGGGTAGAATCACACTCTAAATAGATCAAATCTAAGAGAGAAAATGAGTAGGGAGAGAGAGAAGTCGGACCTTAGGGTTTGGAATCCAAAAAGATCAAGAAAAACTGTTTAAAACCCGCTGCTACCTATATAAACTGGACAGGCTCACTCGAGCGAAGAAAAGCTCGCTCGAGCCAAAAACTCGATGCTTCAGGTCTGCAACCCAGAAGCTCGCTCGAGCGAAGAACTTCTCGCTCGAGCGAAGAACTCGAATACATACACCTCGCTCGCTCGAGCCAAGAAAAGCTCGCTCGAGCCAAGAAACACAACTCTCAGGTCCTAAGCCCAGACGCAGACTCTCGCTCGAGCAACCAAACCTGGCTCGAGCGAAGGACAAAAACAACAGCTCGCTCGAGCGACCAACTCCTCGCTCGAGCGAAGGTCCAGAAATCTGGACAGCAACACTTGGTTTCCAACCCAACCAACCTGTAACAAACCTGCCCAACACAACCCAAAACTCAAAATAAGGAATTAAAGGACAACAACAACAATAAAATAACAACTGAATCTACGGAACATAAGTCCGAGTACAACAACCAAATGGGAAAAGACCGGGGTCGCTATAGACCACATCTCATCGGTTGCTTCGGGTGAATTTTGATTTCGCAATTGGTTCATCTAGACAAGAAAGTATGTCATGTTAGTTCAAACTTGGAATAATGTAAGGTTCTACGCAAACTATACACTAACGAGTTTAAGCTTACGCGATCTTTGAACCATTTAGGAAATTCTTTGCATTGTCGCGTTGCAATGTTGCATGAACTTCCATATTTTTGTTGCAACACGAGCTTGTGTTCCCTAGTTAATACAACATAACTCATAAGTAATTTGAATAATGGAGACTTTAAAAAATAAAAACCATGTAGAAAATGTATGTTGCATATATGATGAGGAATCATACTCTAGATATTCGTCCACTTCCAAACTGTTGTGTAGGATAAACCAATGAGCCAATTCACGGCCAGCTACGGACACATCAATTGCCCTTGGGAGTTGACCAAAAGGACGAACGTTTTGAGTGAAAATCGCCAACCCCGGCCCATTGTCACCCCCATCGTAGTTCCTTTCTTCCCGGTTAAACACCGTTTCAATTCCATCCAAATACATTGAACAAAACGTCGTACACTCTTTCGATATGTAGCCCTCCGCAACTGAACCTTCTGGCCGAGCTTTATTGCCCACAAATCCTTTAAGAAGTCCGAGCATCCTACATGTAAACATCATCCTGATCATTAGTATGGTCATATTGAAGTATATTTTAAATGGAAAAAAACACCCCCATCGTACTTATACCTCTCAATAGGATACATCCATCGATATTGCACAAGGCCCTCCAAGCAAAGCCTCATAAGGCAAATGAATTGCCAAGTGGACCATGACATCAAAAAAAGCAGGAGGGAAAATCATCTCAAGCTTACAAAGTATAAGTACGATTTGTTCTTGCAATTTCTCCAAATCAGTCACCTTCAATGTCTTTGCGCACAACTGTTTGAAAAAAGTTCCCAACTCAAACAATGTGGTCCCAATCTCAGTAGGAAGGTATCCTCGCATCCCAATGGGAAGAAGTCGTTGTAGAAGGACATGACAGTCATGACTCTTGAGGCCAACTAACTTACCACCATTCGCGGTGACACAATTGGATATATTTGCCGCATAGCCATTAGGATACTTAATCGATTTTAGGAAATCAGCAAACCCTTGTCTCTCCGCCGGGACAATGTGTACAATGCCGGAGGCTTCTCAAAGAGGCATTCGCATGCCTTATCAAGTGTAACTCCTTTCGTATTCGCATGTCCTCCAATCCAAACGTGCTTTGTATGTGTCCTTGTTCTTGCCATCTACGCTCAATAGTGTCCCAAGCAGATTGTCACATATATTCTTCTCTATGTGCATGACATCAAGGTTATGTCGAAGCTTAAGTGTTTTCCAATATGGTAGGTTAAACAAAATGCTTCTTTTTGTCCAGTTCGGAGTTGGATTTTCAGTCCTTTGTCTTTTTTGGTTGGTTGGATGCTTTCCATACGGCCTGTACGTGCCCAAACTAATTTGGTCAAGTATTTGTTCTCCCGATAACTCTACAGGTTTGGACCAATTATCAATTTCACCGTTGAATAGCTTACTTCTTCGCCAATTATGGTTCTCAGTAAGTACCGCCGAGCACCCATATACCCTATCTTACTTCGCAAGCTCTGAGATGAAGCATCCATGTTACAGTTAGGCAGGCCAAGTAACCTTTTGTACTCCAACCAGACAAGGAACCATATGTAGGGAAGTCATTGATGGTCCACATGACTGCTGCATGCATTGTGAATTTTGGTCGTTTGAGGCATCATATGTTTGCACACCATGCTCCCACAAATTAGTTAACTCTTCTACTAATGGTTGCAAGTAAACATCATATCTCTTCCAGGTGAGGATCGTCCGGGAATAAGCAATGACATCATCACAAATGGATCTTTCATACACTTCCATGGGGGTAGATTGTAAGGCATTAAGATTACGGGCCACATGCTGTACGATGTACTCATATTTCCGAATGGATTGAAACCATCGGTGGCAAGCCCTAGCCTTACATTCCGAGGATCCGCAGAAAACGTAGGATGCAGCCTATCAAAGTCCTTCCATGCCTCACCATCAGCTGGATGTCACAAGACTCCATCATCCACACGCTTATCTTTGTGCCATCTCATATGTGCAGCTGTTTTTTTTGACATGTACAATCTCTTCAACCTTGGTGTTAAAGGAAAGTACCTCAGTATTTTGTGTGGAATTTTTTTACCCGTCTTGTCGTTCAACTTGTATCTAGACTCCGTACATGTAGGGCAATTCTCCAATGTCGCGTTGTCATTCCAAAATAGAGTACAATCATTCTTGCATGCATGAATGGCCTCATATGCCAAACCCAATTCACGTAAGAACTTTTTTGCTTCATAAAGGGTCCATGGAACAGTTTCATCACACTTTGGTAGAATGTCTTTGAAAATTGCATAACCATATCGAAAGATTTGTTGCTCCATTTATTGTACACCTTCACATGAAGCATCTTAATTACGAACAAGATGGAGAACTTTTCACACCCTGGATATACTTTGCGTTGAGCATCATCGAACAACTTCATGAACTTCAACGAATTGTGCCTCTCCGAACTACTACATTCTTCGTCGATATGATCATCCATGAGACCACTCATATAAATCTCTTCTAACATGCTAGGAAGTTCACCCACATTTTCGTGATTGGCTGTCATTCCAGATGCGTTGCTTGCAGTAGCATCGTTGCGCTTAGTAGGATGATCACGAAATACGGCAACATGTTCGCCATGGTGCCCCAAGTTCGATAAGAACATGCGATTCCTTTCGAATCAATGCAACCGTACAACGTGTGGAGTAAATTTTGTGCCGTTCAAGCAATCAACACAAGGACAACGGATTTCATCCTGTGGGCCTAAATTCTTCGTAGCGAACTCAATAAATGACTGAACACCTTGAAGATACTCTTTACTTTTTAGTATATCCTTTATCATCATCCAACTCTTGTCCATTATTGGAACAGTACACATCAATCAAAGATGAACCTGGGAATGGACGGCAACTTGGAAAAATACGCTGTACTGGAAGAGAGCTTAAGTAAGTTTAGGGGTTCGATTAGCATTGCAATAATGAAGTGAACGAAATAGTAATAACAACTCGGGATGTTTCGCCTATTTGTCAACTGCATGTAGTTGGCTAATTTCACTAGTAACTTGGCATGCATTCATAAGCAAATGTGACATACATGAACACTTCTTTGTGAAGTCATCTTAGAGGGAGACAAATAATTGTAACTTTATGTAAAGAGAAACTAAATGTCAACTATAATTATATGGAAGGAGTTAAGCAATGTAGGCAGCAGATTTTTGAGAAGTCTAGTGCGAAGTGTCCAAGTCACACATGACATGAAAACGAGTAACAACACAAAATAATGTGTAGGGACATGCCTCCTGCCATATACAAATCCATCAGGTTAAAAAGAAAAATATAGCAGAACACTTTTTGTTGGATGGATTAACTTTTCAGCAGAAAAAATATGCAAGCTCATCAGAAATGACGGATGTAACTTCTTAATATTTTTAAAGATTGAATCACAAAATAATTGCACAAAAAAATTATTTTATGCCACGATAAAGAGAAGTTTCCGATATCAAGATGTTTCAATGGACACACTCCCATAATGACTCTTTGGTGGGCAACAGCCTCTGACTTCAGAATGGAAGTTATCAGGAGGGGCTACTAAAATCTAAGCGACTAGACTCCTAATGCTTTTAATGGTTGCCACTACTTTGAATGTAAACCTTAGTTATATGTTGGTATTTTGTTTTTTTGTTGTTTTAATGCTAATTTTTCCATATACTACTACTAAATCCATAGTGGATGAGATGGATGAGATGGGGTATTGAATGAGCAGCAAGTTATAGTAGGATGGCAATGACTACCCCGTCGAAGTGATGCTACTGTATGTGAAAATTGTGGATGTTTAAAAATGATTGGGGCTCTCAACCATTTTTTTTATAATGTAGTTGAACTTGGGCCTCTAAAATTTGAGTGTTTGATTACATTCAAAACATATGTTGTAAATGCTGGGAACAACATAAATAGGATGTTAATCATCAGATCGAAAATAAGAAAAAAATTACAAGCAAAGTAGATGGAAATTTTTTGCAAAGAAAAGGTACCTTGTGGTCTCAGGTCCTCTCACTAACCACAAAACAAGGTAAATAGAGAAGACCCTTGCAGCTCCTATTGCAATTCTCTTCCTGTGTGTTCCAGTGTAGTGCTGGTTTTTCTGTAATAATGAACACGACACATTGGATTTTGGTACTGTTATTGGATTAAGCATAATTGTTTGATAAGAAAGTTGTGTCCCATTATTCGTTTCTTTTGTTGTCATGAACCTAAAACTTTTCATGGAAAGGGAAGTATCAACATTTGCTTGTAATATGAAGAGGATCGACACAATTTGTAATTGATGGCCAACATACATTCATTTGATGCATACAATTGGCAAGTTTGCGTTACTTACCAAACCCATGCCATTTTTAAACAAATTTCGCAAATACGAGTTGTTTTGAACATGATTCTGAAACCCACATTGTTCTTAAAACACAAACTTCAAATTCCCAAGCTGGATTTGGGAAATAAGTTCAAAACAATTCGCATTTGGGAAATCTGTTTTAGAACAACATTGATTTGGTAAAAACCTCATAAACGTGTCTTACTGAACAACTGGATGCCGAAGGGAGTTGACAAACCCATTTGTCTGTAGGCCACGTAGTAATTATTATGTTTTGAATGATATTTTATGATATCCACACAAAAGGGTCAGAATCTGTCCAAGTTTAGTAAAAAGGGAATTTCTCCTTGATGTTATGTCAGAAATGGCACACCTTATTTCAAAATAAAGATAACACATGAGATGATTTTGCTCAACTATTTTTAAAGTTGATCTTGCTTCTAATGTCCATTATCAAACCAAAAACTATCTTAAAATTTTGTTGAGTAAAGTTTTTTTCGAGAAAATTTTAATAAATGTTTTCTAGAATGGTGCATCAAAATTGGCTATCATGTCATTTGTTTTCCACTGTTTCACACAATAAAAATAATTCCAAATTGTGTTACTTTATTTTTTATGCAATCCCAACCAGCAAATAGATTTCATTGTCATCTTTCTTTCCTTAATTATGTATAACTTCAATTTAAACACACTATTAACCAAAGAACCATAAATTTTGATAGAGGGATGGAGAGTGAATTTGCAAAAATTTGACACAGAAGATATATACTTTTGTTTACAAAGAAACATGCATGAAAAATATTCATGTAGTTCAATCATATTCTCTCTTTTTTGCTGTAATAATGGTTACCTCATCCTCACATAAACACATGTGAAAGTTAAAGGGAACCTTGGAAGCTTGAGGAGTTGTTAAACAAATGGAGAAACCATAATTATTCATAAGAGTTGAAAACAGAGGTAAATCATTATTTAGATTTGTGACCTATGCATGAATATATATATATGTATATATATATAATAGGGTTAGTTTGGAATATCCTAAAATAGAGGCACATTTGGTCACAATCGAGAAGCAGAAAAAGGGGCAATCCGAAATTTTTACCAAACCCAATCACGAAATCATAAAAGCCCTAAAAATTGCTTGCGAAATCAACAGAAAATGAAAAAAATAACAATTAAAAACCCTACAGAAATCGTTAGAGTCACGGGGATGGGAGACAAGCGACAACGATATACAAATAGACAGACCCAGATGGACAGAGAGGGAGAGAGATCAGAGAAAAATACCTCTAATCAGTGGTGGGGCTGATTTGCAGTGCTCGTCGTCGCCAGTGCCGGCGGCCAGGTGGTAATCGGCGGTCAGGTTTGGTATGGACTGCTGGTGTGTGAGGTCTGTATATGTTGGTGTGTGAGACGAAACAGTTCCAAAATGGGTCTATGAAATAAATACTGGGCGCGAATATGTAATAAGTTTCCCTCTAAAAAAAAATTCGAAGATTTAGCAACCAATCAATGTTTGTCGCCAAAATTCCTTAACAGCGACTAAGTATTAGTCGCCAAAAGCATCCTAATTTGGCTACTAATCAAATTTTTCGTCGGCAATGGTTACCATACAACGACTAACTGAGTTTTAGTCGCCAAAAATTCATTTAAAAAAAGCCAAAAAATTGGCGACAAATATTTTTTGTCGGCAAATGATACAAAACAACGACTAAAATGAAGTTTGGTCGCAAATAATAATATATGGCGACTAAATTAATTTAGTAGCTAAAAATTTTCCACAAATGCCGACTAAATTACGTTTTGGGTCGCCCAATACGGTGCTTTTGGCGACTAAAATTGTTTTGGTAGCCAATTTTAGTCGCCAAAAGTGCTTCTTGTTGTAGTGTAAATTGAAAAGAAAAATAGTAACATACAAATTATTTATTTATTTTTATTCATTTGGAAATAAAAATAAGTAGGAATAGAAGTTCTAGAAAAAAATTATTTTAAAAAATTAAATATAAGTATGTTGTGGTTGGATTAAATATATATATATATATATATGTGTGTGTGTGTGGATTAATTAGCATTAATTTTTCTTTAATATCTATTTTAAAAATATTTATACATATTATATATAATTCTATATATATAAAAAGTTTAAATTAAATATAAATTTTTTCTTTATAAATAATTTCATATTAAATAGGAAACTCAATATAAATTAATAATAAAATATAAATAAGATAAATAAAAAATAAGAAATAAGAAATATATTTAATTGTAATATAAAAATTAAATACTTGAATAAAAGTAAAAAAATAGAAGAAAATTAATTCGCAAAGTATTTTTTAGTACATAGAATTATATTAAATTTTATTTCTGAGTAATTCAAGTTAAATAGAAGTATTTTAAATATTAAATTTTAAAAATAATTAAGTATAAGAGTATGTTACATAACACTTTTAAAATAAAAAAAAAATTAAAAATTAAAAAAAAAAAAAAAGAGATATAACACATAGGAGAGAGAAAAATTTTAAATACTTTACACTAGGACCATTAAGCAGCTTAAGCAAAGGGCCTCTGATAATAGCAATCAAAGCATGCATAAGTTGGTTCTTACATCCGAATATTATAAAAATAAAAAGAAATAAAAAATAAAATAAAAAAATCTGTTCCCATAGCTCACTCCCATCATGTCACAGTATCTCTCGTAGAACCCGATCCAATCAGCCACAAATCTATTCGGACCTTGGTCACACTCAACCCCACCGTTGATGATTTTGGTGATGGTGATGACATTATAAAAGTACCTTTGGCGACTAAAAAAATTTAATAGTCAAAAGTATAGGTTTTTGCGGCTAAAAATCTGTTTAGTTGTCGATATATGGCTTTTACAGACTAAAAAAATTTTTGTAGCTAAAAGTACGGCTCTTTGGCGACTAAAAAAAATTAGTAGCCAAAAGTGAGGCATTCGGCGACTGAAAAGATGTTTGGTGGCCAAAAGTGAGGCTTTTACCGACTAAAAAAGTTTTAGTTGCCAAAAGTTAGGCCCTTTGGCGACTAAAAACAATTTAGTAGCCAAAAGTGAGGCTTTTACCGACTAAAAAAATTTTAGTAGCCAAAAGTAAGGGTTTTTGGCGACTAAAAATAATTTAGTAGCCAAAAGTGAGGCATTCGACGACTAAAAACAAGTTTGGCCGCCAAAAGTAGTAATTTTAGCGCGGGAATTTTATTTTTCAACGACTAAAAAATTATTAGTAGCCAAAAGTATAGAATTGGCGACAAAAATTATGTTTAGTCGCCAAAAGTTGTCTCTTTTTTTTCTAATAAATAATTTATTTTTACATAAATTATGTTCAATAAAAAATAATTATCTTTATATATATACTTTTACATTAATACGGGTCTATGTACTATATAAATAATATATGTTGCATATATAACCATATGGTGTTATGGAGGTGTAGTAGAAAGAGGGTGTTGTATGAGGTTTATGGTGTGGGAGGTTGATGGTTCGAATCTCTACAAGAGCAGAGTGTAATTTTTTTTTCACGAATAAGCTTTTGGCGACTAAAAGGTTTGGTCTCCGATTCATTGAGTATTGGCGACTAAAACATTGGTCGGTAAATTTATAATTTAAAAAAATATAATTGACTATTGGCGACCAATAATTTAATAGCCAAACATTGGCCCTTTGCCGACCAACTCAAATTTAGTAGCTAAAAGATAGGTTTTGCCAACTAAATAAAATAGTAGCCAAATGTTTCACTTTCAGCGACCAAACACACGTTTAGTCGCTAAAACATTCGCCGACAGGGTTTAGGCGACTAACTTGGCGACAAAAAAATTTAGTCGCTAATTGGTATCAGCGACTAAAAAAGTGACCTTTGGCGACTAATATTTTGATCAACAAAACTGTTATTTCTTGTAGTGTTATAATTCGGGACCCGACCCGCTGACCTGAATGATGTCTACTGAATCAGGATTGTTTATGAGATCCGGTCCGATTGCCTTTCCCGGCTGACCATCATTAGCTTTGTTAACTCAAACAATTAACGGCCAAATTCAACGTGAAAGTAGTGTTCCTATTTTCTGCCAAAAATGAAAAAAATAAACAAAAAATCCTAGTATGTAAATTACTTAACAAATAAATAAACCACATTAACAAAGCCCATTTAAAAATTTAAAAGGTTAGTCGGGCAATAAAAATTTGATAATACGATTTAAGATGTCAAGTTCGAGTCGCCCAAAGGATCATTGGAGGTTCACCGATCATTAATTTCAGAATCTCAAAATTTATTAAGGTGTACGTAAACTGATCCAGACACATATCTTGTCTACCCCATTGTTATGCTTAGAGTTGTGCAAATTACTATCATATCCGCTAATTATGGATTAAATTTTAAAATTTATAATTCATCTTCGAAACCACTCCACTCCTCTCCGCTATAATTAATACGTATATACTTTTTAATCTCTAATGAAATATCAAAGTAAAAAATGAATATTAAAGAAATTTAAGATGTAAAATTTGTTACAAATTAGTAATTATATATATAAAAAAATATTATACAAATTAGTGTTATATATTATGTAAATATTTGATAACTACTTAAGAATATTTTTTAATTTGTCAATCCGCCTCAAACCGTCCAAACGGCGATTTGGTTATTTGCTAATCTGTCAATCCGTTATTTAATTTCTAATTTTACTCTCAAACTATCCGAATCACACCGCACACACTCTAGTTATGCTGACATAGCTAATACCAAAACAGTAATGATAGAGACCCCCACAAAACACAACCCTCAAAATAATCTAGACCCTTCATGTCACTGTCAGAGATAAAAAATAAAATAAAATAAATCAAATATATCAATGGTCAATATATCAGTGGGAGTCGTGGAGATCCTCCTTTGTGAAGCTCCCAAACATTTTCCATCACAAAATAAGATAATATTGTTCTGCTTGTCTATCGGTGATTAGTATATTTTGTTTGTTTAACAGAAATATGGAAAAATTAAAATTAAAATTAAAAAAAATACACACACAGAAATGTGCACACAAAATAATAAAAATGAGGCCCAAACTTGTTATTCTAACACGTGGCCTTGTTTGGTTTGTTTTTCAAAAAAAAATTTGAGAAAAATTTTTTACAAACAAATTTTCAAGAGTAATCAAACCAAACAAGTATTTCAAAAAAAATCTCAAAATTTTATTTGGTTACCTACTTTCCAAAATCACTCTCTCTCTCTCATACACATCAAATCAATCACTTTTTTTAAAATTCTCTCTCCAAAATAATTTTTCAAAATCATTTCTGAAAAAATACAAATTAAACAAGTTTTCGTACTTTTTATCTCAAAAATTACTCTACAAACACAAATCAAACACATTGTTTTAGGGCTCTTTTGGGAACAAAAAAAAACGCAGCTTTTTACCATTGAGCAAAACGCCAGCCAGCGTTTTTGCTCATTTGGGAAGTGGCCAAAAAGTAGGTTAGAAAATTACGTAAATGTTTATATTTTGTTGGTTTGGTAAAAATGTAATTTTTTTAAGTTGGGTGAGGGTATTTTAGTCATTTTAGTGTGATGTGACATCATAAACAAATATTAATCTAAAAAAAAAAACTAACTTTTACCAACTTCCCAAATCACTCCCAAAAAACTTGATTAAAAGCAAAAAAACTGTTTTTTACCATCTTTCCAAAATACCACTTAATCTCTAACCGATGAATATGTGGCCCAAATTTATTTTGGGCTGTAGGCCTGTTTGATATGAAACCATTTTGGTTGTGGCCCTGTTTGATGTCAGACTTGGAAGGAATTGTACTTGGTAATATCTTGGGCCGTATAATTTTTTGTTTGTTCTCTAATAATCGTTTGATTAAAAAAAAAAAAAAAAAAAAAATTGATATAGAAATTCGTTTTTTAGATCTATTTTCTAAATTCAGTGATATAATTGGTTGATGATTAAGAAGATATGAGAGAGAATGTTACCTTAGATATTCTTATTGATTATCACATTATTGAGTTTGAAAATTAAATTTAATTTTTAGGCTTATAGTAATCCTCTTGAAAAAATAAGTGGAATTGATAGTGCCACGGTTATGTTAATCAAAAATAATTTTTCACCACTTATCTCATGCTATATTTTACTTTCGGTCATGTTATACGTACCAATTAATATATATATTAGTGTACCAACAAGTGTTATGTCATTATTATGGACCTCACCTATTATACAAATTACAAATACTTAAAACTTCTAAAATTATGTCACATTATCGATTAATATACTAGTTAGTACATTAATTAATATATAGAGCATTATTCTTTTACTTTAATCTATACTATATATTAAGCAAAAAGGGGTTTTTAACCCCCAAAGCTTGTGTGAGCTCCAATATCTCAATCTGAATTTTCTAAATTTTTTATTTAAAAAAATTCAACATTTATTGATTTAGTCAAAATCTCTTGATCAGCATTTATTAACTATTTTCACTCCACATGTCTTTCCACATACCTGCATTTATTGATTTGGTCAAAATCTCTTAATCAGCATTTAAAATCCTCTCATACAAATAATTATAGATACAACCCGTGTATAGTTACTGCAGTACTCTTTTCAACTTCTCTCATACACTATGGTTAGTACTAAAAATTGTTAAATTATTTTTATAAAAAATCTTTAAAAACATAATTTATATATTAAAAAAATATAATACAAATATTAATATTTATAATTATCTTGTGTATAGTACGGGTGGTAGGCTAGTTAAATATAATACAAATACTTCCAGAGTTTCACATTACTATCCTACACAGTACTAATCCCAACCTTAATTCCATGAAATTGGTTGAAAAAAGAAATCAAATAAAGAAAACCCATCAAAAAAGGGCCCATCAAAACTTTTTGTCTTTGGGAACAAGCGACCGCTTGAAATTGGTTGAAAAAAGGGCCCATCAAAATTTTTAAAGAAATCAAATAAGTCTTATTTTTTTTATTATTATACTTGCTTAAAAGGGTTTTTAAAAAGACAAAAAATTTATTGATATAATAAATTATTTAAAACTAATTGATAGTTATTTTTAAAATGTATGAATTGTATATAGACTATTTATTGATTATAGTTATTACTTATAATTGTTTATGAGAAAAATAAATGTTTTAAATTTGAAATTGATTAATCATACATTCAATGAGTTTAATTGGTAAATTGATTAAAACAAACTTAATTAATAATTTTACAATTAAAAATCTAAAAGTTCAAAAAAATTAAATAAAATTTGAAATACCAACTAGTCTGATTTTGCTAAAAAATGTTTCAAAAATCCGTTTTATATTAGAATTATGCTTTGGGGCGTTTATATATATGTATAAGAGGCTTTATATTAGAAGTTTATTTTGAGTCTCAGAAACTTGATCCCATGATATATTATCAATCTCAAACAAAAAAAAAAAACTAATTCACCTATCAAAGATAACCAAACATTCTTGAATTCAAGTCCATAAAGAATCCAACAATATGTTAGGATGGATGATTGTGGTGATTTGCGTTGGAGAGGGGAGTGGCTAAAGATGGGTATAGAAGTTGTGGTTTGAGGATTGTCGGAGGTTATTGTAGTGATTGACCTGCCACTGAAGAGGAATTAAAAGTTATTTGAAAGTTGTTGATAGTTAGCTTGAGTTAGTTAAAAGTTGTCAATTAATAATGGGTGATAGTTGGAGGCGAACGAATAGAGTGAAATTTTGTTCCAAAAATAAGTAAAGATACTTCTTCTTTTTTTGTTTTTAAAAATTTAAAAATTAATTTTATTTTTAAAAAAATAAAAATAAAAAACAAGAAATTGAAACAATAACGAATGACCCCCAGATGCATATGTAGAGTTATGAATCTCAATTTGGATAGGACCAAAAAATAAATAAAAATTTCCAATAATAGGACAAAATTTGATTTGGATAGGACAAAATATATATATATATATCCGATAATAGGGCAAAATTTGATGCCTTACAATCTTACTTATTATCTTAATGATGATTTGTTAGTATGACACATTGTATTTCACATAATTATGAATAAATTTAGAAGAAGTTTCTCTTCCGTTCTCGTCTGAATTGGAAATGTGATGTTTAAAAAATTAAGGAAAAATTGGCCTAAGGTCCCTCCCCAACTTTTAATAGGAGGAGAGGTACATAATAATATGTTAAGGTCCCTCAATTTTATTTTATATTATAAAATACCTAATTTACCCTCGTTATAACATAAGATCGTTTGGATTTTGGCAAACTACTGACTTCACGGTGAGATTTTGGAAACTAATTTCACGGTAAAGATTTTGTCAGAGATTTTGTAGAGATTTCGCAAGTGTTGCAGTGGACTTCACCATAGAGATTACGACGATCGTGTAGGTGTTATAGTGTGTTGATCGCGTAGGTTTTTCAGTAGAGTTGAATCAGGTATGGTTTCGATAGAGATTCCACATGAATTTTTTATTTTTGTTTTGAATTTTATGTAAGGATTCCGATTTCATATTAGTTTTTCGAGTGTATTTTTGCATTAGGTTTTTGTTTTCAGTTTTGATCAATTTAAAAGAGAGGCTAGCTCAGTAAAGTTGTTTATGATTTTTGGAGTTGATTTTTCATTTGCTGTTATTGATCAATTTTAGACAGAGGCCAGCTTGATAGAGTTGATTTTTATTTTTGGAATTAATTTTGCATTCTCTGTTTTTTGATCAATTTCAAAGAGTGTTGACAGTGTGGTTGATTTTGATGTTTAGAGTTCATTTTTCATGCTCTGTTTTTCATCAACATGCTGATCAGAGTTCATTTTTCGTGCTCTGTTTTTCATCAACATGCTGATCAATGATAAGTTTTGCTTTCTATTTTTTCAAACCAGAGAAATTTGTTTAAATCAGAGAAATTTCATTCTCTGCACTTTGTTGGTATAGTCCAGAGAAAATTGTAAGTTTGTTATTATAATCCAACAAAATGACAGAGAAAATTATAAGTTCATATGGACATATTATTAGTTTCTAGTGCAGATAGAATCTAAGAAAGTGAATGGAAGTTCTTAAATTTTTCTGGACTTTTATTTGTAATTGAGAGAATTATAAATTTGTTATTCACTTTCAGTTTGTAGTTCAGAGAAAATTATAAGTTTGTAGAAAACGAATATAAGTTTTTGTTTCTCTGAGCAAAAGTTATTTTTTGTGTTTTTTCTTTCAGTTTAGATGGGCAGTGCACTGTTTTTAGGGAATCTTGAAGGTGTATATGAGTTTGTAAATTTCTCTGAATTTTGATATGAGTGTAATATTGCAAAATGACGCAAAGAAAATTGTAAGCTTGTACTTCAGTGAAAATCACAAAAAAACTTATAATTTTATAACAGATTTTCTGTGTGTTTTTTGTCTATGATTGTATTTAATAGTTAGCAGTAAATTTCTCTGTGATTCTATCTGGATTCATTAATTTTTTTGTGAATTTGTTTTTGTTATCTTGAAGGTGAATATAAGTTTGTAAATGTCTCTTGACTTTTATTTGAATCCAGAGAAAATTATAAGCTTGTTATTATAATCCAGAGAAAATTATAATTATTAGAAATTTCGCTGGACTTTTATGTTGTTCTTGTGAAGTGTTTTTATGTTGAACAAATTTTTTTGCTTATTTTTTTCTTTCAGTTTTGATGGACAGTGCAGTGTTGTTGCTGTGCAAATATGGGAATGATACTATTGTCATTAATGTTTCATGCGAATTGAATTTTGAGGAATTGGTTGGCATTTTGTGTAAAACATGGGAGAATTTACAACCTGAGACGATGTGTATTTCATATTCTATTGTGGGCCATCCGAATTGTATTGTTCGAAATGATATTGATTTTCTAAATATGTTGAAGGTTGTTTGTGCACGTGGTGTTGATATAGTTGATGTTTCAGTTACTAGATGTAGTACTTCTAATCAAAAGGATGAAGTGGGGTCTAATTGGGTAGATGTTGTGGATGGTGAATGTGATAGGCTAGTGGATATTGAAAGGAATTCACTCTCTAAGTTTTGTTCTCATCAAGAAAATGTGTTATTGTCAGCTGGTTGGCGAAATAATATTACGAGTGTTAGACAAAAGTTTGAGGGTGGTGTGGTTGAGTTCCGTACTATTTTATGCAAGTATGCTATTGAGGTTGGCTTTCAGTTTACATATGTTAAAAATGACAAGTTGAGGGTTACGGTAGAATGTGCATATAAGGAATCAAGGGGATGTATGTGGCGTGTACATGCTTCAGTTGAAAAAACAAATGGGTTCTTTTACATAAGAACTTTGAACAATGAACATACGTGTGGTGTGGCGGTTCGTACTAGTAAACATGCTAGGATGACATCCAGCTTAGTTTCTAGGCTGATACTTGAAGAGGTAAGTGCAAAACCTTTAACTCGTCCAGTGGATGTTGTCAAAAAAATGAAAGACAAGTATGGGGTCTCAATCAATTATAACTGTAGTTGGTTGGGCGTTGATATGGGAATTCTTGTTTGTCATTCAATCAATTACGGTGGTATTTTGATGAGGCATTAAAGAACAATCTAGGTAGTCGTTTTGAGTTAGATTTTGAAGATAACAAGCGTTTCAAAAGATTATTTGTGGCTTTTCATGCATGCATTGCTGGTTTCAAATATTGTCGGTCATTGCTTTTTCTTGATGGAACATCTTTGAAAGGACGATACAAAGGAGTTATGCTTGCTGCAACGGGAAAAGATGGGAATGAAGGTAATTGTAAATATATCTAATTTTATCTAAGTATGTGAATTTTTTATACATGTAGGAATTGAGTGAATGTGATTTTTCTCTGACACTTTGAATTTTCTCTAGTTTTGGCCACTGTGTGGATTTTCTACGGTTGTGGCTACTGTGAGAATTTTCTCTGGATGTTGTCATTGTGTGAATTGTATCTGTAGTTGGTCACTAAGTGAATTTTGTGTGGATGTTGCCAATGTTTGAATTTTATCTGTAGTTGGTCACTAAGTGAATTTTCTCTGGATATTCTGATTGTGTGAATTTTCTCTGTAGTTGGTCACTAAGTCAATTTTCTCTGGATGTTGCCAATGTGTGAATTTTCTCTGGATGATGGCAGTGTCAAATTTCTCTAGTTGTTTATTGTTCTAATTTTCTCTGCATGTGTATATCTAATATGCTTGTTCCTATTTATTTTGTAGGTTTTTTTTCCTATAGCTTTTGTTGTTGTTGATGCTGAGAATAAAGACAATTGGTGTTGGTTCCTTGAACATTTATGTGGAGTATTGGGATCAGAAAGGGTGATAAGTTTCATATCAGATCGACATTGCGGTATTGTGGAAGGAATTGCTAGGTTTTTCCCTAACTGCTTTCATGGATTTTGTCTTGAACATCTAAAGAGAAATTTGAGAGATAAGTTGTCATGTGGAAACACAAATTTGGTTAGGGAGACGATTGTGTCCAAGTTTTCCGAATGTGCATATGCGCCAACAAAGGCATTATTTCTGTAACAACCCTCACCACTGTTTACCGATAAATTACTGATTTCTGTTAAACTGAGACTGATTATGATAAGTAATCGAACTGATTGAATTACTGAACTGACTGACTGAAATTCGAAACTGATTGAACGACTGTATCTGTTTAAATGCATATCCTATCCGTTGACTGTTTAATTATCTGTTCATGTCTTTATATTTAAACTGCAAATTGAAGGCCTTATCGGCAGCCGAATCCGAATTTGATTGATGATTTATGATCATTAGGTTTTATGTGATTTTATGGTGTATTTAATTAAAAATGTGATTTAGTGTGATTAAATTTGATTAAAATAAGCTAGATTGCATAGTTGGACTTATTTACCATGATGCCATTGAGTGGGCCACTACACCAAACTTGTCTAAGACTTAGTCTTGCATTGTAAAACATTTCATCAGCTCATTTCCCTTGCCTTAGCCGACCAAGAGAGAGAGAGGGAGAGAAATTGAGTTCCTTCTTGTGTTTTGCTTGGAGAATTAAAGAAATCGAAGGTTGATTGCATAATTAAGCTATTACACCTTAAACTCAAGACTTAGGTAAGGAAATTCAACCTCTCATTGTTGTATTTAAGATTGTTCTTGCATGGTTCATGGTCCATTTGAAGGTAGAGCCTAAGATTGGTGCTAAATTGTTGAATGGAAGCTTAATTGTTGCATGCAAGTTGCCATTATTGAAGTTTTGAGGTTGTAGTTCATAATTCCTCACATGCATGTTCATGTTTATGTTATAGACCATGTTTTCATCTTGGTTTTGAAAGAATTGGCTCACTTGAGCAAGTATTTGAAGCTTTGAATTGGTTTAAATCCATGCATGTTCCATGTTCATCATGTTCATGAAATTTGGTTTGAAATTGGATTTAATTGAAACACCCTTGGGCTTTGATTTATCAAATTGATCTTTGAAACATGTAATATTATGGGTTTTGAAGTGTTTTCTAGAAAATTAGCCCAAGATGATCGAATTTGATGCATTAAAACTTGGTTTTGAGCTTGAGGTTCAAATCTGGAATTTCCAGATTTTGGACCCACGCTCGAGCGAGGAAGTCCACGCTCAAGCATACACTCTGTGATCGTGCCTTCCGCTCGAGCGAGTAAAGTGACGCTCGAGCGTGAAATGCGTGCATCCAGTACTTTGCATGGGCTTACAGTCCGCTCGAGCGAGAGAATTCACGCTCGAGCGAGGGTCGAGCGCCCGTCGAGCGTGGATTTTGAGCATCCAGTATTTTCACTGTAGCTTACAGTCCGCTCGAGCGACGGAAGTCACGCTCGAGCGGAGATCCTTTGTCTGCATGTCCGCTCGAGCGTAGAAAGCCACGCTCGAGCGAGACCCCTGTTTTCTGAAAATTCTGAATAATGCTTTTAAGTGCATCTTTGCATTCTCATTCCATCCTATGGCATTCTTAGGCCTAGTTTAAGGCATCTTAATGAGGATATAGATGTAGAACACACCGAGACAATTAGGGATTAAGTTATTATCTTTCCCAATTGTGTAGCTTAGTGTGTGTTCGTTCTGTAAACTGTGTAGGGTTGGCATCTAGGGACGCGCTCTAGCCTTATTGTAGCCCAGAACTCTGTAAGTAACAACTGTGTAAAGATATGTTCAAAAATGATTATCTTCTGACCAATTGAACTGTACTGTTTCTGAACTGATACTGTTAACTGAATGAATGTATATCCTATATTCTGAACTGTATTGTGGCATCCTTAGCAACTACTGTTACTGACTGTTACTGTTACACAGATCTCTGTCGGTTCCCTTGTTGGAACCGCTACTGTTTACTGATTGATGGCTATCATTGGCTGTTCGGTCTTTTAAGACCTACTGTTTACTGTACTGTTATGCTAATGGATGTACCACATATGACTGTACCGACTGAACGACTGAACTACTGGTTTAATGAACTGTTTTCATTACTGTAAGGACATTCATTCTAAACCCCTTTACGCATTATGTTATTCATTGGGCTTTAGCTCATTGCTTATATATATATATATATATATATATATATATATATGTAGGTATACAGGCACCAGACCGTGGCTAGAAGCGTCAGGGTGAACTCCAGTTTTGTCAAGCCAACCACTGTGCCTCACTGCGAGGTTCCGAGCTTGTCTAGCAAAGGCTATGGGGTGTTTTAGTTTTCCCCCCTTCTGTTCTGTTTTGTAATGACTGTATAGACTGTTACTGTACTGTTTAATAGAGATTAGGTCCCTATTCTGAATGGTTGTAAATATTGTACATACTGTTTTGTCACTGACTGCATATATATATGAAAAGTCTTTTTGCATACAGACTGTCACAGCTCATTGGACATTGTTTATTTACTGTATTGGCTTCCGCCATGCCCCTGTACTCTGTTTTACTGTATTACTGTTAAGCAGGCCTTCGGTAATCTCGGATTACTGGCCGGTTACGGTACTAAACCCATTGGGGCGGGTTTGGGTCGTGACAATTTCATTTCAAGTTAAATGAATTAAAAAGTGAAGGAGGAGACGTTGTGAGTATTTTCTTGAGAAGTTTACCGTATGAAAATTGGAGTGATGCATATTTTGAGGAGAAACGTTATGGTGAGATGAATTCAAATGTTGCGGAGTCATTCAATTCATGGATACGAGAAGCTTGGCACTTTCCAATAACAAATTTGTGGACATGATACGGTTGCAAATCATGAATATGAGGTCTGATAGGAGGCTGCTCTCTAGTAAATGGGATAAAGTTCTTTGTCCTCATATGGATAATGTATTGGAGAAGTCTTTCTTGGATGGGAGGACATGGAATGTGAGTTTATCATCTGCTAATGTCTTTGAAGAAAATCAATCCGCAACCGTCCGCCAAATTGGCGAATTGGAGAAAATCAATCCGCAACCGTCCGCTCGTTATCACGCATCCGTCCAAAATGCGGCGGATCGGTTCAGTTTGGTCGGTTTTGGCGGATAGGTATATCCACTGCTCACCCCTACTTTGAAGTGCATTGTTTTCCTTCAGTCATGGTTGATCTTGGGTTGATAACTTGTTCATGTCGAAAATGGGAAATAAATGGGTATCCATGTCAACATGCTGTTGCTGCAATTTTTAGGAGTGGAAAGAATTTGAATTCATTTGTTGAACCATTTTTTCATGCTGATATGTATCGTCAAGCATACTCATTTTCGATTGGCCCAGTTCCAACTGTTGAAAAACCTGTGTGTAGCATTGAAGATGCTATGATTTTACCTCCATTGAGCAAGAGACCAGCTGGGAGGCCGAAGAAGAACAGAATTGCTTCTACTGGAGAGTTTAAAAGGGTGATTAAGTGTAGTCGTTGTGAGAGTATTGGTCACCATAATAAGAGGACATGCAAGGAACCTTTGTTAAATAGTTGAGGATAATACATTTTATTGATTGAATAATACATTTGATGATTACTTTGTGTATTTTGTTTTGTGAAATGTATTTTTTAGACAGTGTATATAATAATATCAATCAAATTCATCCAAAGAAATTTTCCAATATCAGTTAAAGTGTGCATTGTGTTTGTTGATATATACTATAGGCAGTGGGTTTGTAATACCTGTCAAATTCATCCAGAGAAATTTTCCTATGGCAGAGAAAATTCTCTGTGCATTGTGTTTTGAAGCTTCAAATTCATCCACATAAATTTGACAATGGCAGAGAAAAGTACTGTGTGGATTGTGTTTTTTGAATTTGATAATTGTTTTGTACTAACACAGTGCATTACAGATTGCATGATCATATAGGCACCTTCTTTGGCACGATACGAGTTAAATTTCTCTGTGAATTTCTGGTAACTTCATATCAGTCAAATTTATCCATAGAAGTTTGCCAGTAGAAGAGAAATTTACTATGGGCATTGTGTTTGTTGAAATCTGCATTGTGTTTTGTGAGGTCCAATTCATCTAGAGAAATTTGCCAATAGCATTGAAAATTACAGTGTGCATTGTGTTTGTTGAAATTTCTCTAAGTTTAAACTAGAGAAATCCAGAGAATTTTGCTGGACTTCACAGAGAAATTCTTACCAGGGAAGAATTTTTCTGGACTCACTTCAAGAAATGTGCACACCAGACAGAGCATACACAAAATTATTGCACTGAGTACAACCAAGAAACAAAATTAAGCTCTTTTGAAATTTCTCTGAGTTGAGAATTTCTCTGGACCAGGGAAGAATTTATCTAGAATCACTTCAACTCACAAATTTTTCTCAAAGCCAGAGAAATTTTCCTCACCAACCCAGAGAAATTCCCCCTCTCCAAATCACTCAACCCAGAGAAATTCACAACTCTGAAATTCCATTTTCTGTTCACCATTCGAATCCGTCAATTTCATCCAGAGAAATTTTCCACTAGCAGAGAAAATTATCTGGGCATTGTGTTTTGAAACTTCAAATTCATCCAGTGAAATTTTCCAGTAGCAGAGAAAATTACTGTGCGCTTTGTGTTTTGTTGAGTTTGATGATTGTTTTGTACCAACACAAAGCATTACAGATTACATGATCATATAGGCATCCCCTTGGGACGATACGAGTTAAATTTCTCTGTGAATTTCTGGTAATATCATACCAGAGAAATTTCTGCAGACAATTTTCTCTGTGTGGATTCTGTTGACAATCACAATAAAATATATATATATATTTAACCATTGATAGGTATGAAATTTACATTAGTCAAAATAAATAAATAAAAAATGAAATTTACATTAGTCAGAAAAGGATATATACATATATGTCAAGCATCATCATTCCTTCAATGTATGAACAAAAAATTGAATGGTTAATACTGTGTGGATATATACATATATGTGAAACCATTTTTCTCTGTGTGGATATGTACATTGTCTTCCTTTCACTAGTTTCACTATTACATTTTTGGTTTTTCTGGAGGTATTTCAATTGGTTCAGTCCATGACCGGCCAACTTCGGTCACAAATCTCTCTATGAGTTATGCCCTCATCAACTTTATGTCTTGTGTGGACAATTTGGAGCTGATAGGTTCATGCTTGCTATATTGTTTCATTATATAGCAGACAAAGAGGCCACAATCCAGACTGCATACAAATTATAGGTATGGTTAGTTTTAAGAAACATGCAAATCAGATTATCTTATTTATAGATGTTGTATGAAACTTACGAATCACTGTCTTGTTGTGGAGCATTGTTGACATACTCAAAGTCGTAACTTGTGTTTTGTGAGTTTATCAATTTGAAAGAGGTTGTGATTGAGCCTCTCTTTCAAGCAAGCTTTCAAAAATTCTCCACATAATCTTGCTGCAAAAAAATAATTTTTAAATAACAGAGAAATTTACAGACAAATCAATGGGATTCTATGAAAATTATCATCACATAAACATTATGATGGATCAGAGAAATTTGCACTCGTTACCAATTGTTTTGCATCTTTGACATATTTGTCTTCTGCATCATCCCTCCTTGGCCTCAGTGAGTTAGAACCTCCATAAATTGTCTTGTTTGTCCAGGACAAGCAAGGTCCAGTGATTTCCATGTGTGGACTTCTCATTACCTCCAGTATTTATTGGAAATGGAGGAACCTGTAGTTCCTCCATGCTGTTTCAATATGCTTGTCAAATAAGGACACTCGAAAACTTGATTTTTTCATCATCTTGATGAAATTCTGTGGTCAGAGAAAATCAAAAAATGGGATGTTGAGAAAGTTGAAATGACAGGAATTTAAGAAATATACACAGAAAAATTTTAAATGCACACAACTAGCCAGAGAAAATTAGACTAGTGACACAACTGGCTTCAAGAAGTATCTTAAGAAGAGAAAGTGGTAAGTAAATTCCAGAGAAAATCAAATAAAAGAGTAGTAACATACTAAGCTCATGGATGTGAAAAAAAATGAAGTTGGTTGTTGTCTTTCTCTCATTTGGTCAGCAAAAAGGATCTCTTCATAGCCATCAATGACCTAAAAAATATCATTTATAATTGTAATATTGGTTTATAAAGGCTGATGGAACATTGCAGAGAAATTTTGATGAAAGACTTACATTGTTGGCAATTTCTTTTTGCTTTATTAGGTTTCCAATGTCTTCGAAGGTAATGAGATTCAACTCACTTGTCCAGATTAAAGCCCTACAAGATGATAAAGAAGGGATTTAATAGTTGTTAATGCAATATAAGTTTGTAATTTGTTGTTTGTTATCTTCTATTTTATTTGTTGTACTTACTCAAGTCCAGACACATTTGATATGTGCTGCAAGATGTCTTTTACATGATCTTTTATCAATCTTGAAATCGGTAGAGTTTGTGGAAAGACCCAAGATTTTCTGATGCTTGTAGGTTGAGGCAAGACGTACGCATCAGCATCAAGTACTTCTTTGTCCTTCGTGGTTTGCTCAGTTTGCTTTGCAGCTTGTTTTGAACCTCTAGTCACTTTCGCAACTTTGGGATATTGAAATTCTGGATCGTGCTGCTTTTCCTTCCTTTCTTTTGCCTTTAAATTTTTTATCATTGATGTCGAATCTTTTTTGACTCTAGACAGTGAAAATATCAGTAAAAGTGAAATTTCTCTGAAGTAACAGATGATATTTCATTATGTAAATTTATTTGATTCAATATTTTTCAGTTACCTTAGACTTTTGTCTTTTGTTTCGGTTGTTCTTTGTGTGCCATTTGTTCTTGTTGGGTTGTTGGTTGTTGTTCCACTTGCATTCCAACTATACACAGTGAAAATCAAACAAGCCCCAAAAATCGAATAAGAAAATAGACAGAGAAAATCAAATGAGCAGTAGAAATCAATAGAAATAAACAGCAGAAACTAATGTGTTCAGAGAAATTTAACTTCTAGAGAAAATTACCATTGACATAGAAAATTATAATAAATAGAAATTTCTCTAAGTTATGTTGACACAAGGACATAACTTTTTGTAGCTCAAGATTTTCACTGACCTTGTGGTTGAAGTTGTGTTGGTGTTCGGTATGGTTGTGTTGCTAGTTGGACGGATAGTTCTTGAACTTGTTCATGCAATTTAGCATTTTCAGTTTCAAGCTCCGAAATTGAATACCTCAACTGTTGAATTGTTTTTGTATCGTCTTCTTTTTGAACCTCCAACATCCTTAGTTTCATTTGGATTGTGCTGTCTCTTTCTTGAAGTTCTGAGTTAAGTGATGTCAAGGTTCTTATTGCAATATCCTTTTCAGCAAGTAATTCAATCCAATTTCTCTCTTCTTTTTTTTAGCTTGAGACAGTGCATTTAGTTTTTGACGTAGATAAGGAATTTGGGCATCCTTTGATTCCTCAGATTCTTGAGGCTGATGCATTGTTGAGCCACAAATGCTATCCGTTGTTGGTCCATCGGCTCATTACGTTTCTTCATCACTTCCTCATTGTTTTTTCTTGCTGTTCATCTTCTTCTTCTTGTCTTCTTCTTTCTGTTCATTTTGTTCTTTGTCTTCTGCTCTATTTCTTCACTTTCTTCTCTGGCTTCTGCTTCTCCACTGCTTGCTTGTTCTTCTTGTCCATTGCTGGCTTCGTATTCTTCTATGTTGCCTTCTGCTTTTTCATTCCCTCCTTTTCAGATGAATCTTGTAATGTCTTCTTGAATTTGACAATTGCCTTTTTATTCTTCTTCGTCTTTTTACCAAGACAGAACTCCTCTAATGGGTTTTTGACTAGCTCCTTGTTATCTATCTGTAACAGGAGGCTCTTTTATTAGAGAAATGTTACAAAATTCACTAAGAGAAAAAATTCAAATAAGGAAAATAAAATTCATCTAAATGATACTAATGAGAAACAAACTTCAGAGAAAATTACAGATAAGGAGTTAATTTTATGAGGCAGAGAAAATTATGAAACAAGCAACATAATTTAGATATCAGAGAAAATCAATCAAAGCATATAAGTTAATGTTTGACTATAATTGTGTCAGAGAAATTTGGATTCCAGAGAAAATTCATTAAAAGGGAAAAAATAAACAGTGTTTATCAAAGATGCAGGGCACATAAGTTATGGGCCAAAGAAAATTATACACAAGGAGAAACAATTTTATGGGCCAGAGAAAACTATGAAACAACCAACATAATTCAGATATTAGAGAAAATCAATCAGGGTATATAAATTAATGTGTTACAATTGTGGTCAGAGAAATTTGGATTGCAGAGAAAATTGATTACAATGGTAGAAATAAACCAGTGGTAACCAAAGAAGAAAACATAAATTGATAGTTCAGAGAAAATTGATCTGAATCAATCAATGCACAAGGAGGGAAACAAAGCAGCGGTCAGAGAAATTTTGGAATTTCATTGAGATTTCAATAGTTATAGAAATCTAACCTGTCGAGGTGCAAGAGAGTGGACTGGTGTCTTCTGCAGCTGTTTCGTTAAGGTTTGCAAGTTCCACTTGGCACATCTTGGGAATTCAGTTGTGTTACTGTCTTCCAAGTCAATGATATTTGTATGTTCACATAGCCAATACTGTGATGAAAATTAAAGTAATTAAATTTTTCTAAACGCACAAATTTGTAAGTATGATAACTGCAAATTTGAATGGATATTATACTTACCAGCAATGCAATAACACACCCCGTAACTTTTTCTGGAGTTTTGTGCAATGCTATGATAGAATCAATCAATGTTGATGTGATTGTTTCTGGCCAATCATATTGTTTCATTGATTCAAGAGATTCCACATACTTTATAAAAACCGACCTTATTGAATTCCCACTTATTGCAAAAAATAGGGTGAGACACAAGTACAATGTAACAATGATTGCTACATCTTTGAAGTCAGTTGGTTGCTTGCCTTTCATTGCTTTGACCAAGGCATTTTTAAGAACAAGACCAGTGAGCCTTGTGTCCTTTTGGAATCTTCTCCGTAGGAATGCAGATTTTGGCTTTTTAGAGTATCTTAATGACATGGCTCATTTACCTCCTTGCAAACCAAAAATCAAGGTCATGTCATTTGTTGTAGAGGTCAAGTTCTTTTTACCAACTGTGAATGCTTTTGTTTTTTCATTGTAATATTGGATTATTGCAACTACATCATCATCAGATTTCCTAGATTTCCTTGGATCCATCCTTCCAGTGGTTAGAGCTTGGATCAAATACCAGAATGGGGTCTTCTGAAGCTCTACAAGTTGGTTTGAATTGAATTTAAGTATTTGAAAAAAGGAGACAACAGATGAAAGGTTGGATCGGTATTGAATGCTGTAGTGAGCTCTCTTTCTTTGGAGTTTAACAGGTTTTTTCCCCCTTGAGCTTGCGTCTTTTTGTAATAACCCTCACCACCGTTTACCAATGAACTACCGAATACTGTTAAACTGAGACTGATTATGACTGATAATTGAAGTAATTGAAATACTGAACTGATTGACTGAAAAACTGGAACCGAATGATTGAGTGTACCTATTTGAATTACATTCTATCTGTTGATCGTTTGATTATCTGTTCATGTCTTTGTGTTTAAATTGCTAATTGAAGGCCTTATCGGCGGCCGAATCGGAAATCGATTAGTGTTTTATGATCGTCACAATTTATGTGATTTATGGCATATTTATCTGAAAATGATGATGAGGTTGTTTTAATTAGATTAAAATGGGTCAAATTGCATTGTTGACTTAATTACTATTTTATAATTGTGAGTGGGCCTTTGTTTATTAAAATATTGAGCCTTAGTACATGTAAACACAACATTTGATCAGCTCCTTCCTCACCACAACCGACCATAGAGAGAGAGAGAAAGTGAGTAAATTGAATTCAACTTGTTGTTTGGCTTGAATCTTGAGGAATTGAAGGATAATTGGCAAATTGAACCTCTAGACTTGTCATTGAGGAACCTAGGTATGAATTTCACCCTCTTTATTGTGTAATTGAGTTTATTCTTGCATGATTAGTGGGCCTTTAGTGACCTAAGGCTTGAATTGGTTCAATGGTGTTGAGATATAGCTTAATTCATGCATGCATGCCTTCATCTTGAAGTTTTGAAGTTGTTCTTTTATGAAATTGTACATGCATGTTCATATTTTTATAATGGACCATGATTTCACCATGTTTTTGAAGATATTAGCTCATTTGAGCTTGTATTTAAAGCCTTGAAATGATTTAAACTCATGCATGTCATGTTTGTAGCGTGTTCATGAAATTTGGGTTTGAAAATGAATTTAATTGAAACACCTTTGGGCTTGGATTTACCAAATTGATCTTTGAAACATGTGATATTATGATTTTGAAGTGTTTTCTGGAAAATGGGCCCAAAGAAATCGTTTTTGATGCATTTAAACTTGATTTGAGCTTGGAAGTTCAAATCTGGAAATTCCAGATTTTGAACTCCCGCTCGAGCGGGGAAAGTGCGCTCGAGCGGGAAATTCGTGCTCCCAGTACGTTGCACTGTGTTGAAGTCCGCTCGAGCGGAAGGATTGACGCTCGAGCGGGACCTTGTGTCTTACGCTCGAGCGGCTATCGAGCGCCCGATCGAGCGTGAATTTCACCTATCCAGTACTTTTTGGTCCGCTCGAGCGGGTAAGTTAACGCTCGAGCGGGAACCGTTGTCTGCATGTCCGCTCGAGCGGGACCCTATTTCACTGGAAATTTTGAAAATGTTTTCTGAATACATCTTTGCATCCTCATCCCATCCTAGGCATTCTTAGACCTAGTTTAAGACATCTTAATGAGGATATAGATGTAGAACACACCGAGGCAATTAGGGATTAAGTTATTATCTTTCCCAACTGTGTAGCTTAGTGTGTGTTCGATCTGTAACTGTGTAGGGTTGGCTTTCCGAAGAGACGCTCTAGCCTACTGTAGCCCAGAACTCTGTGAGTAACAATTGTGTAAATATATGTTCAAATAATTATCTTCTGAATACTGAACTGTACTGCTTTCTGAACTGATACTGTTAACTGAATGAATGTATGTCCTATATTCTGAACTGTATTGTGGCATCCTAAGCAACTACTGTTACTGACTGTTACTGTTACAGAGATCTCTGTCGGTTCCCTTGTTGGAACCACTACTGTTTACTGATTGATGGCCATCATTGACTGTTCGGTCTTTTAAGACCTACTGTTTACTGTTATGCTAATGGATGTACCACATATGACTGTTTACCGTACTGAACAACTGAAATACTAATTAAAATGAATTGTTTTCACTACTGTAAGGACATTCATTCTAAACCCTTTTACGCATTATGTTATTCATTGGGCTTTAGCTCACTGCTCATATATATATGTAGGTATACAGGCACCAGACCGGAGCTAGGAGCGTCGGGGTAGACTCTCAGTTTTGTCAAGCCAACCATTGTGCCTCACTGCGAGGTTCCGAGCCTGTCAAGCTTTGGCTTAGGGGTGTTTTATTTCCCCCTATCCGTCTCTGTGTCTGTTTTGTATAACTGTGTAGACTGTTACTGTACTGTTATAATAGGGGTTATGTCCCTGTACTGAGCGATTGTACATATATGTATAGACTGCTTTGTTATGAATGTGCATTTGAATGAAAAATCTTTTTGCGTACAAACTGTCACAGCTCATTGGACATTGTTTATTTACTGTATTGGCTTCTGCCATGCCCCTGTACTTTGTTATACTGTCTTACTGGTAAGCAGGCCTTCGGTAATCTCGGATTACTGGCCAGTTACGGTCCTAAACCCATAGGAGCGGGTTTGGGTCGTGACAGAGTGGTATCAGAGCGATACTTACCACGAGTTATACCGCACACACGTGTCCAGATGAGCTATAGGGTGTCCTAGAAAAGTAATTACGGCATCGCATGAGCATGATAAGTGTGTGGTTATGACATGACTGAATATATGCAAATGTGTTAAACTATTTAAGTATGCAACCGCTTATGTCGATAACTATTATAACTGCTTATAGTGAAATGGATAATACAAGAACTTCAAATGAATCTGAATCCTCATCCTCTGAGGCAAGAATGGCAAGACTGGAAAGAATGATGGAACTGATAACGGAAAGACTAGATCAACAACAGAACCAACAGCCCCCACATCCTCCTCCGGTACCGCCGGAACAGAATGTGAATGTTAATGATGGGGACATAATTGCTCTTACCCAGAAGTTCAGCAAACTGAAACCGCCATCCTTTCAGGGAGGCCTTGAACCGTTAAAAGCTGAAGCATGGGTTTTGGAGACCGAAAAATTGTTTGAAGTTTTCCATGTTCCGAGGCACATAAAGTACTGTTGGCCACCTTCACTTTGCAAGAAGAGGCTAGAAGGTGGTGGATGCTTACCCGTGATGACAACACTGTTATGACTTTGGCTCAATTCAAAGTAGCCTTCTTTGAAAAGTACTTCCCTCAGTGTGTTAGGGATAGGAAGGTGACTGAATTTGAACAGCTAAGACAGGACACAATGTCTGTTACTGAATATGAAGCAAAGTTCACCAGGCTTGCTAGATATGCACCACACATGGTGGACACTGATTACAAGAAGGCCAGAAGGTTTGAAGGCGGCCTAAATGTTGCAATACTCGACAGAATAAGTGTTCTGAAATTACCGACTTATGTGAATGTTCTTGACCGAGCCTTAATGGCTGAGGCGAACATTAAAGCACTGAAAACTGAAACACCAGCGTCTGAATGGCGTGGTAAAAGGCAGAATTTTAAATTCAAGAAAGGAAAGCATAACCCATTGAACAAGAAACAGAATACGGGGTCAACGACTAGCCCCAGCCAAGGGAGTGGTTCCATACCACCCTGTTCCGAATGTGGTAAGAATCATAAGGGAGTTTGTTATAAACTATCTGGTGCTGGTTACAGGTGTGGCAAGGTGGGCCACATGGTTAAAGATTGCCCTTCCACTGCTCTGGGCAATAGTAAAACTGCAAGCAGCGCCGCAGCATCAACTGTTGCACCAAAACCGAACCCCAAAGCTACCAGGAAAGAGCCCATGAGGCAGGGCCGAGTGTTCGCCCTAGTACCGGGAGATGTACAAAATACTGAGACCGTTGTATCAGGTATCCTCTCAATTTGTACTCAAAATGCATATGTACTGATTGATTCGAGGTCTACACATTCATATGTATCGTATGCTTTTTCACGGAAATTGAATAGACCCTTAGAACCCATGAATTATCAGTTAGCTGTATCATCACCTATTGGGGGATCCATGACATGTGCATATATATATCCTGCTTGTGAGATTATTGTTGGGGATATACATCTGTTTATTGATCTACTGCCATTGAACATTGAACATTTTGATGTAATATTAGGGATGGACTAGTTACAAAAATATCATGCTACCATTGATTGTGTGACCAAGCAAGTTGTTTTCCGTCCACCTGGTTTACCCGAATTTGTATTTAATGGAAGTGGAGTAGTACCTCCCCCGTATTTGATTTCTTCTGTGAAAGCTGTTAAACTGATTAGGAAGGGGTGTAAAGGGTATCTGTGTTCTGTATTGACTGTATCTACTGATGATAATGCTAATATGAACAATATTCCCATAGTCAGAGAATTCCCAAATGTTTTTCCAGATAATCTGCCAGGGGATTTGATTGACAGGGAGATTGAATTTACCGTTGATCTGATTCCGGGAACACAGCCAATATCTAAAGCTCTTTATAGAATGGCTCCAACTGAACTGAAAGAACTGAAGGTGCAATTGCAGGAACTGTTAGACAAAAAGTTCATCAGGCCTAGTACTTCACCGTGGGACGCACCTGTCTTGTTTGTGAAAAAGAAAGACGGCTCACTGAGACTGTGTATTGATTACCGTGAACTGAATAAGATAACTGTGAAAAATAAATACCACATTGCCTCGTATTGATGACTTATTTGATCAGTTACAGGTGCTCAAGTGTTTTCTAAGATTGATCTCAGATCCGGACATCATCAGTTGAAAGTTAAACCAGAGGACATTGATAAAACTGCTTTTCGAACGAGGTATGGACATTACGAATTTTTAGTCATGCCTTTTGGAGTTACCAATGCACTTGCTGCATTTATGGACCTCATGAACAGAATTTTTAAACCATACCTTGATGACTTTATTGTTGTATTCATTGATGACATACTAATTTACTCCAAAAGTATAGAAGAACATGAACATCATCTAAGACTTGCCCTACAGACTCTAAGAGAACAGAAACTTTATGCTAAACTGTCTAAATGTGAATTTTGGCTTGATCATGTTATGTTTTTGGGGCATGTTGTTAGCAAAGATGGGATTTCCGTTGATCCGCAGAAAATTGAAGCTGTAGTGAACTGGCGTAGACCAACAAATGTGACAGAAATCCGAAGCTTTTTGGGTTTGGCTGGATATTACAGAAGATTTGTCAAATATTTCTCCAAAATTGCCTTACCGTTGACTCAATTAACTCAGAAGGGGATATCATTTGACTGGACTGACCAAAGGGAATCAACATTCCAAGAGTTGAAAACTCGACTCGTGACTGCACCAGTTCTTACCTTACCTTCAGGTACGGATGGTTATAATGTATTTAGTGATGCTTCTTATAAGGGTTTGGAGTGTGTTTTAATGCAGAATGGGAGAGTAATTGCTTATGCTTCCCGACAACTGAGACCTCATGAAAAGAACTACCCGACCCACGCTCTGGAACTTGCTGCAGTAGTATTTGCACTGAAAATCTGGCGTCACTACCTATATGGGGCAACATGTGAAGTATATACCGACCACAAGAGTCTGAAATATTTCTTCACACAGAAAGAACTGAACATGAGACAGCGGAGATGGCTAGAACTGATTAAAGACTATGACCTACAGATTTTGTATCATCCGGGAAAAGCCAACACCGTTGCCGATGCATTGAGTCGGAAATCGATTGGGAACTTAGCCTGTTTGCTTACTGGGCAGAGAGAGTTGCTTTGTGACCTTGAAAAATCTGAAATCGAGATTGTTTTGCGAGAACAAGGTGGAACCTTAGCTGCTATTTCTGCTCAACCGGCACTGATTGAAGAAATTAAAGAGAAACAGCAACAGGATGACTTCTTGAGGAAGATCATCGAAGAAAGGGAATCTAAACCGAGACCGGGTTTCAAATTTGAAAATGATGTACTGAAATTTCAAGAAAGACTGTGTGTACCGAATGATACTGAACTGAAAAGAAGAGTTCTGCAAGAGGGCCACAACTCAAAATTTTCTATTCATCCGGGGAATACGAAAATGTACCAAGACTTGAAACTGAATTTCTGATGGCCGGGAATGAAGAAAGAAATTGCTGATTTTGTATCAAAATGTCTTCATTGCCAACAAGTTAAAGCCGAACATCAACGACCCGCAGGCTTATTGCAGCCCTTACCGATACCGGAGTGGAAATGGGAGCATATTACTATGGATTTTATCGTGGGGTTGCCTCGCTCCAGTAAAGGTATGGACTCAATTTGGATTATTGTTGATAGACTGACTAAATCTGCTCACTTCTTACCTGTTAAAACAATTTATAATGTGGATAAATTGGCTACACTCTATATTGATGAAATTGTTAGACTGCATGGAGTGCCTATGTCTATTGTTTCTGACAGGGATTCGAAGTTTACGTCGAGATTTTGGCAAAGCCTATAGACTGCATTAGGTACTGAACTGAGACTGAGTAGTGCCTATCATCCTTAGACAGATGGCCAGTCAGAAAGGACCATCCAGACTCTGGAAGATTTATTGAGAATGTGTGTCCTTGATTTCCAAGGAAACTGGGAAAGCCATTTGCCCTTAGCTGAATTCGCCTACAACAACAGCTATCATTCAAGTATTGGTATGGCGCCTTTCGAGGCATTGTATGGCAGAAAATGTGGATCTCCAATTTGCTAGGCAGAGGTTGGAGATGGGCCTTTGCTTGGGCCCGAAATTGTGTATGAAACGACTGAGAAAGTGAAACTGATACAACAGAGACTGAAAACTGCACAGAGCCGACAGAAAAGTTATGCTGATGTCAGAAGGCAAGACAGAGAATATGAAGTGGGTGATCACGTTTTTGTGAAAGTGACACCGATGAAAGGCCAGACTCGTTTTGGAGTCAAAGGCAAGTTAGCGCCGCGATATGTCGGACCGTATGAGATTATTGAGAAGATCAATCCGGTGGCGTATCAAGTTGCGCTTCCTCTTAAAATGGAGCATATGCATAACGTCTTCCACATTTCTATGTTGAGGGACTACCTCCGGGATCCTTTCCACGTGATAGAGCCTACTCGTGTAGTGTTGAGTGATGACTACACTTACGAGGAACGACCAATACAGATTGTAAACAGACGGATCAAGAAGTTGAGAAACAAAGAGATCCCGTTAGTGAAAGTTGACTGGCAAAACCATGGTGGCGTGTATGCCACTTGGGAAAGGGAAGATGACATGGCTAAAAGATATCCTGAACCCTGTTTTCTTCCAGAATGAAGGTAACTCGAGTTTAGAGGACTAAACTCTTTTTAAGGAGGGGAGACTGTAATAACCCTCACCACCGTTTACCGATGAACTACCGAATATTGTTAAACTGAGACTGATTATGACTGATAATTGAAGTAATTGAAATACTGAACTGATTGACTGAAAACTGGAACCGAATTGATTGAGTGTACCTATTTGAATTGCATTCTATCTGTTGATCGTTTGATTATCTGTTCATGTCTTTGTGTTTAAATTGCTAATTGAAGGCCTTATCGGCGGCCGAATCGGAAATCGATTAGTGTTTTATGATCGTCACAATTTATGTGATTTTATGGCATATTTATCTGAAAATTGATTTGGTATGTTTTAATTAGATTAAAATGGGTCAAATTGCATTGTTGACTTAATTACTATTTTGTCATTGTGAGTGGGCCTTTGTTTATTAAAATATTGAGCCTTAGTACATGTAAACACAACATTTGATCAGCTCCTTCCTCACCACAACCGACCATAGAGAGAGAGAAGTGAGTGAATTGAATTCAACTTGTTATTTGGCTTGAATCTTGAGGAATTGAAGGATAATTGGCAAATTGAACCTCTAGACTTGTCATTGAGGAACCTAGGTATGAATTTTACCCTCTTTATTGTGTAATTGAGTTTATTCTTGCATGATTAGTGGGCCTTTAGTGACCTAAGGCTTGAATTGGTTCAATGGTGTTGAGATATAGCTTAATTCATGCATGCATGCCTTCATCTTGAAGTTTTGAAGTTGTTCTTTTATGAAATTGCACATGCATGTTCATATTTTTACAATGGACCATGATTTCACCATGTTTTTGAAGATATTAGCTCATTTGAGCTTGTATTTAAAGCCTTGAAATGATTTAAACTCATGCATGTCATGTTTGTAGCGTGTTCATGAAATTTGGGTTTGAAAATGAATTTAATTGAAACACCCTTGGGCTTGGATTTACCAAATTGATCTTTGAAACATGTGATATTATGAGTTTTGAAGTGTTTTCTGGAAAATGGGCCCAAAGAAATCGTTTTTGATGCATTTAAACTTAATTTGAGCTTGGAAGTTCAAATCTGGGAATTCCAAATTTTGGACTCCCGCTCGAGCGAGGAAAGTGGCGCTCGAGCGGGAAATTCGTGCTCCCAGTACTTTGCACTGTGTTGAAGTCCGCTCGAGCGGAAGGATTGACGCTCGAGCGGGACCTTGTGTCTTACGCTCGAGCGGCTATCGAGCGCCCGATCGAGCGTGATTTTCACCTATACAGTACTTTTTGGTCCGCTCGAGCGGGTAAGTTAATGCTCGAGCGGGAACCGTTGTCTGCATGTCCGCTCGAGCGGGACCCTATTTCACTGGAAATTTTGAAAATATTTTTTGAATACATCTTTGCATCCTCATCCCATCCTAGGCATTCTTAGACCTAGTTTAAGACATCTTAATGAGGATATAGATGTAGAATACACCGAGGCAATTAGGGATTAAGTTATTATCTTTCCCAACTGTGTAGCTTAGTGTGTGTTCGATCTGTAACTGTGCAAGGTTGGCTTTCCGAAGAGACGCTCCAGCCTACTGTAGCCCAGAACTCTGTGAGTAACAATTGTGTAAAGATATGTTCAAATGATTATCTTCTGAATACTGAACTGTACTGCTTTCTGAACTGATACTGTTAACTAAATGAATGTATGTCCTATATTTTGAACTGTATTGTGGCATCCTTAGCAACTACTGTTACTGACTGTTACTGTTACAGAAATCTCTGTCAGTTCCCTTGTTGGAACCACTACTGTTTACTGATTGATGGTCATCATTGACTGTTCGGTCTTTTAAGACCTACTGTTTGCTGTTATGCTAATGGATGTACCATATATGACTGTTTACCGTACTGAACAACTGAAATACTGATTAAAATGAACTGTTTTCACTACTGTAAGGACATTCATTCTAAACCCCTTTACGCATTATGTTATTCACTGGGCTTTAGCTCACTGCTCATATATATATGTAGGTGTACAGGCACCAGACCGGAGCTAGGAGCGTCGGGGTAGACTCCCAGTTTTGTCAAGCCAACCATTGTGCCTCACTGCGAGGTTACGAGCCTGTCAAGCTTTGGCTTAGGGGTGTTTTATTTCCCCCTGTCCGTCTCTGTGTCTGTTTTGTATAACTGTGTAGACTGTTACTGTACTGTTATAATATGGGTTATGTCCCTGTACTGAGCGATTGTACATATATGTATAGACTGCTTTGTTATGAATGTGCATTTGAATGAAAAATCTTTTTGCGTACAGACTGTCACAGCTCATTGGACATTGTTTATTTACTGTATTGGCTTCCGCCATGCCCCTGTACTCTGTTATACTATCTTATTAGTAAGCAGGCCTTCGGTAATCTCGGATTACTGGCCAGTTACGGTCCTAAACCCATAGGGGCAGGTTTGGGTCTTGACACTTTTGAAGTTGGGGTACTCATCTGGATGCTAGTTGCTTCATCACCTTGGACTTGTGTGTTTTGGCGAGGAGTTTGTGGTGTTTTGCTACTGGTTTTTTATCTTAGATCATAAGAAGACTGAGAGAGTTGTTCTTTCTTGCTTGGTGTTTCCAGTGTTTTGCTGCTTGTTTTTTATCTTAGCTCATAAGAAGACTAAGAGACTTTCTGTTTCTTGTTTGGTGTTTCCGATGTTTTGCTGCTTTTACGTTTTGCCATTTCTAGACAATGATTAAAACATAAAGATGTCAACATTAAATCCCAGAGAAAATTGAACATGCTAGAGAAAATTGGACATGTCAGAGAAAATTACAGATAAGAGAGAAAATTACAGATAAGAGAAAATTGGAGATGTCAGAGAAAATTACAGATAAGGGAAAATTACAAAAAATTGGACATGCCAAAGAAAATTGGACATGCCAGAGAAAATTGGACATTAAAAATTAAATGTCAGAAAAAATCAACAAAGCACCATAAACATGGGAGAGAAATTTTCAATAATTGTTAAAATTACATATAGAAGTAAACATACCAGAGAAAATGAATGACAAAGAAAAGTAAACATGGCAAGCCAAAGAAAATTTCCATTCCATAATTAGCAAGATAAAATAAACAAAGTAATGTAAACATGCCACTGAAAATTACACCACATTGAAACCAAGAATTGAACAAAATAAACATACCAGTGAAAAATACACATTCCAGAGAAAATTACACATTCTTAAGGAAATTTTCATTCCAGAGAAAATTTCAATTCACAATATTAAAATGGCAGAGAAATTTATATACACAACCAGAGAAAATTAACCATGATAGAGACATACAAGGGAGGAACGTGATGTGATGTGGTCAAAGAAAATTATAAATACCAGAGAAACTTAGACAGCGGCAAGAGAATAATAGACATTCCAAAGAAAAATACATATTCTAGAGAAATTTACAAAGCAGAGAAATTCATAGGCAAAATCACAGAAACATGTTCAAGAATAAGATCAAAACACAGAAAAATAACTTTTTTTCAAAATACACTTGTCAGGGAAAATTTAAAGAAGAAACATTCATTCCAGTCCATAATATTAAAATGCTAGAGAAAATTAAACATAATAGAGACACACAAGGAAGGAAAGTGATGTGATGTGGTCAGAGAAAATGATAAATACCATAGAAACTTAGACAGAGATAAGAGAGTAACAGACATTCCAGAGAAAGATAGACATTCCAATTAAAAATACATATTACAGAGAAATTTACAAAGTAGGGAAATTTATAAACAAAATCACAGAAGCATGTTCAAGAATAAGATGAAAACACAGAAAATTACTTTTTTCAAAATAAGCATGCCAAAGAAAATTGAAAGAAGAAACAAACATCAAGCAAAAACCAGAGAAATTTACAGATAAAATCACACAAACATGTTCAAGAATAAGTTCAAAACACACGGAAATAACTTTTTTCAAATTCAGGTAGTTTTTTATTACGAAATTGAAACCCTAATTTATGGAAGGTTAATATAAAATGCAATTAACTGTGTTTCCAGAGAAAATCTAGTTGTATTGTAGAAAAACTTACCAGAGTTAGGATGAAACTTGAATGACGAGCTGATATGGCCTAAGATGAAGATACGACGTGACGAAGATGAACTGAGATGACGATAAACAGTGAAAACGGGGTCAGAGAAATTTGTGATGAAGGAATGGGAATGGGAATGGGAATGGGAATGATTTTTGCAGAAGATAACGAAGCTCTAATGTCAATGGTGAAGATGATATTGAAACCTTAATTCTACTGTTCTCTTGTTCGTGAAGATGCTGGATGCTCGGAATGGAACTCAGAATGAGTTTCGTTTCTGTGTTGATTTTGGAAAGGGTATTTTGGTCCACAAAATAATTAAAAACACGAGTCATGTTGTTCAGGGACCTAATGCATCACTATTTTTTTTGGTGTCCTTTATCTTCTAAATTATTATTATTATGGACCTTAAAAAAAATTTCCCTAAAATTAATCCATTTCGATAATCGTAATATTTTATTGTATTTTTCACTAAAAAAATAAATAGGACAAATGTGATAAAATGATGATATTACAATTATCGAATCGATCTAATTTTTAAAAAAATATAAATATGAAGAGTCTTAAAAAAATAAACAATTCTAATCAACTAAATGAGACCCATGATGTGTCCCATGAGCCTAGATATAGCCTCTTTAGACCAAATGATGAGGACTAGGTAAAAGCCTCTCCCAATAAATTTAGAACAATGCTAAGGTTACTAAAATATTATTAAAAATTCTATCAGACACTCATATGCGACTCACACTCATGTGAATATTTAATAAATATTTTGATAAAATATTTAAAATCTTTAACATTTATGATAAAAAAAAATATTTTTAAATAGCATAAGTATGATGGAGAGTTGTTTTGACAACTTACACTAATAGTTAAGAAGTCACTAAAAAGTCAAAACAATAAAAATAAAATAAAATTATACACAAAAGTTAAAAATTATATTTTCGCTCTACTTTTTACACCTTTTTTTTTATAAAAAGTCAAAAAATCATCTCAAACACATTAATTCTTTTTGTCACATATTTTAACCAAAAAATTAAAAATTTATAAAATAACTTATTTCCAACCAAAAATGATAACAAAGTTGGAACATCCTCCCTCCAAACCGTTTTACCCTCCAGATCCACCACCATTCTTGCTAGGTAATGAGCAACCTAATTTCCTTGGAGTCGCACATGTTGAATCTCCACCACCAAAAAAATGCTAGTCAGCACTCATATTTAGAGTTTCTAGAATTTATGATAAATTTAAACATGATATTTTGAACATGTCTAAGAAAACTTTTTCTCATTAATCTTTTAAATCTAGTCGTCCTGCCATATGGAAATAAAGAATAAAGATTGGGACCCCCTTTCCCCCACCCTTTTTGACACCCTTTCTTTTTTGATTGGTCACTTTTTTTTTTTCTTTTTTTTTTTTCTCCTCCTCCAATCACCACCCGCCACGTGTGTGTGGGATGGTGGGGGTTGAAGTTTGAGGGGATCTAAATCACTGCTGAAAAATAAAATACATGAGCAATTATGAATCTCATTGTCATTAACTGTGATAATCTAATCAACCATATTGGTTTTTTATTTTTTATTTATTTATTTATTTATTTTTATTTTTTTGGCTTGCAATACAAAACGCTACAGGCAAGTTTGGTAAGATTTATGTTTATAATTTTGTGTATTTTTTTAAATTTGTAAACACTGTAAATAAAAACTCAATTTGTATCTATTTTCTTTTTAAAAAATTCTAAATAAATTACAAAAATTACGAAATATTTGTAATCACAAAAATGTTAATTTAATTTAATTTTTTTTAAATTAATTAATTCCTCTTTCTACCACCTTCTCTAACCACCACCCACTCCTCATCACCACATCCAGTCACCTCCACATCCACCCCCAAGTAACTATCGTTGATGACTATTAGAATATTTTTAATAAAAATAAAAATTATTTTAAGTCTTTGATTGTTACCCAATTAATATAAAATCATTTTTTTATCACACTAGTTACAAAATTGTTCATTTCAAATTCCATGTTTATAGTATTTAATAGTATTATTAGTCATATAATGTCTATTTTATTTTGGATGATTTTAGTTGTTGACTTGGTTTAAATTTTTTGATAGACATAAACATGGTATGAAAGACGCGGTGAGTAAATTGAGTTTTATTTTGAAATTACTTCACTCCGTTAACACTTTTATAGGAGGAAAAATAATTTAAAATAGTGACAATGAGATTTTCATATTTTCAGACTCTCACAAGCAATTGTTCTAAATTCTAATCAATTTACAAATTCTTAAGTTGCATGTTAATTGATTTATTCTAATTAGATTATTTTCGATTAGTTCCAACATAATATTTGTTCTTAATATTCCATTTATTATTTTGTTAGACTAACCATGACCTCTTCTAACAATCACTTTTGATCACTATCGTCTGCCAGTTACTCTCTCCATTATTTTTTAAATACATATCTCATTTATTTTTTACATGCATATATATACAATTACTCCTTTGATTTAGGATGGATGATAAATGTTGGCAAGAATATTTTTCTCATTTGAGCCAAATTTTACTTAACATGGGTACACACAAGATTGATTTCACACCACCTCCCCTTGTCTTCTTTTTTTCTTGCTTAGTGGGGTTTGTGGATTCTATATTACGTTTGACATTTTCACAATGGCGTTTGAGTAGTGGTATTGGGCCATATTCTGAATATTGGTGTAACTCACTCTGACTTTAAACTTATCGAGATGATTTGAATTGTTTGATTTAATCATATCTTATAAAATAATGATTTAGATCATATCAATGAGTATTGCCATGACTCACTTTGAGCCTGAACTTACCGAGATGATTTGAAGTGAGAAACCTTATAAAATAATGATCATCGAGATGATTTGAAGTATGTGATTCAATCAAACCTTATAAATAATGATTCAAATCATATTGATGGACTCAAAGTAGGCCATTGGAAGAAATATAACAAAATGCTAACCAAATGCTTACTATGACGTTGTCATGAAAATAAGTATGTTTGATATGAAAGAATGTTTTCACCAGCAAATTTCACAAATTGCATTAATGACAGGTTTGAGATAGAGAAATGACATCGTTATGTTTTGAAACTGCTTTTGTAAGTATTTTTTATGATTGTTTGTATACTTTTGTTAGACTTGTTGATAAGAGTTGTACCAATTCATTTAAAAATCAATTTAAGTTAAGGTTTTCTTTTTCTTTTCTTTTTTTTCTTTTTTTTTTTTGGAACTAAAGGTTAGGTTTTATTTAGATTTTGAATTTATGAAATGATTTGTAGAGAGACAATAAAATATAAAAGAAAAGTAAATAAATTATGAACTTTTTTTTTTATTTTTCTCTTTTCTTTTTTCTTTTTTTCCTTTTTTTTTTGAGATTGCAATATTTTCTACAAATCCAAAATCCAACACGATGTAAGCCCACCAGAAAAAAACAAATAAACAAAACACAGCCCAAAAAAAAAAAAAGTAAAAGAGGATGAGGACAACGACAAAGACTATTGCGTGTCAAATTTTCTAAACACTTCTTCAAAAATTAATAGCACACGTAACTCCATATTTTTTTTTGGGGGGGGGGGGACAACGACAAAGACTATTGCGTGTCAAATTTTCTAAACACTTCTTCAAAAATTAATAGCACACGTAACTCCATATTTTTTTTGGGAGGAGGGGGGGGGGGGGGGACAACGACAAAGACTATTGCGTGTCAAATTTTCTAAACACTTCTTCAAAAATTAATAGCACAAGTAACTCCATATTTTTTTTTGGGAGGGAGGGAGGGGGGGAAGTCATCATATTTTTATTTGAATGTCGTCATTCATATGTTTCATAATTTGTTTTTTAAGAATTTTACATTGACGGTGTATCTAGTGGTGGAGTTACATGGTGATTAAGGGGTCACTTGTCTCCCTGAATTTTTTTTTACATATAAATAAAATTTTAAATTAAAATAATATTTAGAATAAAATGCCAAGGGCATTTTTAAATTTATGAAAATAATAGTGATTATTTCATTAAAAATGAAATGACTACAATAAATTATATTTTTATGTATAAAAAAATTTGTGAAAAAATCTCAATATAAAGGTAATATCCATCATTATTGATAAACAAATATAATTAATCTCACTATATATATGTAAAAATTACTAAAGTGTTAGTTATATTTGAGTTCACCTTTCATATGTTGCTTTACTATTAATTAGTAATATCATATGTCAAAAATGACGTGATATCACTATTATATTAAATTTTTACTCAAATTTTGTAAAAATTTGATTTATCTTACCATTATATAATTTATTTTAAGACTTAAATATAAGACTTTTTTACAGTGTCCTTGATACACTAGTTACACGCAATACTTTCTTTTCGATTTTACTCGAAGTTAATTGTAAAATTTTATGTGAAATATTTTTGTAATAATTTATTTAAGTTTTTGTATTTAATATTAATTCAAAAATTATTGTTATCTTCTTATTGTTGGTTATGAAAAAAAAAAATTAAAGTTGTAATCAATAAGTGCCCTTTCTGATTTAGTTTCTTGACTCTGCTACTGGGCGTATCCAATTAATAATAAGAGGGTTAAGAATTACATGACGTTAAAAACAAAAAAAAAAAATTGTAGAGAATGATATGGTCTCATTCAATGAGCACATAATCATGTGATTTTCTTGACCTATGGAATAATTTCTGCATAACTACAATTGTTTAGTGAATTTCGTTGTTCATATTTGTTTTTAATGCAGTCGTGAGAAATGATTAATAAAATATTATGAAACAATTTAGCCCAGTCCACCTCAAAATGAAAAATATTTGAAACTCTCAAAAAAAATTTATAATTATATTTATAATAATGTAGTATGATATGTGTCGACTCTTAATTTATTACAAATTCAATGATATAAGATCTAACTCCCTTATCACATTATTATAAGTAAATTTATGAATTTAAAAATATGAGTCTCTAATATTCCTCACCTCAAAACACAAAAATCTAAGCTAACTTTATCATGTTATTTTTTGTAGAGAGATGAAAATAAAAGAGATTTTTTTATTCTTTATTCTTTTCTCCTTTTTTTTTTTTTTTTTTTGGGTACTAATACGTTAACTTAAAAAAACAAAACAAACTTGTCAAAAAAATCTCACGTGGAAGCGTGACTTCAATACAAGGATGATGCTCTTAAATTGTGTTTGATTCATAATTTTGAGGCGGAATTTGGAAATGAAATATAAAAAAAGTAAATGAAATGTTAATAAAATATAAAAATTTATCACACTTTATATCCCTAAACTATCATCAAATTGTCTGTTTAGTCTCTAAACTATCAATTGAGTCTATTATGTGACACCCCAAATGTTTAATTAATTTTAGGGCAAATCACAGCAATGGTTCCTATGGTTTACCCGTGGTTTCATTTTGGTTCATGTGCTTCTAATTGCATCAATTTTGTCCCTACAATTTGATTTTTGGCTTGATATGGTCTAATAGTTAACCGCCGTTAGCTTTTTGGATGGAAACCCGTGCGTGCCTTGCACGCACAGGATGAAACCCACTGTTTGAAGCATTATGCTTCTGACATGGCACAATATGGTTGAGTTTTTAATTATTATTTTTTAAATATTAAAAATTAATTGAATATAAATAAATATCAAAAATAAAATTTAAAAATATTAAAAATTATTTCCTACCCAAAAATAAAAAATCAGATGAAAATATATATATTTTTATTTTTTTAACCAAACTAATTTTTTCAAATTTTAATATTCTTCAAAAAAACATATAATTCTTAAAACATCAACCAAAAATAGAGGTGTAATGAAAACCTGTCTATTTGCTAAAATATAATTTTTATTGAAATTTTAGCTAAAACATAATTTATTGACTCAAAATCAACTTATAAAAATTTAATACTAAAAAACTAATTTATTTGATACATTGTTAACTTTTTAACTCGTGCAATGTTTGGTAATTTTTTCAATTTTTATATTTTTATGTAAAATTACCAATTTTCCCATGAATAAAAAATGTTCATGTGACGATCCCGCCACATATAATATTTTACATTTACTTAATTCTTATTCTGATTTAATTATGGAATTCTCAATAAATAAAAAAAACTATATATATAAAAATAAATAATAATAATAATAAAATAAATATATAAAATAATATATCCAATTACATAGTTATATGTGCTAACTATAATTTAATTTGACATTGAGTTATCAAATATGTGAATAATATATTATTTGAGGCCAAATGAATACAACTATGAGATTAGGAGAATAGTTGGGCCAAATGGTAATATAGTGAAAGGTGTGCCATGAGTTGGACCATATAAGATAGGCCATCTGTTAAGCCTATGAAATAGGTGGCATGAATCATCAATTAGAGTGATTAATTATGAGGGTGAGTCACCACTATAGGCTCGAGTATAAAGGGGTGAATATGAAGCCCAAAACCAAAGAAAAAAAAAAGAGAGAGAATAGTCATAAAAGATAAAATAGGTTATTTTAGTCACAACAAATAAAACATCACATCTAATTTATAATCATTACACTCTTCTCTCACAAAAAAAAGTCAAAAAAGTCAAAAAACCAAAAAAATCCTTCCCAAATTAAGCTTTTTAGCCCAAGCTAAAATAGCTAAAAAAATCAAAAAGCTAAAGAGTCAACCCACTTCCCAAACAATCCAAAAATGAGAAAGAAAATAGTCTCGAGAAGCCAACGTAAATATGAGAGAAATACTAGGGATTAATATTAAGGTAAGTTATATTAAATCTTGAGTCACTATTATATATTTTACTTATGTTTTGAACTATCATAATTTATTTTACATAAGTTATGTTTTATAACTTATATTTATATTTACAATTTATATTTATATAATTTATTTTCTGAACTCTATTTGCTTAAATTGAAACCCATGGATATGTTTGTTTAACTTTTAGAAATTATTTGACAATGATTTTATAAACAATTATGTTTTGTAAGTACCACCACGGGAGTCCCATGCCTTGGGAGACTTAAAAAACCATTGGCCTCTGTTTGGCCACTTTGTGGTCCTCTGTTTGTCATGGATCCATTGACCTCTGTTCTAATTGTCACTTTGGTGACCTCTGTTCGGTACTGTGGTTATGATTATTTGCTTATGTAATTTCTGCATTCTGCTTCTATTATTTAAAATCAGCTATGTATTTCAGTTACCAAACTAATCTCTATTTAGCCAAATAATTATCCATGGTAATTTTTGTACCCTCATGCTCACTGTATAATATTTCTCACTCTTCCATGTGCTTATAGTTGTTAACCACTTTCAGGTAACGTGTCAAGACCAGTGCATGGAGTAGGTACAAGGCACTTTGTAGTCATAGTACAGCCCTGGTATTGCAATCGAATAGAAGCTCCAATATATATGTTTTTGTTATACTGTAATATACTTTTTTGTGGGTACCTTTTTATTTTACTCCGCTACACTATTAATTTGTTATGACTTCAGTTATTATCTTGTTAAGACGTCAAACCTTTGGATACCGGGTTTAGGTCGTGACAGTTCATAAGAATGATGGATAGAGACAAAGTAGAGAAATTCCACGCATGCAAGGCATGCACGGGACAATTTTGACTTTTTTGAACAATTTTGACTTTCTATTTTATTTAATTATTATTATTTTTTAAAATAAATTTATTTTAAATTTTAATTAAAAAAATAACATATATTTTTATTGATATTTTATTTATTTAATTTTTAAAAATAAATTTATTTAATTGTGTAAAAAATAAAATAAAATAATTTTTTATTTGATCTACCTAAAAATAATTAAAATATTAAAGATATGTTTAATATTGCTATTACTTAGTAAACAATTGAAAAATGGTAAAATAATTTTTTGCACATTTATCCTTATCCAGTTCGTCCAACCAAACATTAGATTCACTAAAAATAGTCCTTTCTAGACATCTAATCACATGAGAAACAAACATGGGATACACATTCAATCCAACCAAATAGTCCGAGGGATTCATAAAAAATATATATTAATAATAAAAATATATAAATTATAAATTTAATTTAATTAAAAATAATAAATTAAAAATTATGGCTAGATTAAAAATTATCTTTAATATTTTAATTATTTTTAGTTAGATTAAATAAAAATTTATTTTATTTTATTTTTACACAATTAAATAAATTTATTTTTAGAAACTAAATAAATAAAATATCAATAAAAATATATGTTATTTTTTTAATTAAAATTTTAAATAAATTTATTTGAAAAAATGATAATAATGAAATTAAATAAAACATCTATTAAACAAATTGAATTGATTCAAAAACACTCAAGAAAGTCAAAATTGGCCCGCGCGTGCCTTGCACGCATCGATTTTCCATCCAAATGTCTAACCACTGTTAACTATTGAACCATTTCGAGCCAAAAAGCAAGCTGCATGGGCAAAATTGAAATAATTAGAAGTGTAGGGACCAAAATGAAAACACGAGTAAACTATAAGGACCATTTCTGTAATTTTTCATTAATTTTAACACCGCATTAATATTAACTAATCAAAAAAAAAGTAATAAAAAAATAATTACTTAAACTATTTGGCCAAAAGATAATTAGAGAGAGATGTGGCATTAGCTGGATAAGTCACCTATACAGTAAAGATAACTTTGAACCTATATAATTATATGAAGATACGCACCAAATGGTGAGTCATCACCTAGCCTTGTGTATATAAAGCGAGTTGCGGCAACAAAACTGAAGGCAACAAAAGAAAGAAAATCAAGGAAAGTGTAGTAAAGAAAGGCGTCTCGAAAAGCTAGAGGAAATAGGAAGAAAATAGTAGGAATCAATAGTAAAGTGAGTAATATTATAAAATATTTTACGAATATCTTGCGTTATCACAATTTATTTTTATGTAATTCATATTTTGTAAATTATATTAATGTGTTAATTATGTTAATGAATTTATAAACCCTATTTGCTTAAATTGAAACACATGGATATGATTTGTTTAAATTTAGAATTTATTTGACAATGATTAGATAAATATTTATTTTTATAAGTATCATCACAGGGAGTCCTATGATTTGGGGGACTTAAATAACCACTGGCCTCTGATTGGTCACTTTGTGGCCCTCTGTTTGTCGTGGATCCATTGACCTGTGTTCTGATTGTCACTTTTGTGACCTCTGTTTTGTTCTATTTTGTACCATGGTTAACATCACGTTATTTATATTCTAAAAATCATTTAAGATTATTTGTTCAGCTCAAATTAAATAATGCATAATGTTTTAGCCTAAATAATTATCCATAGTAATTTTGTGCCCTATACTCTTGATATAATATTTCTCACTCTTTCATGTGCTTATAACTGTTATTCTCTTTCAGGTGATGACATATAAGGAAAAGTGATAACCTCGTATAATGGGACTAGCACAAGACCTAATGTGGTCATTTTGTTTTTGTTTTTGTTTTTTATTTTATAATAATTATCTGCCATCAAATGATAAAATAATAAAAGCTCGATAGTGTATTTCCTTTTATTAAAATAATAAAATAAGTGATGAAGTTAATTATTGATTTATTTATTTCTTACTTTATTTCGCCTTCGCCTGAGGCTGCGCCTGTGCCTGCACCACTTAATTTGTTAAAATTAGAATTAGTTCGCAAGTTGCGATTCCAGCCCTCAGCAATCGGTGTTGGGTCGTGACATATTAAGTCTCTAAAATATATCAATCAAAATCTATTTAGTCCCTAAAAAGATTATAAAAATAAATATAAAACAATAAGTATATAAATTATTAAAACCCATCTAGTTAAAATTTATTTCAAAAATCTTAAATTTTTATTCTATCTTTGAAAAGTGGTATCAGTTCTCATGGTGAATTTATTTTATAAGGGTAAGGGTAATGTGGAGGGGTAAAATGTTGGCCCAAACCCAAAAGTAATTAGGCAATGCAGCCTAAAGGAAAGGAAATGCCTAGATAGATTTCTAAGGAGTCCATTAGAGACAGTTAGTAGAACAATGGCGCGTGGTTGAGCACGTGAGGAGAAATGAAAAATAAAGATTTCATTCTAGAAGGAGATCAGCAAAACGCTGGGGAGTCATTGGATTCATCTTCATCTAACGGTAGAGATATCAAGCAGCAAATACAGAGACATGGGTTAGGCTTACTAGACGGCATAACCGTCCGATCAGCTTGATTGGACGAACATAACACTTGGCAAGTTGGCCCCTAACATCTGACATGATCTAAGTCATCCATGAGAAGATGATCCAACGATCAGAGATAAAGGCAACTTAGCCACTTGCCCAACCAGATCCAGAAACAGACAAAACTCTCAAATTGAATATTGATCCAATGAAAGGGATTTAAGTTAGGAAAACCACAAAAGGTGAAGCACGTCAAACAAAGAAGCCAAACCACAGGTAATTCAAGAACTCTCTTTTAAATACAAATTTTCATGAACGAACATTATTCTGACTTGATTGTCGAATGGTCCTCCCCGACCAATCATGTTCAAGGGCTATCACTAACATTTTGGTTTCTCTTGACAGAGTAAAGAAATGGACACGTCATCTCACTTTCCCTATGGAGAAGAATCCTACCTTCCACAAATAATCATTTATATTATTTTCTTACTTATCTTCTACAATGGTAACGTGCTTGTCTTTTTTTTAGATAATTATTTATTCTGTCTTTCTCTAAGAAATATTTATTCTGTCTTTGAAAAGGGATTTTTTTTTTAATTCTTTTTTCTTTTTCTTTTTTTGGTACTAATACATTAACTTTATAACAAACAAACCAAAAAAAAGAAGAAGAAGAAGAAGAAGCAGCAGAACAAGCTTATCAAAAACTCATACTTGTCAAAAACTCTCACACGGAAGCTTGTTTTTAATACAAGGAATTTTTTTTTATCACGTTTTCAACACAAGGATGATGTTGCTTTGGGAAATAGGTTAAAAGTTAATTTTTTGGTTTTTTTAAAAAAGAAAAATGTGTAAAAAAAAATAGAGAGATAATGTGATACAAAAATAGGTTAAAAGTCAAAAAAGCTACTTTTAACCTCTTGCCAAAAGAGACCGTGTGTTTGGTTCATGACTTTAGAGAAGTATTTGGAAAGGAAATGTAAAAAAGGTAAGTAAAATGTAAATAAAGTATATATTTCACCTACGTTTTACACACATTTTCCCTTTCCCTTTCTCTTTCCCTCTCCAAATTCATAAACCAAACACAAACTGAAAAAAAATTGAAAATATTTCAGATAATTTTGTAAAATGTTTTCGATATTTTTAGACAATAGTAAAAACTTTGTGAAAAATACACTACAACAAACAAATTAAGATTTTATAGACAAAAAATTAGGGACGAAATCAATTTTTGGGACCAAATATTTTAGTAGCCAAAAAATATCATTGTTGTCCTTTTAGTGACAAAATCGGATATTTAGTAATGAATAATTATCATTTTTTGACCAAAACTTTCTCTAAAAAATAACTTTTTCGTATAAAAATATTGTCACCAAAAGTACAATTATTAACAACATTTTAAAATTTGTCACTAAAAGCCTCTTGTTTAAAAAAAAAAAAAACTTTTATGGACAACCTAATATTTTTTAAACTAAATGGACAAATCCTAACACTAGCTCCGACCATCCCCTCCCCAACCCCATTTAGTTCTTCCCCTTATCATCGGCTCTACCTTCTCCACTCCCCATCGTTGCCACTTCCTCTCTTCTTACTTTTTCTCCTTCTTCTCATCCATTTCCTATTGTCGTCACCTCTTTTCTCTTTTACAATTTCTTCTCACGGTGACCAGACCTTCCCTTCCTCTCTCCCTGCCTCACTCAACGAACCCCTTTCCCTTGTTGAAAATTTATGGTTTTATAAGATTATTTTGGGCCATCTTTGAGCCCAAATTTAAGTAGGACCCACACGTCTTCAGGGATGGGTCTAAAATAGTGACGTGTTCCTTGCCGCATGGCAAGTCACACAGTGAAGACGATTCGTCAAAACCATTTATGAGTGAATGAGAAGTTGACGTCGTTTTCGGGTTCGTGAAATGGGAAGTTAAAGAGTCAACTGTGGATTTCCTTAAATTGATTGTCCCATATTGAAACTTTAAGAGAGCTCGTGTGAGTATATAAACTTTAGGTTGACTTACTTGGGTTGGGTCCCAAAGGGCACCCCAAGTTTTGTAAGGAGGGGAGTCATGGACAAAGTGAGCTTTGGCCTAAACCACCACACACATACGTGCGTACCGTCGCTCGGGCGGGCGCGTGGTGTGAGTCGAGGGTCGGGTCGGGTCGGGTCCTAATTTTAATTTTTTAGACAAAATTCATTTGAATTTTTTTAAATTCTTCTAGGAAAATTTGAAATTCTAACGGAATGAATTCAAATTTTTTGTGCCAAATTCGAATTCCTGTCTGAAACAGTGCCTCTCCGGTCATGTAATGACCCGGAACTGTAGGACGTAATTACCAGTACCTAATTATGTGTTTATATGATTTAATTGAAGAATATCTGTTTGAATTGGGGAAAATATCTGTTGAAATGACAACTTTGGGACTGAAATCGATGACCGTAACGAATTCAGAAAATGAAATTGAACATGTCTATATGCTACCGAGAATATTTAGAACCATTCGAAACGATAAATTGAGAACTGGATTCTGTCTGATTCGTAGAGCCTTGTTTGGCTAAAGATTTTGCCTTAAATGATTATTATGATATATGGCTTAAGAGATAGGGATGTTTGACCCTTTGACTCAAGAGCTACAAGAGAAAAATCTAGAGAAAGAGAGAGGAGGAGAGAATTCGGGAAAAGGGGGAAAGAAGAGAAAGGAGGAGGAACTCAAGCTTAGTCTCTCTAATCTAGCAATCAAGGTAAGAAATTCTTGACTTAGATTGTTACTACTTGCATGATGTACTCAAGATCATGGTTTTGAAAGAGAAAGTTATGTTGAATTTGAGCCTATATGTATGAATCAAGTTTATTTGGCATGTTTTTGAGGTAAAACCTCCATGGAAGTTTCAAATGAAGCTCTTATGTTTTCCATTTGAATTCATGGGTTAATTTTGCTAATGATCTATATGGGTTTTGAAAGGAAGTTTTTTATGTTGATTTAAGATGGGTTTCAAGGATTTTGGGATTTGGGGTTTTATGTTTTGGAATTAATGTTTCTATGGAAAGGATGAAATGAAGAAGAAGAACCAGAATTTCTGAATTTCGCAGGGTCCGCTCGAGCGTAGGGAAGCTCGCTCGAGCGGGAAAATCAGCTTCTCAGCAGTTGTGGGGGAAAATGTACTGTACGCTCGAGCGGACATGTGGGCGCTCGAGCAGGGAGGCTTATTTCAGGAAAGTTTGGGAAGTTGTTTTATATGATTTCTAGCATGTTAATGGCATCAATTAGCATCTTATGAGCATGAGTGAACATAAAGAAGATTGATTTGACCATGAAAAGAATATGATAGTATGTGAAAGAAGAAAGGAAATGGCATGAATTATGTATATTGATGTTGAATGATGAGAATATGTCATATGTGGATGTTTGCAGGACAAGACGGAAAGACCGTGTAATCGGTAGCAGGAAACCACTGTAAGTAACATTTTCGTAAAGATATGTTATTATGAATTATGTTTCAAAGTGATAAATGTTATGATATGTTTAAATGATAATGTTTTACGTGAATGAATGTCTTGATTGCGAATCTAGTATGGTGTCTATAGATAGTTTTAGTTGTGGGGACGACATAGACGTGTAGGCCCATGCGCTTGAGTCATGGGGGACGGCACGGATATGTAGGCCCATGACCAGTTTACGAGATCTCGGTATGTGTTTAATCGGTGTCCGGGACCGGTTACTCTAGTCGTTTGTCGACACATGTTATGATACGTTATGTTATGATATATGGAGTACGCCATTACGTATGTTCTATTTGATGACTGATGGCTGACTATGTTTATGAATGTTTTATTACGGTTTTATATAAAATGTTGGACTTCATTCACTAACCCCTTTACGTTACTGTTACTTGCTGGGCTTAGCTCACCCCCGTATATATGTATTTTAGGTGAGCAGCCGGGAAGTCAAGCCTAGGCGGAGTTCAAGCTGAGCCGCCGTTTTTGTAAGCCAACCAGAGTTTTGGAAGCCTCAGAGCTGGGGCTAGGCCTGGAAGGCCGTTTTGCGGAGTTTTGTCTTTTGTTTTTGTACCTGTATTTAAGTGCTACACATGATCTTTTGTCGCTTGTTTTGTAACTGCATGTGGGTAATTAACCTTATTTTGGCATGTATATAAATGTTCATATTATGCACAGCTCTTGGACTATTAGGTTTCTTTTTCGCTTCCGCGAGCCCCGTTTATTTATGTTTTGTTTAGTAAGGCCGGAGGTAATTTACGAATTACTGGCCGGTCACGTTGCCGGACTTCTAGGGGCGGGTTCGGGGCGTGACAGGTCACCTTCCTTTATCTTTCCGGCAGTTTCAAATTCGCACCCGTTCGGAGGGTTTTTCCACCCTTCCGAACAGGCACCACAATGCCTATAAATACAGACCCTTTCCAGCAATTTCAATCATCCAATTCATTCATTTGTGCTTTCGTTTTTCTTCTCTCCTGTATATATATTCTTCATATTAGATTATAGAATTTTCAGAAAGTTAAAGAACACAGGTTTAATTCGCAAGGCAGATTGTATGTAGTTCTCCTATAATCTGTGTTTTTCTAATTATTGTATCTGGGGAGATAGACACCAATAACCCGTAAGCACATGTGCGTCACGAATCTGTCTTAAGGACAGAGTGTCACACACTCGACTTGATCAAAAGGTTTTGTTCGAACTTTCTAGTACAAGAACATTACTGTAAGTATTTTATTTTTTTTATTTCAGTTTCATTTTTTCTACACTGAAGATTGTTACAACAATTTTAAGACAGATTTGACAGAATTTTTTTTTTTCGTTTTATTTCTTTTTACAATTTTTTTTTTTTTTTTTACAAAGTTTTTAATATTCTGGTTGGAAAAATACAAATAGTAATATACTATTTATCATTGACTTTTTCAGAATATTAATTTGAGATCATTTTGTTCTGTGTGAAGTTGATCAAAAATTAATTCTGTTTTTCAGAAATAATTTTCTGTGTGGAATTAATTTGTTTAAATAAAAATTTATTTTCAAATTAATTGGAAATAAAGTGTACAATTTTGTTTCTTTTATTTTTACAGAACAGAATTAAATTCTATGTTTTATGGTTTAATTATTTTGTGTAGTATAAAATTTTAATTATAATTTTGTTTTTATAATTTAAAATTCATGGCTACTAAAACTACTGCTCAAACCTCTAATCTGACCGGTGTTGCGACTGCCCCTATCCCTCCTGCTGTTGTGACAGTCCCGATAAATCACGAGGAAAAGCCAGAAAAGTTCTTAGGAACTGATTTTAAAAGATGACAGCAGAAAATGCCGTTCTACCTTACTACATTGAATCTGGAGCATTTCCTTCATGAGGATGCTCTTGTGTGTCACGACCCAGACCCGCCCTTATAGGTTTAGTGTCGTAATTGGCCAATAATCCGAGACTACCAAAGGCTTGCTTAAAAGTAATACAGTAAAAAGAGCTGGTGGAAGCCTGTAAATAATAAGAAAAAATATCGTCCAATGAGCTGTGAGAACTTACATGAGCAAACAAACTTAAATAGATATTCACATAGTCCATATCAAGCTTTGTTCTAAAACATAACCATAGTTTAGGGATTTAATCTCAATAACACAAATCAATCTTATCAACAGTCATAACCATATATAACACTTGTCTCCGTACTATTCAAACACTTTGTTACAAAAATAAAAGGGTGAACTCAACCACCCAATTAAGCCTTGGAGCTTGACTATTTGGAACCTCACAGTGAGGCATAGTAGTTGGCTTGACAAAACGGGGTTCAGGTCGACGCCGCTAAGTCTGGTCCGGTGCTCAATCACCTACATATATATATTAAACAGTGAGTTAGAGCCTAGTGAATAACAACTGTGTAAAGGGTTATGAATGATGTCCTTATAGTAATTGAAACAGTCAATCTAATCAGTAGACCATTTTCACAATCATTATCTCATATCATATCAGTCATACGTGGTACATCCAATAGCAGAACAAAACAATACAATACAATACAGTAGGTCTTAAAGACGAACAGTCATTTGATGGCCATCAATACAGTAAGCAGTAGTTTCAAGAATTGGAACTGACAGAGATCTCTAAAATAGTAGCAGTAATAGTAGCAGCAACAAATGCTATGGATGCCATGATTACAGTTCATAAAATAGGACAATCATTCATTCAGTAAACATTATCATTTCAGAAAACTGTGCATTTTAACAATCAGAAAATAATTATAATTAAACATGACTTTACAACATTGTTACTCACAGTTGGCTCGTTGAAATACGTGACTAAGATGCGGCGTCCGACCTACACAACCAAATTCAAGCACAACAACTCAAATTTACATTCAATTCGTTCAGTAGGTCATATACCTATTCGATGTTTATGCGTTCGGTTAGTCTTATATGTTCTTTATTCTCTTTTATGTCCATGAAATGCATATGAACGTAAAAACATGTGAAAACCATGCTAATGGAGGCCCAAAAGTTGGAAAAATATAGTGAAAACGAAACCGAAACCATCCTAAAAACCGCACATGCGGAATCCCAAGCCGCACGTGCGGGCTGCACATGCAATTAAAGCAGAATGTTCAGCCTCTATGTTCTATTTTCTGCACGTGCGGGGCTCTAGGCCGCATGTGCGGAACTGAGTTACACAAGTTCGAAAATTTCGTTTATATTTGGAACTCAAGCTTTTCAAAATTTGACTTCAATTCTATGTATTTCAATGCCCAAAATTCTTAAAAACAACTTGAATTTAACATAATGCAAAAAAACTCAAACTCTTGAAGTTAAATACAAAATCATATTCCACGCAATCTTGAGTTCCATAATCAAAATTTTTGAGATTTTCTCCTCAAATTTGAGGAACCATGCCAGATTCCAAATGTTTGAGCAAGAATGAAGCCATGCATGTAAAGATTATGAACTCAATTGTCAACTAAAGGATCAAAACTTCAATGAAAATGGAAAATTACAAAACATGTATACTTTGAATTCAAACTTCAAAATCATTGAAGTTTTCTCTCCAATTTCGTGAATCATGCAAGGACTCTAATGTATGAAGGAAATTTCCATGAAATATGTCATGCATGTTATGTTCTTGAACTAATTCTTACACTTTCTTCCTTATCTTGTTTATAGATATATTCTACTTCAAATTACTCCATAAAACCACCAATTAAGCTTGAATTCTTCTTAATTAAACTTAAATTCCATGGGTTCATAAGTATAACAAGTCAAATTCATGAAATTAGAAGAGAATTCCTACTTTGAGTTGATGAATTTATGGAGATCAAAGCTTCTCTCTCTCTCTCTCTCTCTCTCTCTCTTCCTCTCTTATGTGTATACTCTCTCTACAATAACTCTACTCTCTCTTCTCCCTCTCTTTGATGTTTGTATAACTCCTCACAAAACCCACTAGTCTCTTTCCCTCAAGACTCGTCTTTTATTGAATTGAGCTAATGAATAGTCACTAATAAGTCCTATATGTCTTAATTAATCCAAAGTTTCGATTAAATAAGTCAAATCTACTAAATTAACTCAATTCTCATCTTATACATCATAATCTAATTTAAATTTAACTAAATTTAATCACACTAATATGAATTAGGCTCTAATTGCCTATCCCCGCTATTTAATTTAATCTTATATAAATTACTGATTCACTCATGCTTCATTTAATTGAATTTAATCTAATTAATTTGATCTGAATCAATTTTTAATTAAATTTCACAATAGACTCTAAAAATTACGCTGATCACAATAAACTGATCAATTTCGGTTTCTGACGTCATATAGGCCATCAATTTTAAATTCTAGACAAGAATCTCAACAGATATTTTTGAATCAGACAAATATGTACAAATTAATCACATGGCTCATTTCTCAATTAAAATTTAACACATAATTAATTAATTGAAATCACGATTTACATTTTGGGGGTTGTCACACTGTGCTAAAAGAGGATGAAACCGACTGACAAGTGGTTGTTGCAGTCATGCTTGGAAACATGCGGATTTCCTTTCCGCAACTATATCTTGAATGGGCTTGATAATACTTTGTACAATGTTTATAGCCCTATCAAGAAGCAAAGGAATTATGGGAGTCTTTGGAGAAAAAATACAAAATAGAAGATGCTGGCTCGAAAAAATTCGTGGTGGGAAAATTTCTGAATTTTAAAATGATTTATTCAAAAACTGTGATCAGTCAAGTTTAAGATCTCCAACTTATTCTGCATGACATTCATGTAGAAGCCATGTCTCTCAGTGAATCCTTCCAAGCTACTTCTTAATTGAAAAATTACCACAAGGCCGGAAGGAATTCAAGAACTACATCAAACACAGCGCAAAGAAATGACTTTTGAAGAATTGATTGTGCGGTTGAGGATTAAGGGGACAACCGCATTTCTGAGAAGCAGGCTGGTAAGCATCCTATGGAGTCTAAAGCAAATATGGTAGAACATGCACCAAAAACAAATAAACGGAAATTCTCCGGAGAAAGTTCCTCACAAGGCTCTAAAAGAAGGAACACCCAGAAATTCAAGTTTATTGGCAAATGCAACATTTGTGACAAAGAAGGACATCAGGCCAAAGATTGTCGCAGCAAACGCAAAGGTAAAGGAAAGTCAAGTATGAAACCTGCTCAAGCCATTGTAACCAAAATGGACAGAATCTCTAATGGTATTGATGACATAAACCTTTTAGCCATTATTTCTGAAGTCAACCTTATCAGAAATCTCAAAGAATAATGGGTGGACACTGGATCCACTTGTCACATCTGTGCTGACAAAAGATGTTCTCCTCTTGTTCAGTGGTAGACAATGGAGAACAACTGTTCATGGGCAACTCCTCGACTTCTAAAGTTGAAGGACAAGGAAAGGTAATTCTGAAGATGACATCTGGAAAGGAACTCACCCTCAACAATGTGCTATATGTATTGGACATTCGCAAGAATCTTGTTTCCGGATCTCTATTGAGCAAAAATGGATTTAGGCTAGTTTTTGAAAGTGACAAATTTGTACTTACTAAAAACGGGATGTATGTAGGAAAATATTACATGAATGATGGCCTTTTCAAAATGAATGTAATGACTATTGTCTCTCTCCTATGATTAATAAAACTACATCTTCTTCTTACTTGCTTGAGTCTTCTAATTTATGGCATGGTAGATTAGGACATGTTAATTATGGATCTTTGCGTAGATTAATTAATATGAAATGTTTACCTAAATATGAAATTGATCCAAGTCATAAATGTAAAATTTGTGTTGAGGCAAAATAAGCTAAAACTTATTTTCATTCAATTGAAAAAAGTACGGAACTACTTGAATTAATTCATAGTGACATTTGTGACTTTAAATTAATTCAAACTAGAGGTGGGAAAAAATATTTTATCATTTTCATATATGAATATACTAGATATAGTTATGTTTATTTAATTCGAACCAAGGATGAACCTTTGGAAACTTTCATTCAATATAAGAATGAAATTGAAAATCAACTTGGTAAGAAAATTAAAATTCTAAGAAGTGATAGAGGTGGCTAATATGAATCACCTTTTGGTGAGTTTTGTAAAAAAATATAGAATAATTCATCAAACCACCGCTCCTTACTCACCTCAGCAAAATGGAATTGCTGAAAGGAAAAAATAGAACTTTAAAAGAAATAATGAATGCTATGTTAATAAGTTCTGCATTACCTCAGAACTTGTGAGGGGAAGCAATACTTTCTGCTAATTATATTCTTAATAAAGTACCCCGAAAGAAAGTGAATCAAACACCTTATGAAATGTGGCATGGGAGAGTACCATCCTACAAATACTTAAAAGTGTGGGGATGTTTGGCTAAAGTGGCTATTCGCAGTCCTAAAAAGACTAAGATAAGTCTGAAAACTGTTGATTGTATATTCATTGGTTATTCCAAGCATAGTAGTGCATATCGGTTTTTGATTCATAAATCAGAACATTCAGAAATGCATGTAAACACTATTATTAGATCTAGAAATGCATCATTCTTTGAACATGTATTTCCTAATAAAACTAGACATAGTACTAACAAAAGATCTTAAGATGCTATTACTAGTCATGATAAAAAACAAGATCAAGTACAAGAACAAGAGATAGATCAAAATGAAGAAGAGGAACCTAGGCGTAGTAAACGTGCTAGAACCTTAAAATCTTTTGGTCCAGCTTTTCTAACATTTTTGTTAGAAAATGAGCCTTTAACTTTTAAAGAAACTATGTCTAGTCCAGAGGCTCTTTATGGAAAGAGGCTGTAAATAGCAAAGTTAAATCTATCTTGCAAAATCACATAGGAACTGGTGGATTTGCTACCAGGTTGTAAACCTCTTTGATACAAGTGAATTTTCAAGAGGAAAATGAAAGCAGATAGATCAATTGACAAATACAAGGCAAGACTTATGGTCAAAGGATATAAACAAAAATAAGATCTTGATTACTTTGACACATATTCACCAGTTACTAGAATAACATCCATTGGAATGCTAATTGCCATTACATCTTTGTACAATCTAGAAATTCATCAAATGGATATGAAAACCGCTTTATTAAATGGTGAGTTAAATAAAGAAATTTACATAGAATAACCAGAAGGATTTTTTGTTCTAGGAAAATAAAAGAAAATGTGTAAATTGATAAAATCATTACATGATTTAAAACAAGCGCCAAAGCAATGGCATAAGAAATTTGACAAGGCAATAAAGTCAAATGGGTTTAAAATTAATGAATGTGACAAATGTGTTTATATTAAAAACACAAACAAAGGTTATGTTGTAGTATGTCTTTATGTTGATGATATGCTCATCATAGGCACTAATAATGACATGATTAAAACTACCAAAAAAATGTTAAATAAACATTTTAACATGAAGGACATGAGGATTGCTAATGTAATTCTTGGTATGAAAATTACCAAAATATCAGAAAGATATGCTTTGTCACAGTTACATTACATTAAGAAAATACTTGACAAATTTAGCAAAGATGATAATCATCTTGCTAGAACACATGTGGATGTTAATTTGTTTCTTTCTAAGAATGTACAAAAAAGTACTTCTCAATTAGAGTATGCCTAAGTTATTGGAAGTTTAATGTACTTGATGAACTACACTCACCAAAATATAGCTTTTGTAGTATGTAAATTAAGTAGATATACGAGTAATCCAGAAGTAGAACACTGGAAAGCTATTATAAGGGTTCTAAGATATCTCTGATTTACTCGTAATATTGGATTACAATATACTAGATATCAAGCGGTACTTGAAAAATACTGTGATGCAAATTGGATATCGGATACTAGAGACTCAAAATCCATCAGTGGGTATGTCTTTACCCTTGGTAGGTCTACTAATATACTTGCATTGCTAGGTCTACTATGAAATCAGAGTTTATAACTTTAGATAAAACCGAAGAAGAAGCAGAATGGCTTCGTTATTTCCTTAAAGATATTCCAATGTGGCCGAAACCTATGCCTGCTGTATGCATACATTGTAATAGTAAATCTGCAATAGGCAGAACACAAAGTCATATCTATAACGGTAAGTCACGACACATTCGTCGTCGACATAACACTGTGAGACAACTACTCTCTAATAGAATTATTTCCATTGAATATATGAAGTCTAAAGACAACATAGTGAATCCACTAACCAAAGGGTTAACAAGAGAGTTGGTTGAGAATTCATCGGGGAATGAGACTTAAGCCTATTAAATAAGAGTTACCACAACGGCAACCCAACCTAGTTGACTGGAGATCCCAAGATTTAAGTTCAAAGGGACAATCGAGTTGTGTATGACTCACAAGGATCACTGGAGAGTCAAACTCTTACCCATTTCTATGATGAAATAAATGATGTCTGCAACGTGTTAGGATAAGTAATACTTTTAATGATTCTTATATCTAGAAATACCTAGTGGAGTATGGCAGGATACTATTCATAAGAATCACCTATATGAGTGTGAACTGGGTCGGTTATATGAGATTTCTGAGAGCTACAAATCTCTAGAGCACTCATGAAATACCAGGTTGTCCAAGACCAAAATGAACACAATAGTGAGAACCAAACTATGTCTGGAAATATGATGTGTGAGTTTTATTGTCTAAGTTTACACAAATAGTTGAACAGTTCATGACATCATGTTCACTGATTAGCTAGTAAATCCAATAATGTCTCACAAGAGAAGGTTCAAAGTCAAAAGCTACCTATCCTTTGCAGAATATCTCCGAATTATGTACTCTATGTAAAACATCATGTTGTTACATTTTCTTTCCGTCAATTCTATTCATGTTGGGGATTGTTGGAAATTTATGGTTTTATAAGCTTATTTTAGGCCATCTTTAAGCCCAAATTTAAGTGGGGCCCACACGTCTTTTGGGGTGGGTCCAAAAAGGTGACGTGTTTCTTGTCGCGTGGCAAGTCACACAGTAAAGACAGTTCACTAAAACCATTTATGAGTAAATGGGAAGTTGACGTCGTTTTTTGGTTCCTAAAATGGGAAGTTGAAGAGTCAAATGTGGGTTTCCTTAAATTGGCTATCCCATATTGAAATTTTAAGAGAGCTTGTGTGAGTATATAAGCTTTAGGTTGACTTACTTGGATTGAGCCCCAAGGGGCACCCCAAGTTTTGTAAAGAGGAGAGTTATGGACAAAGTGGGCTTTAGCCCAAATCACCACACAAGTCAGGTCCTAACTTTAATTTTTTGAACAAAATTCATTTGAATTTTTTTAAATTCTTGCGAGAAAATTTAAAATTCTAACAGAATGAATTCAAATTTTTTGCGCCAAATTCGAAATTCAAATTCCTATGCGAAACAGTATCTCTCCGGTCACCTTTCTTCATCTTTCCGATCGCACCTGTTCGGAGGGTTTTTCTACCCTTCCGAACAGGCACCACAATGCTTATAAATATAGACCATTTCCAGCAGTTTCAATCATCCAATTCTTTATGCTTCCATTTTTCTTCTCTCCTGCATATATATTCTTCATATTAGATTATAGAAATTTCAGAGAGTTATAGAACACAAGTTTGATTCTCAAGGCAGATTGTTTATAGAGCTGCTACAATCTGTGTTCTCTGATCATTATATTCTAGAAGATAGACGCAATAATCCATAAGCACCTATGCGGCGACAAATCTATCTTAAGACAGAGTGTCACACACTCGACTTGATCAAAAGATTTTGTTCGAATTTTCTGGTACAAGGACATTACTGTAAGTATTTTATTTTATTTTTTTATTTCTGTTTTATTTTCTCTACACAGAAGATTGTTCCAACACCCCTGCCTTTCCTACCACAGACCTTAGATCTAGGAGTTTTTAGATCTTGAGTTCCAGGTGAAAGATGAAGACAAAGAAGAAGATAATGATAATGAAGAAAGAGAACAAAAGGAGGGGATCGGGCAGCAAAAGTGGTTAGGATAGGTGAGGGTAGAGTTGGGATTAACTAGGGTATTCAAAGAGAAAAAAAACAAAATTCAAATTTTGAGATGAAGTGTCTTGGGAAATAAAAAGGTGTCTAACAATATTTTTGAGGTACATTTGGAGGCAACCCAACATTCTAAATTTTTCTTTTCTTTTTAAACCTAATTTGCCCTGGTGTAGCATTAATTAGTGTACTAGTTAGTATACTAATTGGTACATATAACATTATTCAATTTGCCCACAACTCTATTCCAATGGTTGACCATACAAGTCATTAATTAGATAGAGATGATCAAAGTACCATAAGTAAAGGAGCTAATGTTGCCATTATTACCTCCTTCCATTTTGGTGTAAAGGAACCAAATTAATTAACCAACACAGCCGACTTCCTCTACAATTAAAATATGTCTTCAACAGCGCTAATGGCGCCATCACTCACAATGTCGCCATTTGACAATGACATTCTCCCTCTCTCCCACCGACTATACATTTTGTCTTTCAATTTGTTCCTCTTTCTTTCTGTTTTTTAAGGATTGTAGTGACGACTTCCCTTTTGTCATGACAAAATGTTGTCATTCCACGACGAACTTTGTTGCTCGTTACAAAAGTCGTTATGAAAACTGTATTTTCTTGTCTTATATGTCATCACATCGTGAATATAAATAGAATAATGTGACAATACTTTAAAACAATTTTTTTAAAATGTTTCTTAATATTAAATTACTACCTAATGTTTTTTATATGAAAATTAAGGAAGAATTAACGTTTTCCAGCAAGAAATGGAGTCGAAGGCTGTTGGCCAACTGATTTTTAAAAAAAATTAGAAGCCGACTTTTCTACATTATATCAAAGCCTTTTTGTTGGAGTGGAAATTGTTTCAAGAAGACTGACATTTGTAATACCCATTTCACTAATCTATTTGGTTTATTGGAATTTGATCAATAGAATGAAATGATAATTTCTGAAACTCTTCTAAGAAATTATCATTATTTTAGAATGGTTAATGATAATTCTATTTAAAATATATATATATATATATATATATTATTTTTAATCAATCAAATATAGAAATAAATATTTTGGAAAAATAATCATTTCATTTTATTTAATGAATTGGATTGTGATTCTCTCCATTTCAAAATTATAATAAAGGATTTTCATTACATTAGCGAAGAGTTTGTAATGATTCTATTTAAATTAAAATAATGATAAATTGTTATGATTATTTCACAACCGTTAAATAATTGAGAAAATCTTAGCCCATCAAATACGGATTTGGGGTGACTATTGTGCTGGGAGCACAACAACCACTGCTGTGCAGTCAAATGGGCCATTTCAAAGCCTATTTTGATAATCCGAACATTCATATTTTAGAGTATATCGAGTAAAACATACCTGTAAAAAATTAAGTTAATCAGATATTGTTAACCCTTTCATCACTCATATTTGTATTCATTTTATTACTTTAAATCACAATTGTCATTTATTTTTATAGAGACAAAGTGGATGAAAAAGTTAACGATATCCAATTAATTTAATTTTTTGTAAGTATGTTTTACTCGATGTACTCTAAAATATGAATGGTTCGAATCATCAAAATGAGCGCCGAAATGAGCTTATTTGACTGCACAACAATGGCTATTGTGCCTAGCACAACAGCCTCCCTAAATCTATCAAGTTCTACCTAAAACTCAATTGATTGAAAACTAATGTTTGACAACACCAACTTTAATTTCAAAACTTCAGTATTAGTTGAGGTGCGTATAAATTAACCTAAATACTCGATTTATAAAATAAAAAAAATAATAATAACTAAAACTACTTTATGTATACACGTTTATTTCATGTAAGTGGTAGTTTTTCGCCAATATGTGGTCTTGTACTTGTAGATGATTTGGCTTAATATTAGTGTCAATTTAGCCTCCGTTTGGGAAGTGGGTTGGTTTTTTGACTTTTTGGCTTTTTTAGCTATTTTAGCTTGGGCTAAAAAGCTTGGTTTGGGAAGAGCTTTTTAACTTTTTGGCTTTTTTGACTTTTTTTGTGAGAAAAGAATGTAATGATTATGGGTTGGATGTGATGTTCAATTTGTTGTGGTTAAAATAACCTATTTTGTTTTTTTTGACTATTTTAGGCTCAAAATCACTCGCTAAACACCACCTTAGTTAGGATCGGAGAGTGTTATTATGATGCTGGGAGCACTTGCCCTTGCTTTATTGATGTGAATGTTTTGTTTATTTGTTTATTTATTTATTACTAGCCCTCAATGTTTTATTTTATAAATTAATTAATAAAAAAATTGCCGACAAAAAAAATGAAGCAGTAGTTCACCCGTGTTCTCCGAAATTCTTTCTCTCCATTTGAAGTGCGTCGGTCTACCTACCAATTGAAAAACTCAAACTTGTTTTAAAACTATCAATTTTGTTGCCAGAGTGGTGCTGGTTCGGACATCACTACATACCCTTATAACAAAAGACTATGAAGCTTCAAGATACAGATATGTTATGGATACGATAATATTAAAAAAATAAAAAATAAAATAAAAAGTTTCGGGTAGAAATTAATATTAGTTTTTTAGTGTCAATAGTTAATTTTTCTTCAATAAATACACTAATTTGAGATTCCATAGCTGGTGGGAAGGCCAACTCTCATTGGAGTCAATCTAATAATTAATAATTGATTTTTTCTGATAAAAAAAATTAGCAAAATTTTAAAAAGTAGAATATTACCATCTTAATATTTCATTCTTCTCAGTATAATAAATAAAAATTATTGTTACATTTATTCTAATAATTATCAGTATTTTCCATACAAATACAACTCTGTCGTGTTTTGGAAAGTTTGTAAAAAGCTGATTTTTTGACTTTTTTGGTGACTTTTTTTGGTAAAAAATTGGGTTATTTTGGGTAAAAAAACTTACTTTTTTGGTAAAAAAAACTAAAAAGCCAAGAAGCTGGCTTTTTATCATTGTTCCCAAAATGACCCTCTATTTTAAAAATATTCTTGCCTCATATATTAATGGGGAAAAAATGAAATTGAGGCCCCATTTCACAACACTATAAATAAGTTGATTGTTGATTTATTAATTTATTTTAATCATATTACATCTTTATTTTTTATATATATATTTTTAAAATAAATTAAAAAAAGAAAAATGCTTGGGACTTCTAATTTAGAGGTACCACTAGTGATGTGGCAGTGGGTCCCACCCATTGCCACTGTCAGTCATGTGTCTTGATTTTTTATTTTTATTTTTTTTCCTTTTTCCACCTCATTAGAGGTGTGTTTTTAGAGGTTTCTAACATTGTTGTTAAAAAAAATCAATTTATAAATTACACCCAAAACAATCGTGCCAAATGCTGATGAAACTGACCGCAATAAACTGAATGTCTATCTCACGGCACACCCTTTTTCAACATTTTTAATACATGATTCATGGCTCTGACTCGGCAATCATTCACACATTGAGCTTGGTAGCTTTTAATCGAATCTACCTTATTTTAAAAGACATATTCCAAAGTTAGTTTTAAACTTATTTATGATAATTTTAAAAAGTTAAAAAGTCATTATCTTATTTAAATCATATCATCTTGTTTAAGTCATATCACCTCTTTACTAAATTACTTCAAATTCAATCCATACTCAATTCATATTTCACAAAAAGTCAAAAAATACACTTATTTATATCATTCCAAACTATTGTTTTTCAAATTTAAAAACATAAATTTAAAACATAAAATCGTGTTTTGAAAATATAATTTAAATATTGTAATTATGTTTTAAAAATAGGACTTCCACTTCAAGAAATAATATGAATTTGAAAGAAGAAAAATTACCAAAAAAAAAATGTTTAAAAAAATTGCAAAAAGGGAGGAATCAAAATTTATTGTAATGCATATGGAATCTCAAACAATGATTTCAAAAACATGATTTAAATGACTTTTTTGCCCCTCTCCCCCACCCAATTGCTGCAAACCTTGGGCCAACGTTGACCCCAACATCCCATCTCTCACCTCATCTTGCTGCTACAACCACTCCCTTACCTCTCCTTCACCCTTCCCCTGCCTCTCTGCCACAACCACTCCCCTTTGTCTTCTTTGCCACATACTAGTGATCACAACAGCGGATTGTATGATGAGGGTTCTTCTTCTTCTCCTTCTTCTTCTATGGTTGTTCCAAATAGCAAGGCTTTTTGGTTGTACTTCAAGGGTTTGGTCAGAAAATGAAGCAGATGAAGGGACTACAAAAATGTGGGAGACAAGATACCAACACCGATGTTAGGCTAAGATTTGTCAATACTAGGCTAAGGGTCCAGTTTGAATGGATCGGGTCAATCTGAAGTCTATTTTGGTAATCCGAATTATTTAACTAGTAAAATTTTTTGAGCAGATTATACACACAAAGAATCAAGTTGATGGAATATCAGTAAGCACATAATCAGATTATTTTTGAAAATCTATTTTTCAAAATATACTTACCATAAATTGTTTTCAGAAAATTTTATCTAATAAATGATTTAAAACATCAAAATAAATTGGATATCAGGCCACAGTCATGTCAACGTGTTCTCCCAATCCAAAAAGTGGACGGAAAGCAAACTTGGCTCTTGATATGTAACTCCATCTGAAGGGAAGAAAAAATATTACAAAAGAAAAAATGCTAAAAGCAAATCTAAAGGTCGTGTTGGAAAACATGTATTAAAATGTTTTAAAATATTTTTAAATATGTATTAAGAGTAAAATATTTTCTCATTACATACGTTTTATAAAATGAAACTAGCCGCAATAAGCTCAGTGGCGTCTTTGTCTATCTCAACCCAGATTTTTTAACATTTTAATATGGTAATTGAGTATGACTAGGCAATCATGAATGTTTTTAAACCAATTTCACGATATTTGAAAATGTGTTTCTCAATTTAAATTATTTTTAAATTACGACATTAAAAAATATATATTAGTGATAAGTTTATTTTTACACAAATATGTCATTAGGTTCAAGGATTAGAATTTTTTTGGTGATAATGATAAAATATTGTTTTAAATATTTTTTATTTTTTATTTTTATCCCATTGTTGTCAAAAAGGTCATCAAAAGTGATCGACGATAGTGATTAGTGGTGATGGTGATATACACTGATAGATAGATTAGGCTGATAGATATGTGATATGGATAAATAAAGAAATGATATGTAGACAGATAGATGACACGAAATAGAGTTAATATTATCTTTCAAATTATATTATTTTTTTTACCTCAAAAGAATAGAGTTTAGAGTATTTCCAACCCATTACGCATATAATACTTATTAATCAAAATGCCTAGCATAACTCACTTTTTTAACTCCAATGCACTAAGTATACAACTCACATTCACTAGTTACATGTAATTAGTCTTCAAAGACTAGACAAAATGTAATCAATCCTTATGATCATCTCCCTCTATCCTTGTTGCTGATGTAGCATTCTATAACATTATTTCTGTGTTTGGTTTTAATTTTTTGTATTCAATTTTCTGAAAATTGAGTTTTTTATTTTTCATATTTTTTTTTTTAATGAATATTTTTAAAATTTTAAGTAATTTCTTTTTACTTTTTTAGATGCATCTTACTTAGATATATCTAAAAAGTAAAACATTTGTAAAAAAATATTTTAAAAAATTAATAAATACACAAGAATACGAAAAATGTATAGAATTTTCGTATTTTTTATATTTAGTAAAAAAAATTAAATTCACAAATATTATCTTGTTTAAGTGTATTTATTTAGATGTATCTAAAAAAAAAAAAAAAAAAAAAATTGCTTATAACGTTAAAAAAATTCAGTGAAAATAAAAATTAAAAAAAAAAAAAAAAACAAAAGGTTTTAATTTTCTGAAAAGTGAATTCAGAAAATTCAAACCAAACCAACTGAATACTATTTTAAAATAGCTAAAATAATAAGCATGGTTAGAATAAAAATAAAAATAAAAAATTGATAAGTAAAATAAAACATATACTTTATAGTAAGAACCTTACTACAGACTCCCAGCTGAGACACACCCCACCACCTCCACATACACGTGGGGGGCAGGGAGAGGATGAGAAAAAAAAAAATTTTGGGGCCAATCACACCCCACTGGGGCCCTTGGGGGTCACCCCCAGTGGGGTCTGCCACTTTTTTTTTATAGTAATGTTTAACTAGGTTAAATAGCTACACACATTGGAGATACTCTTAAGACTATTACCTAAAAGTTTTTAAATTGAACATATGACTCTAGTGCCAAAAACCAAAAAAAAAATAGGGATCGGCTTCCCTTCAGTCCGTCACGGACCAGTCCGTCACCTCTAGACCGTGACAGACTGAAGGGTATTGTTGGGACCTGTGGGGCCCTCCACGGGTCCCGTTTCTATAATCCGAACTGTTCAATGTGTAAAACTCGTCAAGTACTATATACTTGTAAAAAATCACGTTAATCGGATATCAATAGCTATTTTATCGAATCAGATTTCTGTCAACCGTTTATTTTTTCATCGTCTATTTTTTTTTTTTATACAAAACTGATTTGATTACGTAACTATCGATATCCGATTAATGTGATTTTTTATAAATATATAATAGTCGACAAGTTCTATATATTAGTTCAAATTATTAAAACAGGATCCGTAGTGAGCCCTAAGCCAACAGCCAAACCCAAAAAAATAGGAACACGCGTTATATATACTCCGTTAATCTAGCATTATGAAGACAACTACCGGGCATAGAAGGAAACCCAAATGGAGGGAGTGATGCAATGCTCAGCCAACTATGTGCCTCTCTCTCCTATAAGCTTCTTAGAGCGAGCTGCTTTTGTCTTTGGTGATCAAGTCTCCATTGTTCATGGCAAAACAACCTACTCATGGAGACAGACTCATCAAAGGTGTATCAAACTCGCATCTGCTCTCTCTCAGTTGGGTATCTCCCGCGGTGACGTTGTAAGTTTTTCTAAATGCCGCCATTTCATCATTTTATTTTATTTTTTTATCAGCAAAAATTTTTTTTATTGATAACCACAAAGTAATACAAGGTGATACAATAAAGAAAGAAAAACGTTATAGACTCTAAAATTTTCTATTAAATAAATGATCAAATGTCTCACATGGGTGTAGACCTTACATTTTTGTGGACTTCATACATGAGACATTTGGTCATTTATTTAATAGAAAATTTAGTATTTCTAACATTACCCAGAAAGAAAAGGGCTAGTGCTCAAGTATCATACCCAATGTGTCAATCTCAACTAGATTGACACTCACACACGAACTCAATCATATACTAGCATAAAACCGAGATTGATAAGTCACCAACTAAAACGGACCACCACTCAAACAAACTAAGAAATGCACAAAACATGACCCTTTCATCATGTTATTGAAATCATTTTTTAGCTGTGTTTGAATTTTAAATTTTTAATCTGTAGATGAATATGAATAACTTTATGCTCCATTCGTTTAGATAGAAAATGTTTTTTGAAAAATATTTTTCGTATTTTTTAGTGTTTGATATAATAGTAAACGAAAGTTAATCGGAAACATTTTCCATAGCTAATGGAAAACAAACCTATTTAAACAGAAAATGTTTTCACTTTTAAAATGTGAAAAATGTTTTCCGAATTAAAATTTCACCAATGTCACCATACTACCATCACTCTTGTCTTCACAACCACACACCATTACTACGGCTACCACCACCATCATTGTCCGATCACCCCACCACCATGCCACCACCACCTATCTCCACCTTCGTTCCATCACCGCCACTAAACATAGAAAAATATTTTCTTTGCAAAATATTTTTTGAAAAATTTTCCGTATAAAATATGTTCTCCCCAAAATAAACGGAGGTGAGTACTAATAGAAGAATTGAGATTAGAACTGTCATGGTTTAACTCCAATGGAATCTCCAAATCTCATCCATGAGTCATATAGGCATAATAATAATATGGGATTGAGAAATTATGAATCCTCACACACCTAGGATGTTTGGAAGTATGATTAGAGATAAAAATATTATTTTATTTCTATTTTACAAAAATAATAAGTTGTTTTTTATGTAGTGGGAGTTTTTATATAATTTTATAATTTAATCTCAATCAATTAATATTACCACACTAATAATTCTATCACTCAATCTCTTTATACTCATAATATCTATCAACTTAATTCAACAAATAACCATATATATCCAACTCCATTGTTTTGAACAAGAAGTTAAGATCGTCAAGACACCAAAAAAGTTTCTTCATCCTATTAGAAATTACTTATAGTTATATATTTTTTTATGTATATATATAATTTATATATTAGATTAGACATATATGTGTGTGCACACGCGTGGACTTGTATATGGCGAAAAAAATTATTTATCTCTTGATCCTTCCCATGGGTTCGTCCCTAGTCAACACCATGGCAATCGACGGCTAAAATTTATTCAATGTGTATGTTATAAATCAATAAAAAAAAATCATATTCAAATGATAATCTCATCATTTATATCAATTATATCCTTTTTGATGCACCGCTTAGGATTGTTTTAGGAATTACTATTTCAGTTGAAGTTTGACTTTTTATATAATAAAAAAATATAGAAAAAAAAGAGTTAATTTTTAATAATGATTTTTTAATTTTTTAATTATTTTAAATGGTCTCCAAACTTACTTTTAGTCATGCACATAGACATGAAATAACAGTTCGTCCACGGCACCACTAAAGTCAAACCAATATGATCATCAAGGTCCATGTTGTTGGGTTTTTTTTGGGTTGATTTGAATTCTCTTCCACCATGCATCATGCATGAGTCATGTGATGATGAGAGAAAAATGGCCAAGTTACGGATATCTTCAATCTGATTCCTTTATTTTTTTAACCGAATATTGGAAAATTATTTAAAAACTAAACCATAACTCAAGTATGAATTTTTATAACTCTCATTGGAACTGAGTTGATAGTGACATTTTTTTAAATGATGAACTGCGAGAATGTATTTTAATTTGAAATGAAAGAAAGAATTATATCATCTTATATGAAAAATTTTGTAGAACACAAAACATGAATTTAATTGGACGGGAAACCTCAAAACATTATGATATTATAGTCAATCACTCAATTTTTTGTAGAATGGGGACAATTATATAGCTAAATTAAATTTGAAAATTGAATAATAATAATAATAATAATAATAATAATAATAATAATAATAATAATAATAATAATAATAATATCATTCATCTTCTTTTGTTAAATATATACAAATTATACCTATAAAAATTACACAACTACACTATATTCTGCAAATATATATATATATATATAATCCTCAAATTTGAACTCTGTTTCTACACAGATTTTATTTCTCAAAGCTAAATTTTAATTGATTTAAGGGGTTAGTTTGAAGCAAAACTGCTCAATGCACTGTAAAAAGAAAAAGACTGAGAGATCAATATGAGATGGAAAGTAAATGGACATCTTCATGGAAAAAAATATATATTTAAATTAAAGATTAAAATAACAATTTCAAAATTCACAATAATTCCCACATACATCCAAACTTGTGCTAATTTGTATCATGTCAGCATGCAACCTCATACCCCTTGAATAGTTGAATATATTAATATTAAAGACAGAAGGAGGCATAACATGATGACAGCCAAAATGTCATAAGTTTAGGGCATATCTGATTGAATGAATTATAATATATATAATTGATATTATTAATTTACGATACTCACATTTTATTGTTTAGTTATAATTTTTGAATTAGATTTTGATAGATATTTTATCCAACAAACTTGATGATTTTTAATCCTATAATTAATAATGCAAAATAAATATAATTAGAAATATATATATATATATATATATATTTTTTTGATCGGCAAATGTTAGTTGTTAGATTAGTACCTATGAGAGAAAATCTTCCCACTCTCGACAAAACACCTAAGTGCTTGCACTCCCTTAATTCAACCCTCTAAGGATTGAATTGAACCCATGACCTCCTTGGACTAAGTCCTAAGGAATGCATGGTAGCCAACTAGGCTAAGCCTAGTTGGTTATAATTAGAAATATATATTTCCATATTCATATCAAAACAAACGTTAACAAAAGAAAATTTGTTATCTCAATAATCCAATTAGATAACCAATCATATATTAATTTTATGAATTATTAGTTTTCTCATTATTAATCATGCTAATCAAACAGATCTTAACGTCACCACTTACCTCGAATTATTTTGATGAGAAACTTGGCAGCACTTAGTGCCTATTTTATTAAATTCATGTATGATGTGGCGGTTTTGACAACTAAATATTTCTATTTTATGATTTTAAAATTAGAACTTGACTGACATTGTTACTTAAGTCTAGAGTTTTATAGTTTTTTATTTGTTGATGTTTTAATTTTTTTTGTTGGTTACTTGATCTACAAGAATTAAGATTACTTGCAAGATTTATAATTAGTGCCCATTTAGTAATTTAACTTTTTTAGTGTCTTTGTTATTATTACTTAAGTCTAGAGTTTTATAGTTTTTTATTTGTTGATGTTTTTATTTTTTTGTTGGTTACTTGATCTACAAGAACTAAGATTACTTGCAAAACTTATAATTAGTGCCCATTTGGTAACTTAATTTTTTTAGTAACTTTTTTATGAGGTGAAAAAAATTTAGTGTGTTTGTAATGATTTTTTTTAGTTGTGTAAATAGTTGTAAAAGAAAAAAGTGATTGATTGATATGTATAATATGACATTTTAACTTTTTTTACTTTTTGACTTTTTCATGACTTTTCAACTTTTTTTAACCAGAAAATCGGCTGCCAAACAGGGGCATTAGGGTTTTTTTTTTTTTTTATGACCGGGTGTGTTGGGGCTAGTAAATTGTTTACGTGCACCTCGACTAATCCCAAAACCCACACAAAACGCCCCCTCTATGTGGATCGGGCAAAACTCGGACATAGCCCGCAGGCATAGCCCCAAGGAACATATTGCATCTAATGAGAGTTAAATCTGCTATCTAAATCCAGAGGGAACACACTCTTAAATCCCAAGTTACATAACTCCTCGGGATTGGGGCATTAGTTTCTTAACATTTTTTTTCTTTTAATACTCATAGGCTTGTTAAGATTTCTATTTTTTAAAATAAGATTTGATTATTAGTAAAATTCGTATAATTTGATTATAGAATCTCTCTTATTTTGCGTTTGTTTGTGTTTACTTCTACACTCTGTTGCATCAATGTCAAACATTTGTTTGCTTTACTTAAATACAACTTTATTAGGAATCCATATATGATTCTGAGATCCCTTATTTCGTCCCTTGTCAGGAATATCTCCCCTCCATATACCACTATCCTTCATATTTCTCAATATTTTATTTTGTAGTTTCCAAATCCAAGCTCGTAACACTAATTTAAACCGTTCATCTCATAAATCTTGTCGTAAAAATCTTTTTATACAAAAAATCAACTTCACCGAATATTGACAAAGAGAGGAACAAATCACATTTTATTTTATAAAACAGACGGTTTAAATTTAAACACATCGTTATTGTCATTAAAAAAATATATATAATTTGATCATAATGTCTAGTGATATTTAAGAAATTAACTTTTTACACAATCAATTTTTACTGTAAGAATACAAGATGAACAATTTCAGATTATCGTTGTGAGCTTAGGATGGACCCACAAGAGTAGGGAGAGATATAGAGAATAGCGGTATGCGGGGGAGCCATTCCCTATTTTTATCACGTGAGAAGGTTGCAGCTTTGGCGCCAAACATTCCAGAGCTGTATGAGTTGTACTTTGGTGTACCAATGGCTGGTGCAGTCATTTCAGCACTCAATACAAGGCTTGATGCCCCCATGATAGGTCATTATTAGAAAGAGTTTGGAAGCAAATCTATGTATCGACTATCAATTTCTTGAAACTTGTCCTCAAAGCACTAGACTCTCTCTCCCTATCCAATTCCAAAGGCAAACCATCATTAATTGTTGTCATACAGAGTGCAATCACACAACAACAGACCTCCCACCAAGTAGCTTGGATTACAATAGGCTACTCGAAATGGGACAAAATGATTTTGAGATTCTTCATCCAATCGACGAGTGTCAACCAATCTCAGTGAATTACACTTCTGGCTCAACTGGGAAACCTAAAGGTGCGGTGTATAGCCACAGAGCAGTTTATCTCAATTCTCTAGCTGAAATTTTTCGCAGCAACATAAGAGCAATGCCCGTGTTTCTGTGGACAGTGGACATGTTTCGCTGCAGCGGGTGGTGCTTTACTTGGGCAGTGGCAGCTTTAGGTGGCACAAACATTTGCATCAGAAATGTCACATCAAAAGTCATCTTTGATGCGATACGTCTTCACAAGGTGACACATTTATGCGGTGCACCCACCATCTTGAACATGATTGCGGAAGCAGGCTCTAGTGACCAACAACCACTTCCTTCCAAAGTGGATGTCATAATCGCTGGAGCATTGCCACCGCTTCAAACTCTGAACAAAGTTAGGGAATTGGGATTTAATGTTTCTCATGCTTTTGGAATGACAGAAGCCCTTGGTCCAGTGATATCAGTACCCTTAGATAATGACCATGGATGATTAAACGCCGTGAAGGGATTCACAACCTTATGATGGAAGGTGTCGATGTAAAGGATCCGAAGACGATGATAAGTGTGCCACCAGATGGGAAAACCATTGGGGAGGTGATGTTTAGAAGCAATACTATGATGTTGGGGTACCTTAAAAATGTACAAGCGACTCAACAAGCTTTCAGAAGCGGGTGGTATAGGACCAGGGACATCGGAGTCAGGCATCCAGATGGTATATACAGATGAAAGACCGTGTCGTAGATGCAATATTAACTTCTGGAGGGGAGAGTGTGAGCACACTTGAGGTGAAGCAGTGGTGGCTAGTCATCCTATGGTGCTGGAGGCTGCTGTTGTTGGAATGCCTAGTGATTGTTTGGGGGAAATACCTTGTGCTTTTGTAAGGTTGAAGAAAGGGTTCAGTACAAGTGAGAAAGAGATTGTCGAGTTTTGTGGGGATAGATTGCCACACTATATGGTACCACGAGCGTCATTTTTGGGGATTTGCCAATCAATTCAACTGGGAAGGTACAGAAATTTGTTCTCAGAGAGAAAGCTAAAGCCATGGGCAGCCTTTCTCACTCGAATGGGCATTGAACACTGAAATATACGGCATGAAATGATCATCTTGTTCCACTTTTGTACCATATTTTGTTTTATATGTTCTAATCATCTTGATCTTGGTGATGTAGTAATATAAGATTGGTTATGTCAGAAGATGATAGAGAGAGTGGGATAGATGATTTGTAGACTGTACTTGAAATATAATTGTATTTGAAAAAGTTTTATGTTTCCAAGATTGTGTGCATAAATCTCTTAATCCCTTTTTGTCCTTCTAGGGTTTCTATTTCTGAGCGCCGTTGGGGGTGGGGGAGGGGGGCTCCGGCCTCCAGCCGCATCTCTCCTCCTCTGTACTGCTTTCTTCTTCCGTTCTCTCTGCCATTTCAAGTCAATAAGCTTTGAAAGCTTTGTTCTCCATCTTCTCCCTCCTTGTGAGGTGTTTTTCCCCTTATGGTGGATTTTCAATCTATTTTCTTCACTCTTTTTCCCTTCTACCTTACCCCAGTAAAAGCCTTCACCAAATCCACCGTCTCCCTCCTCTTTGCTTCACGCCGGCGCTGCCACCACCACATCGATACCAAATCTGCCACCTCTCGCCGGATCGGCTGTCTCCACAAACCGGCCTCTTGGGTTCTTCTCCTCTATCCCGTTTGGTGTAAATCTGCTAGAGATCCGGTTTGAGGTTGAGTTTCTGGTTTTCTTTTTGTTTTTGTTTTATTTTGGTTTGGTTTTAACTCTGGAATCCATCATTGTTTGGTATAACTTACCCACTTTGTGATTGTAATCTATGATCTATCCTCGACATGCTCTAAACAGTCATTTGTTGACCTCTACTTGCAGTACGAGCACAATACTTGCTGTGCAACTGGGTATTCTTCATAGATTTACTTCCTGTGTTTTCTTTGATTTTCATCTTTCCTTTGATGGTGTAAGTTTTTTTTTTGGATGGATTCCTCTCCTTGTAAGTGTCGTTTGGCTACTTTAATGGAAATTCTCTTCTCATAAAAAATTAAAAAAAAAAAAAAGGGTAATGGTTTTAATTTGTGTCAAATAAGTGCACTTTTTTCTTTTTAGACTAAAAAGTTGAGGTTGAAAATGAATGCTTGGGTTAACTTTTTGACTTTTTATGGAAAAATGTATAATAAAAAATTGGTTTGTATGGGAAAATTAGAATTGGAGTTGTGCAGCCGTAATTGTTGACTTTTTGGTGAATAGTGATAACTTTTTAACTTTTTGAGTAACTTTTTGACTTTTTGGCTTTTTGGCTTTTTGGGATGTTCCCAACTTGGCCTAATTAGAGCAATGCTAATTTATAACTATAGCAAATTGTTTCAATCACTTTTTCTTCTTTTTTAGTTGGTTCAAAATTGTCATCTTGTTTTGGCATTAGAGTTACAGGACTAATATGTTATTGGAATTTTGATTGCATTTAAGATGTTTGAAAAAATGCATTAGTTTTGCTAACAATTTAAACAAAAGTATTTTGGAACTATATTTTCATTTGCATTTAGATGTTATTGAAAAACTTGTTACTGATTTAAGATGTTCTTGGAAGATTTCTCCCAAAATATATATATTTAGTGAAATTCACATGAAGCAGCTATACTATTTGTGAAATCTTAAAGAATCACATATTTGCCCATCTTTGCTCAACGGCAAAATTTCTTCTGGTTCTGTCAAGTGCATGAGAACATGAAAAAATTATTCAGTAATTTTCCATTTCACCACCATAAATATTTATAAATTAAAAAATAAAAAGAACAACAACACGGGAAGTTTATTCTTTCCACTTAGAAAAGGCTGCCCAAAGCTTTTGCCTTCTCCCTCAGAACAAACTTTTGCACCTTCCCAGTTGAAGTTTTAGGAAGATCTTCAAAAATGACTGTCCGGGGTGCCATATAATGTGGCAAACGATCCCTGCAGAACTTGATTATCTCTTGAGCATCGACACTGAATCCCTCCTTCAACTTCACAAAGGCACAAGGCGTCTGACCCCAGTGATCATCCGGTCTAGCAACCACCGCAGCTTCAAGCACAGCCGGATGACTAAACAACGCCATCTCTACCTCTACACTGCTAATATTCTCACCCCCAGAGATTATAATATCCTTCGAGCGGTCCTTGACTTCTATATACCCATCGGGGTGTTTCACAGCAAGATCGCCACTTCTAAACCACCCACCCCTGAAAGCGTCTTGCGTCGCTTCCAAATCTTTGAGGTATCCACTCATTACCGTGTTTCCTCTGAACATAACCTCACCAACCGTCTTTCCATCAGCCGGTATACTTTTCATGGTGATAGGATCTTTAATGTCTACTTCTTCTAGACCAAGATGTTGAACTCCTTGTCGTGCTTTAGCTTTAATCGTTCATCTTGAGCAAAGCGTCCCATTCAGGCTTCCATACACAAGATGTCCCGGGGCCATAAGTTTCTGTAAGTCCATACAAGTGAGATAGTCCAAACCGAGCTCCTCCATCTTAAGAAGGATCTGTGGAGGAGGTGGTGCACCGCCCGTCATTACTTCAACCTTGTGGGGAAGTGGGCATCGGTCATTTGAAGGCGCATTTACAATCATGTTCAAGACAGTTGGTGCACCACCCATGTGTGTCACCTTGTGGAGAGCAATATTTTGAAAAATGGCTTTAGGAGAGACACTTCTAAGGCATTGTTAATGCCACCGAGGGCTTGAGTCCCCAAATGAGGCACCACCCGTTGCAGTGAAACATAGGCACTGTCCAAAGATAAACAGGCATTGAGCCCATTTCATGAAGAAAAAAAACGTCGCGAAGGCATTGAGATAGGCACCTCTGTGACTATAAACAACTCCTTTGGACGTGATGTCGTGCCGGAAGTATAATTTACGCTGATAGGATCCAATTCATTTCTTGGCCGTCTTATGGAAAATTCTGTATGTCCACTTGCCAAGAGTCTCTCATATTCATAAGTATCAGAAGTAATAGCCGTTTGAGATGAGTCAGATTCAGGAACTAACACTAAAATAGGAAGTTTTGATTCTGTACTTACAAAAGATCAAGTGCTCCACGAGCAATTTCAAGTAACTGGTAATCCACAAAAATGACCTTGGCTTCTGAATGTCTCAGTAGGACTGACAGCATAGCTGAATCATGGCGTGTATTAAGTGTACAAATAACTGCTCCAGCCATTGGTACCGCAAAATGCAGCTCATGCATTGCCGGAATATTAGGGGCCAACGTTGCTACCTACTCGAAGATTTGGAAATTTAAAAATGAAGAATAGGATATGCCATGCAGAACGTACAGAGAATTGAATAGATATAGTGAAATTGGAAAGAGAAGAACAGAAAAGGATAGTGAACAAGAAGTAAATTGCTATCGACTTCGAGAATTTTGATTTTCATTAATGCACATGGACAAGAAATTTAAAAGTTTGTGTTGAAAACCTTGCCGCTATAAAACAGTTTACCAGTTTGGATTAATGTGTTCTAAAGGAAGTCGAAAACACTAACATGCAGTAATTATTTCTTTTCCATAAACTTTGTTCACAGTATAGGCTCCCGCCTCTTAAGTGGCAAAAGACAACTGATTGATGTACTGACTTCAGAACCGTGAGATTGCCCACTTTTATGTAAGGGCTACCTTTCATAAAAAATTGAACCACCTGTAATGGTCCCCCAAACTCAATTTGGCCCCATCAAAATTTTGGAAAACCCACTTGGTACAATGGTTTTCCTCCAAAATCAAACACCCCAAATTAACTTTGCAATAAACAAGGAATATAGTTTACTTGATTGGTCTCGTATGTTAAAGCAGTGAAATTTTGTTAGAGAAACTAGATTGGTCTCATGTGTGGTTCCTGTAATTTTTCAATTGAACTACTTGTGAAGCTTATGAATCCAAGTCACCTTGACTAATATTCAAATAATTATATGGGCTAATGAGAAGTGGTTAGCATGTCTAAATTGAGGCCATCACTGGTATTGTATAACTTGTTTATTGGTACAATTGTCCTATATTAAACGATTATTTAAGTTATCTAAACCCGGCCCAACCCACCATCCTCCCAGCGGGAACCACTGCATTCCTGAGGAGAGAGAAGACTGTACTGATAATGGAATCGAAAGAGTCAAAGCTTGGTAAAATTCAAATTCATTATCTTGATGCTTCTATTCCTTTAGAACACATTAATTCAAACTTAGTCAGTACATAATAACTTAATCAATTTGCTTCAAATAGTCTTTGTTGTTACTATTCCACTGAATTTCAACACATACTAGAACCAAACATTGAGAAATCAAATGAAATCAGAAAACTAAATTACATGCTCTGCCATTGAGCACCACCTTGTCCACTAATTCACCAAAGGAACAAAATCATAGCAAAAACTAAACAAGCAATGAAGCATCAGAATAAAAAAATGCATTTGAACCTGCAAGTTGAAATTCAGAAAACAAAGAAAGTGAAAGAAGCAAACTTACAACATCTCCAGGGGAAATCCCCAAGTGGGTGAGAGCAGAGGCGAGTCTGAGACATCGCTCATGAGTCTCCTTCCAAGTGTACTTCACAGAACCGTACACAAGCGATGTTCTGTCTCTGTAAACCTTTGCAGATCGCTCCAGGAAGGTTATGGGAGAGAGAGGAACGTGGTTAGCTGGACATCGGACCAGACCCTCCACCGATTCACACGGGTCCTGTTCGAGATTTCCGGAAAATTGACGAGAAAATTGAATGGATGTAAGTATTGGTTGAATTCGATTCACACTACCAATGAAGCGAAGAGAGAGTTCTTGAGGAAGCGATTCATGGTGATGGTGGGGAAGAGAGAGAGAGAGCAGTTGACATCCTCTCCTGGTTATCTCCTTATCTCCTTACTTGTTTAATTAAATTTAGATGAAAAAGAATAAATTTATATTTTTTTATTTTTAAATAATAAAATTTAAATTGTTAAATTAATTCAAAGTATATCTTCACCATTATAAATAAAAGGAAAAATTGGCCTAAGGTCCCTCCTCTACTTTTGATAGAAGGAGAGGTCCAAAATAATATGTTTTGATGGCTAAGGTTCCTCAAATTTATTTTAAGTTATAAAGTACCTAAATTACCCTTCCTTTATAACATAAATTTGTTTGAATATTATATTGTTGACTTAACTGATAGATTTTGGAAACCGAATTTGCAGTGAAGATTTCGTCGGAGTTTTCGTCGGAGATTTCGTCGGAGATTTCAGTGGAGTTGACGAGAAAGATTGATACGATCGTGTGGATTTCGTTGGAGATTTCGTCGGAGATTTCAGTGGTGTTACAGTGTGTTGATCGCATATATTTTCAGTGGAGTTGAATCAGGTTTGTTTTCGATGGAGATACCACATGCATTTTGATTTTTGTTTTGAATTTTTGTTTAGAGAGAGGCCAGTTTGATAGAGTTGATTTTTATTTTTGGAATTAATTTTTGATACTTTGTTTTTTAATCAATTTCAAAGAGTGTTGACAGTGTGTTGATCGCGTAGGTTTTTGAGTGGAGTTGAATCAGGTTTGTTTTCGATTTAGATTCCACATGGATTTTGATTTTTGTTTTGAATTTTTGTTTAGAGAGAGGCCAGCTTGATAGAGTTGATTTTTATTTTTGGAATTAATTTTTCATTCTTTGTTTTCTGATCAATTTCAAATAGTGTTGACAGTGTAGGTGATTTTGATGTTTAGAGTTCATTTTTCATTGCTCTGTTTTTTATCAACATGCTGATCAATGATAAGTTTTGTTCTATGTTTTTTCAAACCAGAGAAATTTCATTTTCTGCACTTTTGTTTGTGTAGTCCAGAGAAAATTATAAGTGCATATGGACATATTATTAGAAGTTTCTAATGCAGATAGAATGTGAGAAAGTGAATGTAAGTTCATAAATTTCTCTGGACTTGTATTTGTAGTTCAGAGAAAATTGTAAGTTTGTTACTCACTTTCAGTTTGTAATATTGCAGAATGAGCATAGAAAATTGTTAGGTTGTAGTGAGGTGAAAATCACGGAGAAGCCTATAATTTCATAACAGATATTCTGTGTGATTTTTTTCTATGATTGTGTTTAATAGTTAGCAGTAAATTTCTCTGTGATTCATTGAGTTTCTGTGATTTTGTTTTTTATCATCTTGAAGGTGAATATCAGTTTGTAGATGTCTATGGACTTTTATTTTAAGTTCAGAGAAAATTATAATTTTTAGAAATTTCTCTGGACTTTTATGTTGTTCTTGTGAAGTGTTTCTATGTTAAACAAATTATTTTTCTTGTTTTTTGTTTCAGTTTCAATGGACAGTGCAGTGTTGTTGCTGTGCAAATATGGGAATGATACTATTGTCATTAATGTTTCATGCGAATTGAATTTTGAGGAATTGGTTGGCATTTTGTGTAAAACATGGGAGAATTTGAAACCTGAGACTATGTGTATTTCATATTCTATTTTGGGCCATCCGAATTGTATGGTTCGAAATAATATTGATTTTCTGAATATGTTGAGGGTTGTTTGTGCACGCGGTGTTGATATAGTTGATGTTTCAGTTACTAGATGTAGTACTTCTGATGAAGAGGATGAAGTGGGGTCTAATTGGGTAGATGTTGTGGATGGTGAGTGTGATAGGCTGGTGGATATTGAAAGGAATTCACTCTCTAAGTTTTGTTCTCACCAAAGAAAAGGTGTTATTGTCGGCTCGTTGGCGGAATAATATTACGAGTGTTGGACAAAAGTTTGAGGGTGGTGTGGTTGAGTTCCGTACTTTTTTATGCAAGTATGCTATTGAGGTTGGTTTTCAGTTTACGTATGTTAAAAATGACAAGCTGAGGGTTACGGCAGAATGTGCATATAAGGAATCAAGGGGATGTATGTGGCGTGTACATGCTTCTGTTGAAAAAACAAATGGGTTCTTCTACATAAGGACTTTGAACAATGAACATACGTGTGGTGTGGGTTCGTACGAGTAAACATTCGAGGATGACTTCCAGCTTAGTTTCTGGGCTGATACTTGAAGAGGTAAGTGCAAAACCTTTAACTCGTCCAGTGGATGTTGTGAAAGAAATGAAAGACAAGTATGGGGTCTCAATCAGTTATAACTGTGGTTGGTTGGGTGTTGAAAAAGCAAAATGTAGTACATATGGGGATTCTTGTTTGTCATTTGATCAATTACGGTGGTATTTTGATGAGGCATTGAAGAACAATCCAGGTAGTCGTTTTGAGTTAGATTTTGAAGATAACAAGCGTTTCAAAAGAGTGTTTGTGGCTTTTCATGCATGCATTGCTGGTTTCAAATATTGTCGGTCATTGCTTTTTCTTGATGGAACATTTTTGAAAGGACGATACAAAGGAGTTATGCTTGCTGCAACGGGGAAAGATGGGAATGAAGGTAATTGTAAATATATAGAATTTTATCTAACTATGTGAATTTTCTATACATGTAGGAATTGAGTGAATGTGATTTTTCTCTGACACTTTGAATTTTCTGTGGTTTTGGCCACTGTGTGGATTTTCACTGGATTTGTTTTGGTCACTAAGTCAATTTTCTCTGTGTTTTGGTCACTAAGTCAATTTTCTCTATGTTGCCAATGTGTGAATTTTCTCTGGAGTTGGGCACGAAGTGAATTTTCTCTGGATGTTTGCAGTGTCAAATTTCTCTAGTTGTTTATTGTTCTAATTTTCTCTGCATGTGTATATCTGATATGCTTGTTCCTATTTGTTTTGTAGGTTTTTTCCCTGTAGCTTTTGCGGTTGTTGATGCTGAGAATAAAGACAATTGGTGTTGGTTTCTTGAACATTTATGTGGAGTATTGGGATCAGAAAGGGTGATAAGTTTCATATCAGATCGACATTGTGGTATTGTGGAGGGAATTGCTAGGTTTTTCCCTAACTGCTTTCATGGATTTTGTCTTGAACATCTAAAGAGAAATCTGAGGGATAAGTTCTCATGTGGAAACACAAATTTGGTTAGGGAGACGATTGTGTCCAAGTTTTCAGAATGTGCATATGCGCCAACAAAGGCATCATTTCATTTCAAGTTAAATGAATTAAAAAGTGAGGGAGGAGACATTGTGATTGCTTTCTTGAGAAGTTTCCATATGAAAATTGGAGTGATGCATATTTTGCGGGGAAACGTTATGGTGAGATGTATTCAAATGTTGCTGAGTCATTCAATTCATGGATACGAGAAGCTCGGCACTTGCCAATAACAAATTTGGTGGACATGATACGGTTGCAAATTATGAATATGAGGTCTGATAGGAGGCTGCTCTCTAGTAAATGGAATAAAGTTCTGTGTCCTCGTATGGATAGTGTATTGGAGAAGTATTTTTTGGATGGGAGGACATGGAATGTGAGTTTGTCATCTGATAATGTCTTTGAAGTGCATTGTTTTCCTTCGGTTATGGTTGATCTTGGGTTGAGAACTTGTTCGTGTCGAAAATGGGAAATAAATGGGTATCCATGTCAACATGCTGTTGCTGCAATTTTTAGGAGTGGAAGGAATTTGAATTCATTTGTTGAACCATTTTTTCATGCTGATATGTATCGTCAAGCGTACTCGTTTTCGATTGGCCCAGTTCCAACTGTTGAAAAACCTCTGTGTAGCATTGAAGATGCTATGATTTTACCTCCATTGAGCAAGAGACCAGCTGGTAGGCCGAAGAAGAACAGAATTGCTTCTACTGGAGAGTTTAAAAGGGTGATTAAGTGTAGTCGGTGTGAGAGTATTGGTCACCATAATAAGAGGACATGCAAGGAACCTTTGTTAAATAGTTGAGGATAGTACATTTTATTGATTGAATAATACATTTGATGATTAGTTTGTGTGTTTTGTTTTGTGAAATGTATTTTTTAGACAGTGTATATAATAATATCAATCAAATTCTTTCAGAGAAATTTTTGCAATATCAGTTAAAGTGTGCATTGTGTTTGTTGATATATACTATAGGCAGTGGGTTTGTAATACCTGTCAAATTCATCCAGAGAAATTTTTATGGCAGAGAAAATTCTGTGTAATGTGTTTTGAAGCTTCAAATTCATCAAAATTATTGCAGTGAGTACAACCAAGAAACAAAATTAAGCTCTTTTGAAATTTCTCTGAGTTTAGAATTTCTCTGGACCAGGGAAGAATTTATCTAGAATGACTTCAACTCAGAAATTTTTCTCAAAGCCAGAGAAATTTTCCTCACCAACCCAGAGAAATTCACAACTCAGAGATTCCATTTTGTGTCACCATTCGAATCCATCAATTTCATCCGGAAAAATTTTCCACTATCAGAGAAAATTATCTGGGCATTGTGTTTTGAAATTTCAAATTCATCCAGTGAAATTTTCCAGTAGCAGATAAAATTACTGTGCGCTTTGTGTTTTGTTGAGTTTGATGATTGTTTTGTACCAACAGAAAGCATTACAGATTACATGATCATATAGGCATCCCCTTGGGACGATACAAGTTAAATTTCTTTGTGAATTTCTGGTAATATCATACCAGAGAAATTTCTGCAGACAATTTTCTCTGTGTGGATTGTGTTGACAATCACAATAAAAATATATATATATTTAACCATCGATAGGTATGAAATTTACATTAGTCGAAATAAAAAAAAAATGAAATTTACATTAGTCAAGAAAGGATGTATATGGATAAGTCAAGCATCATTATTCCTTCAATGTGTCAACAAAAAACTGAGTGGTTAATACTGTATGGATATATACATATATGTGAGACAATTTTCTCTGTCTGGCTATGTACATTGTCTTCCTTTCACTAGTTTCACTATTACATTTTGGTTCTTCTGGAGGTATTTCAATTGGTTCAGTCCATGATCGGCCAACTTCGGTCACAAATCTCTCTATGAGTTCTGCCCTCATCAACCTGATCTCTTGTGTGGACAATTTGGAGCTGATAGGTTCATGCTTGCTATATTGTTTCATTATATAGCAGACAAAGAGGCCACAATCCAGACTGCATACAAATTATAGGTATGGTTAGTTTTAAGAAACATGCAAATCAGAGTATCTTATTTATAGATGTATGAAACTTACGAATCACTTTCTTGTTGTGGAGCATTGTGACATACTCAAAGTCGTAACTTGTGTTTTGTGAGTTTATCAATTTGAAAGAGGGTTGTGATTGAGCGTCTCTTTCAAGGCAAGCTTTCAAAAAATTCTCCACATATTCTTGCTGCAAAAAAATAATTTTTAAATAACAGAGAAATTTACAGACAAATCAATGGGATTGTATGAAAATTATCATCACTTAAAGATTATGATGGATCAGAGAAATTTGCACTCGTTACCAATTGTTTTGCATCTTTGACATATTTGTCTTCTGCATCATCCCTCCTTGGCCTCAGTGAGTTGTAGAACCTCCATAAACTGTCTTGTTTGTCGAGGACAAGCAAGGTCCAGTGATTTCCAGCTGTGGACTTCTCATTACCTCCAGTATTTATTGGGAAATGGAGGAACCTGTAGTTCCTCCATGCTGTTTCAATATGCTTGTCAAATAAGGACACTCGAAAAGATTGATTTTCTGTCATCTTGATGAAATTCTGTGTTCAGAGAAAATCCAAAAATGGTTTTGTTCAGAGAAAATCCAAGAAGTATCTTAAGAAGAGAAAGTAGTAAGTAAATTCCAGAGAAAATCAAATAAAATAGTAGTAACATACTAAGCTCATGGATGTGAAAAAAAATGAGGTTGGTTGTTGTCTTTCTCTCATTTGGTCAGCCAAAAGTATCTCTCCATAGCCATCAATGACCTGAAAAATATGATTTGTAATTGTAATATTGGTTTATAAAGGCTGATGGAACATTGCAGAGAAATTTTGATGAAAGGGAAAGACTTACATTGTTGGCAATTTCTTTTTGCTTTATTAGGTTTCCAATGTCTTCGAAGGTAATGAGGTTCAACTCACTTGTCCAAATTAAAGCCCTACAAGATGAGAAAGAAGGGATTTAATTGTTGTTAATGCAATATAAGTTTGTAATTTGTTGTTTGTTATCTTCTATTTTGTTTGTTGTACTTACTCAAGTCCAGACACATTTGATATGTGCTGCAACATATCTTTTACGTGATCTTTTATCAATCTTGAAATCGGAAGAGTTTGTGGAAAGACCCAAGATTTTCTGATGTTTATAGGTTGAGGCAAGATGTACGCATCAGCATCAAGCACTTCTTTGTCCTTTGTGCTTTGCTCAGCTTGCTTTGCAGCTTGTTTTGAAGCTCTAGTCACTTTCGCAACTTTGGGATATTGAAATTCTGGATCGTGCTGCTTTTCCTTCCTTTCTTTTGCCTTTAAATTTTTGATCATTGACGTCGGATCTTTTTTGACTGTAGACAGTGAAAATATTAGTAAAAGTGAAATTTCTCTGAAGTAACAGATGATATTTCAATATGTAAATTTATGTGATTCAATATTTTCCAGTTACCATAGACTTTCGTCTTTTGTTTCGGTTGTTCTTTGTGTGCCATTTCTTCTTGTTGTTGGTTGTTGTTGTTCAACTTGGATTCCAACTAGACACAGTGAAAATCAAACAAGCCCCAAAAATGGAATAAGAAAATAGACAGAGAAAATGAAATGAGCAGTAGAAATCAATAGAAATAAGCGGCAGAAACTAATGTGTTCAGAGAAATATAACTTCCAGAGAAAATTACCAATGACAGAAAATTATAATAAATAGAAATTTCTCTGAGTTATGCTGACACAAGGACATAACTTTTTGTGGCTCAAGATTTTCACTGACCTTGTGGTTGAAGTTGTGTTGGTGTTCTGTATGGTTGTGTTGCTAGTTGGACTGACAGTTCTTGAACTTGTTCATGCAATTTAGCATTTTCTGTTTCAAGCTCCGAATTTGAATTCCTCAACTGTTGAATTGTTTTCATGTTGTCTTCTTTTTCAACCTCCAACATCCTTAGTTTCATTTGGATTGTGCTTTCTTTTTCTTGAAGTTCTGAGTTAAGTGATGTCAGGGTTCTTATTGAAATATCCTTTTCAGCAAGTAATTCCATCCAATTTCTGTCTTCTTCTTGTTTAGCTTGAGAAAGTGCCTTCAGTCTTTGACGTAGATCAGCAATTTGGGCATCCTTTGATTCCTCAAATTGTTGAGGCTGATGCATTGTTGAGCCAGAAATGCTATCACGTTGTTGGTCGACCGGCTCATTACGTTCTTCTTCATCACTTTCCTTGTTTTCTTTCTTGCTGTTCATCTTCTTGTTCATCTTCTTCTTTCATCTTGTCTCTTCTTTCTGTTCATTCTGTTCTTTGTCTTCTGCCTCTATGTCTTCACTTTCTTCTCTGGCTTCTTCTTCTCCACTGCTTTCACTTTCTTCTCTGGCTTCTTCTTCTCCACTGTTTGCTTGGGCTTCTTGTCCATTGCTGGCTTCGTATTCTTCTATGTTGCCTTCTGCTTCTTCATTGAATTTGACAATTGCTTGACCTTCAGATGAATCTTGTAATGCCTCCTTGAATTTGACAATTGCTTTTTTTGATTCTTTCTTTGTCTTTTTACCAAGACAGAACTCCTCTGATGGGTTTTTGACTAGCTGCTTGTTATCTATCTGTAATAGGAGGCAAACTTCAGAGAAAATTGTATGGGCCAGAGAAAATTACAGACAAGGAGTTAATTTTATGAGGCAGAGAAAATTATGAAACGAGCAACATAATTTAGATATCAGAGAAAATCAATCAAGGCATGTAAGTTAATGTTTGACTATAATTGTGTCAGAGAAATTTGGATTCCAGAGAAAATTCATTAGAAGGGCAGAAAAAATGTTTATCAAAGATGCAAGGCAAATAAGTTATGGGCCAGAGAAAATTACAACAAGGAGAAACAATTTTATGGGCCAGAGAAAATTATGAAACAATCAACATAATTCATATATTAGAGAAAAGCAATCAGGGCATATAAGTTAATGTGTTACAATTGTGGTCAGAGAAATTTGGATTGCAGAGAAAATTGATGACAATGCAGAAATAAACCAGTTGGTACAAAGAAGAAAACATAAATTGATAGTTCAGAGAAAATTGATCTTAATCAATCAATGCACAAGGAGGGAAACAAAGCAGTGGTCAGAGAAATTTTGGAATTTCACTGAGATTTCAGGAGCAATGGGAATCTAACCTGTCGAGGTGCAAGAGAGTGGACTGGTGTCTTCTGCAGCTGTTTTGTCAAGGTTTGCAGGTTCCACTTCGCACATCTTGGGAAGTCAGTTGTGTTACTGTGTTCCGAGTCAATGATAGTTGCATGTTCACATAGCCAATACTGTGATGAAAATTAAAGTAAATAAAATTTTCTAAATGCACAAATTTGTAAGTATGATAACTGCAATTTGAATGGATATTATACTTACCAGCAATGCAATGACACACCCCGTAACTTTTTCTGGAGTTTTGTGCAATGCCATGATAGAATCAATCAATGTTGATGTGATTGCTTCTGGCCAATCATACTGTTTCATTGATTCAAGAGGTTTCACATACTGTATAAAAACCCACCCTATTGAATTCCCACTTGTTGCAAAAAATAAGGTGAGACATAAGTACAATATAACAATGATTGCTACATCTTTGAAGTCTGTTGGTTGCTTGCCTTTCATTGCTTTGACCAAGGCGTTTTTAAGAACAGGACCAGTGAGCCTTGTGTCCTTTTGGGATCTTCTCCTTAGGAATGCAGATTTTGGCTTTTTAGAGTATCTTAATGACATGGCTCCTTTACCTCATTCCAAACCAAAAATCAAGGTCATGTCATTTGTTGTGAAGGTCAGGTTCTTCTTACCAACTGTGAATGATTTTGTTTTTTCATTGTAACATTTGATTATGGCAACTACATCATCATCGGATTTCCTAGTTTTCTTTGGGTCCATCCTTCCACTGGTTAGAGCTTGGATCAAATACCAGAATGGGGTCTTTTGAAGCTCTAGAAGTTGTTTTGAATTGAATTTAAGTGTTTGAAAAAAGGAGACAACAGATGAGAGGTTGGATCGGAATTGAATGGTGTAGTGAGCTCTCTTTCTGTGGAGTTTAACAGGTTTTTTCCCCCTTGAGCTTGAGTCCTTTGAAGTTGGGGTACTCATCTGTATGCTAGTTGCTTCATCACATCGTGTGATTTGGCGAGGAGTTTGTAGTGTTTTGCTGCTGGTTTTTGATCTTAGATCATAAGAAGACTGAGAGAGTTGTTCTGTCTTAGTTGGTGTTTCCAGTGTTTTGCTGCTGGTTTTTTATCTTAGCCCATAAGAAGACTGAGAGAGTTTCTATTTTTACTTGGTGTTTCCGGTGTTTCGCTGCTTTTACGTTTTGCCATTTCTAGACAATGATTAAAACATAAAGATGTTAACATTAAATCCCAGAGAAAATTGAACATGCTAGAAAAAATTGGACATGTTAGAGAAAATTACAGATAAGGGAGAAAATTGCAGGTAAGAGAAATTGGAAATGTGAGAGAAAATTACAGATAAGGGAAATTACAGAAAATTGGACATGCTAGAGAAAATTGGACATTAAAAATGAAATGTCAGAGAAAATCAACAAAGCATCATAACATGGGAGAGAAATTTTCAATTATTGTTAAAATTACATATAGAAGTTAACATACTAGAGAAAATGAATGGCAGAGAAAAGTAAACATGGCAAGCCAAAGAAATTTCCATTCCACAATTAGCAATATAAAATAAACAAAGTAATGTAAACATGCCACTGAAAATTACACCAAATTTAAACCAAGAATTGAACAAAATAACATACCAGAGAAAAATACACATTCTTGAGGAAATTTCCATTCCAGAGAAAATTTCAATTCATAATATTAAAATGCCAGAGAAATTTACATACACAATCAGAGAAAATTAACCATGATAGAGACACACAAGGGAGGAAAGTGGTGTGTTGTGGTAAGAGAAAATTATAAACGCCAGAGAAACTTAGACAGAGGCAAGAGAGTAATAGACATTCCAGAGAAAGATAGACATTTCAATTAAAAATACATATTACAGAGAAATTTACAGAGCAAGGAAATTTATAGACAAAATTACAGAAACATGTTCAAGAATAAGATAAAAACATAGAAAATTACTTTTTTCAAAATAAAGATGCCCGAGAAAATTGAAAGAAGAAACATACATCAAGCAAAAATCAGAGAAATTCAAATGCCAGAGAAATTTACAGATAAAATCACACAAACATGTTCAAGAATAAGTTGAAAACACACAGAAATAACTGTTTCCAAATTCAGGTAGCTTTTTATTACAAAATTGAAACCCTAATTTATGGAAGTTAATATAAAATGCTATTAACTTTGTTTCCAGAGAAAATCTAGTTGTATTGCAGAAAAACTTACCAGAGTTAGGATGAAACTTGAAGGACGAGCTGATATGGCCTGAGATGAAGATGCGACGTGACGAAGATGGACTGAGATGACGATGAGCAGTGAAAACGAAGCTCTAATGAAGGTCAGAGAAATTTGTGAGGAAGGAATGGGAATGATTTTTGCAGAAGAGAACGAAGCTCTAATGTTGATGGTGAAGATGATGTTGAAACCCTAATTCTGCTGTTCTGCTGTTCGTGAAGATGCTGGATGGTTGGAATGGAACTGAGACGTCGGAATAGTTTCGTTTCTGTGTTGATTTCGGCAAGGGTATTTTGGTCCACAAAAATAATTAAAAATGCGCGTCAAGTTGTCCAGGGACCTAACGCATCACTATTTTTTTGGGTATCTTTTATCCTCTAAATTAGTATTATTAGGGAGCTGAAAAAAAATTTCCCTAAATAAAAAGACAAGAAGAGATCCACCGTTACAAGTAAAGACACAAAGAGAGAGCCAATGAGAAGATCTCAACTCGAGAGAGAGCGAGAGATGATTACAGTGTTCACTGGCGGTGAGTTTTCGGAGAATCATCAAAATGGAATGACCATGTTGATGTGTCGTCGTTTTGTTAAGGATTGGATGGATAAAAGCAGTTGAAGAATACTACAAATTTAATTAATTAGAATTTTATTTTAAGTTAATTATGTAAAAGTCTAATTTATAAATGTTATGATAGCTCAGATTTTACTTATATTTTTTTGAATTAATAATTGAGAATATTATTCGTTTTTTTAAAATTTTAAAAATAAAAACATTATCAATTTTACATAGTAATATTTTAGATAATTGTTTCACTAACTAATGTAAAAAAAAAAAAAAAAAAAAAAAAACAGAATATGAGATTAAACGTTTTTGTCCTTCTACTTGTTGGTTTGATTCAACTATCTAATAAAACTAAGAATATTAACAGTTTTTTCAATTTTAAAACTGATAACATTATCAGTTTTTTCATTTTTAAAGTTTTTTGTTTCAGTGTTGTATATCAATGTTCTATCACAAAATTTTTAGTTTTGCACAAAAAAATAATTCAGTTTTTTTAATTTTTAAAAAAAAATATTCAGTGTGTTTGGTTTCAATTTTCTAGAAATTGAATTTTTTATTTTTCGTATTTTTTTATTTTTACTGAATATTTTTAAAATTTAAGCAATTTTTTATTATTTTAGATACACTTTACTTAGATGTATCTAAATAATAAGATATTTGTGAAAAAATATTTTAAAAAATTAATAAATACATAAAAATATTTTTTAAAATGTACTGAATTTTTGTATTTTTTTATATTTTTGGTATTTAGTGAAATTTTTTAAATATATTTTTTCACAAATATTATACTTTTTAAGTGTATTTATGTTAGGTGTATCTAAAAATTAAAAAAATTCAATGAAAATAAAAAATATATAGAAAACAAAAAGTAAAATTTTTTGAAAAGTGAATTCTAAAAACTAAAACCAAACAGAGTGATTAGTTTTTTTTTTTTTTTGCACATAATTTTTTTTTTAGTTTTTTCAATTTGAAAGTTGTTTTAAAGTTTTGATAATAAAAATAAATGTCAAATCATCATATTCGTTTATAGATAATCATAAATGATGAACAATCATTGTTTGAAGTGTAATTCCAACTATTAAAAATTTAATGAGACTTAAAGGTCTAAAATATTTTAATTAAGATTTAATGAAATATAAGTTCATAAATTAGGATTCATGTGTAAATGTCCCTTTTACTTAAAAATATCAAATGAATGGTTTAGATTCATTATAATACATTAATTAAAATTAAATGAAAGATTTTAAACGGGTAAATTACAATTTAAAAAAAAAAAATACAATATGAGTCTAAATAAGCTCAACTCGGTCCTCATTTTATTTATTTAAATGATTCATCGTATACGATTCGTTTAATAAATTATTTATGTAAAAAATTAAATTAATTAAATATTAATCGTATTACTTCTGTTTTTTAAAATATAAATCACAATTATAATTTTAAAAAGAGATCATATAATTTTTTGAAGACAATTGCGCCTCAATCTTATGACTAACAATATCCAATCATCTCAATTTTTTACATAGGTGTCCTGCTCAACCGATCCTATAAAATAAAATAAAAAATTTGAATTAGTAAAATTGATCCCAAAATGATCTCACCTAAACTCAACAGTACCCCCTAGTTGGATTCTCAACTAAAGAGAATCAAATCCCAAAAGATATCATATAGTTAACAACTTACTAATAGAATATTAATTATTATGGCTTAATTTAGAAACATAGTTAAAAGTCAATTTAGCTTTTAATTTATTTTGAATCACATTACCTTTCTATTTTTTGCACGTTTTTTTTTTTAAAAATTAAAAAATTATAAAAAATAATTTTTAACTAATTTCCCAAAACAACCCTATATAAATTAAAACTTCAAAAAATTCAATTAATGTTATATGATATATTTTTCCAATCTCAAGGCAAGTTACCCATTCTAAAAGTACGAAAAATTTCAAAGAAATAATGACCGCGAACAATAATCTCAATTTAGTAGAAATAATGAATGATTCTCATACTTCCAAAGGCATCGAATGGAATGTTTCTTTAGGCAATAAATTTAGATATCCACAATTTAATCCTAAAAAAATTGTGTTTAATCTAGATTTATTTTAAGAATGTATCTTATTATATCAGAGTTAAATTCCATCATTTATTTTTTTTAAACAAAATTATAAGTACTTAAATTTAACAAGATTATTTTTCCTTTACTTATTTACCTTCTCTATCTTTTTTCCTCCACAAATCTCTTTTTTTTTTTCTTTTTTTTTTCCGCAAAGCTAATCACCCTATCCCTTGACACCTCTACAAATTCATCCACCATCACCGTCACCGTCACCCATCCCATCTCCACCCCGACACACAATACATCATATTTCCCATGCCACCCCAACTCAATTGGCTAAAATTCAATAGGATGTAACCATTATAGGCTTGACCATATATACAGAACTAAAACTGTTTTTCATCTATAAATAAATAAAATAAAATAAAATTTTATTGTTAACGTGAACTTGAATAGCAATTAGTTTTTCAAGATATTTTTCTAAGCATATAGCTTTTCAATAATGTAGGATATAAAATCAAAGTTATCTCACACTTAAGGGATCCCCTGTTGATTTGCTTCTTCTTTTTTTCTGCTATTTTTCTTGTGACTAATAAAAAATTTTATAAAAAAATAAAACAAAACAAAACAAAGAAAGTCTAATCTTCCAATGATGTATAGGGATAATTTGGAAATTTGATTATTAAAAAAAAAAAAAAAAGTAATTTTTTGACTTTTTAATTTTTTTATACAAAAAAATTCACAAAAAAATCAACTTTTTTAACAAAAAAAAAAAAAAAACCAATTTTTTAAACTAAAAAATCTAATTTTTTATCAACTTTCTAAAACAGTGTTGTGAGACTTAATAAATGCATTTATGATCCTCAAGATCTGTGACGAGTCCGGATCCTCTGCCGTTCTTTCCTACGGCGCATCCTGCAGTGCCCAAAACGACGTCGTTTTGGGGCAAAATTTCAAAAAAAAAAAAAATTGCAGATCAGAACCAGAGAGGAAGAAGAAATAACGTAGCCACAGAAGGCCCTGTTTCAGTCATCATCTCTCTCTCTCTCTCTCTCTCTCTCTAAGCAAAACCCACATCAAGTAGAACACATTCTTGCAGACATGGAAGTTGACCACAAACTCCGGCCTCTCTTCACCCCAAAAAAACAAAGCCTCATATAAGATTTACATTTATTTACATGAAAAAAAAAAATTTAAAAACAAAAATCCTCAAAATCATCATCATCATCTTCAGATTTTGAACATCATCATCATCTTCAACATCATCATCAGCTTCATCATCTTCATCAACAATGGGAAAGTGAGGAGGAAGAAGAAAATATATATATATATATTCTGACCCACCAAATGGGTTTTGTTCAATGATTGTACATAAGTAGAGATGAACAAAATATATGATCAATTAATCTGTGATGAACAAAATTTTGTACTTTCGAACAAAATATATGATGAACAATGTTGACAAAGGCCATTTGATTTTGCAGATGCAGATCCAGATCACCATCATCTTCAATCCAGATGATGAACAAAATATATATATATATATATATTTTAACATTTCTATTTGGCTTTTTCCAGATTTGAAAAAAAATAATATAATTAATCTGTGTAGATTTGAAACAAAGCCTCATATAAGTATTGTTGATCTAAATTATTTTTTTTCAAATTTTTGGTGAAAAATCTGTGGATCTGCAGAAGATTTGTTTGAAGATTTGAATCAAATTTTTTCTAAATCTACAGAAAAACGCATTGTTGATGATGAACCCAGATCTGAAGAACGCATTGTTGATGAAAAACGCATTGTTGATGATGATGAAAAATCTGCAGAAAATTTCCAGATTTGAAGATTTTTTTTTTGTTGATGTTGATGAACCCATTGTTGATGATGAACCCAGCAGAACCCATTGTTGATGAAGATGATGAAGAAACATTGTTCCACCCATTGTTGAAGTGAGGAACTTGAGGAACATCATCGTCGTCCATCTTCGTCTCTCTGATTTGAGAGCTAAGATAGAAGAAAAAGAGGCTCAAAAGCAAAGAAAGAGAAAAAAAAAATTGGTCAAAAACGACGTCGTTTTGACCACGACAGGGACCACGACAGGAAAGTATGGCAGAAGATCCAGACTCGATCTGTGACTACTATACACAAAAATGATTTTTGTGTACCATACCTTAAAGTGGTATATTAATCCAACAGGTATGGGTCATCGGCGTCACCGGTAAAACCGGTGATGTGATTTGACTCTTTTTTTTTTTTTTTTTTTAAGAACTAACAGGTGATAAGTGGATGCAATTAAATCACTTAAATAAAAAAAATTTAGACTAATCTTTTTTAAGATTTATAATTATAGTATTAAATTTGATTAAATTTGATATAATTATATTAAATTTTTTTCAAATTTTAATTTAAATAAAATTTAACTAATTTTTCAATAGTATTTATTAGTTGTAATATATTCGTATTTATTCTTATATTTACATGAAAATTCTATAATACACATTCTATTTTTTTATATATATCATATGTCCAGTTATATCCTTTGTGGTCTTTGACTATAATTTGTTGTGTTAATTATGCCTTAATTATAACCTCTTGTAATTTTAATTTTGATTATGATTGAAGAGCTCTTTAGTTATATGTTTTATATGATATTTGGTTATTACCCTTGGTATGATTCATTATAATTTTGATTATGATTTATTATAATTTTATTTTAATTAGAGGTACTTACATGTAGGTTCTAATAAATAGAATTATTGTTTAATAGGTCTTATGAGAAAATTTGTCATAAAAAAATGTCACTAATTGTAAGTTTTAGCGATAATTTATAAAAATCATGACCAAAAAAAAGTTACTAATTATCAATTTTTAGCGACATAAAAAATTGTCACAAAAAAATTATTTTTAGCTATAATTTTATCAAGACTTATTTTTAATAGGACTTGACGAGAATTAAATCCAACAATTAAGATCTATTGGTAGTTTATCCTTTTAAAATTATGACCAAAAAGGTTTTTGATTATACCTTAAGTGATATTTAGTTATGACCCACATTTTATTTTAGTGATAACTTAAAGTAGTTTGATTATGACATTTGTGTCATTACTGAATATGGTACATACACCAAAAAGGATGTGTATTGTAAAATGACCTTGTATTTACATATTATTTGCATTAATTATGATTGTTTTAATTTTATTAAAAGAGAAATCATTGTAATTATATTAAATTTATTAGATTAATTGTATTTAATAGTAAATTCACTCGCAACAAATGGTAAGTAGAGTCATATTAAGTAGCAAACTTCTTTATTAGGAGTGAGCATGATTCATTTTAGTTTGTTTAATAAATCAATGACCAAATGTTTTTCCTACATATTTATGAAATTTAGAATCAAACTATAAAAAAAATTTGTTAAAAAAACACTATAAAAATCTTAAAACTAAATCAAACTAAAGGAGTAATTTTACAACATACTCGCAAAATATTACTTATAAACTTAAGTAGAGTCATTTTTTATTTTATTTTTTTTGATATCTGGATGTTCAGGCCAACTTACGCGCACCTCTACTAATTCTAGGGCCCTAAAGTTAATAGCTGGGCAAACCTCCAGCGATCCCAAGATTAGGAATGTTTGGCCTTTGTGGGATTCGAACTTGCAATCTCTTTGGTGGTAAATCTTTTGATTGTCTTTTCTACCCACCAAGCCATACCCCTTAGGGTTGCAATGTGCTATCATTTTATAAATAAAAGTAATTTACGTGATTGTTTAAACATAATTCTACTATTATTCAATTAAACATAACTTGCTACTTAATAAGAGTCCATTTACTACTCCATCAAATTCTTAAATAAAATTTTTGGATATATTAGGTATTTTTAAAATATCTAAATTTATAAAAATTACTAAACATTTTTCATATATCCTGCTTAATAAGACTTGACTTACTACTTAATCAGACATGACTTACTACTCAATTAAATCTTAATTACTAATCAACGAGACTCCACAAATTGCTCAATCAAACTTAACTTACTACTGAATGAGACTCCGCTTACTACTCAATCAAACTTAACTTATTACTCAATTAAACTTTACTTACCACTCAACGAGCTTCTACTCACTAATTCACTAGACTCCACTTACTACTTAATGAGTTTCTACTTATTACTTCATTAGACTTCATTTACTATTCAATTAAACCTTACTTACGATTAATGAGTTTTTGCTTGTTAAATTTACTTATTACTCAATTAAATTTCACTTACTACTCAATAATCTTGCACTTATTACTTCACTACACTTCACTTACTATTTAATGAATTTTCACTTACTACTTCATTAGACTTTACTTACTACTCAATTAAATTTTATTTTGGCGGCTACATAAAACTTGATTTATTATTCAATCAAATTCCACTTACTACTCCATCAAATTTTACTTTTTTTTTTTGAAACAGCGAAAAGGAATTTTATTGATAGTGATCAAGCATTAATACATTGATAAGCATCAATAAAAAGGAAGGAGCAAAGATCGCAAAAAACCAAACAGCAGTAGTTGGTAAGGTACCAACCAAACGGAGATGAACAGATGAACACCAACTGATGATCTGATGAACTCCAAGAAAAAAGCAGCTCTGATTTTAAGCAACTCACTCTGGTCTTCCAGCTCTGATTTTAATCAGCCCAAAGGCACAGGACCAACAAATTTTACTTACTATTCAATCAAACACTGATTGATATTTAATGAGATTTCATTTACTACTCAGGCATCGTTTGTCAACTATACATTTTAGCCAAAACGCCACAAAGTCACTATAAGTTTTCACATTATTCTCTCTACTTTTTTACACATCTTTTTGTAAAAAATCAAAAAATTACTAAAATAGTCTGTTCCCAAACGAGGCCTCAATGACACGTTAGTTGCTACTCTACCAAACTCGACATACTATTCAATCAAACACCTCTTACTACTCAACGAGACTTAACTTACTACTTAATCAAACACCACCTACTATCATATGAGATTCTAGTCACTACTAATTTAAATCACACTTGTTGGGCCTCTATGGATCCATCACAGAGTCCACATTGATGATCACAACTACTTGATTGGATATCGATAATCACTTGAATAAACAATTTATTTTTTTATCATAGTTAATAAAATTTTATTTTGTACATAATAAAATATAAATAAATAAAAAAGACACACAAAAAAAAGAGAGAGATAACACACGGATCAACTAGCTTTCCATAAAAAAATATATATATATTTGACGATCGCAGGTTATGTACTTTTGCAAACTCTTTCTCTCGAAAATTATTGACATGTATCACCGCTATCTAATGAAACTCTACTTACTATTTTATTGGACTTTGCTTACTATTCAATTAAACCTCACTTACTAGTCGATGAGACTCAACTTACTATTCATTGATACTCCACTCACTATTCCATCAAACTTGATTTACAACTTAATCAAACATAACTAATACTCAATAAGACTTCATTACTAATAGAATTAAAACAAATTGTAAGTAAAGTCACAATGAATGGTCAGTAATAAATATAAATATGAATTTTAAAATAGTAAACAAAATATAGACTTGACTTAGTACTTAATAAGACACCACTTCATTTGACTTGATTTACTACTTTATTAAGTCTCACTTGTTACTTAATTATTCGACTTGACTTACTACTAAGGTCTCATTTGGCATCCAACGCTTTGAGCCTAAAAGTCAAAATGTTACTAAAAAAATCAAAAAGGTCTATAACATGTATCAAAAAGTCAAAGATTTTATTTTCTCTCTACTTTTTATACATCTTTTCGTAAAAAATTAAAAAGTCGTTCCAAACATGCTAAATTTTTTTTACCTCATACTTTATTCAAAAAGTCAAAAAGTTACTAAAATAGCATGTTCTCAAACAAGACCTAAATTATACCTCACTTACTATTTAATGAGACCCTACTTACTACTTCATTAGACTTTGCTTTATTACTAAATTAAACTCTACTAACAAGACTCTACTTACTACTCATTGATCCTCTCCTTACTCTCCATCAAATTTACTTTCAACTAAATCATACATGAGTACTACTCAATAAAACCCTCTTACTATTGATTGGTAAGTAGGATGAGAACAAATTGTAAGCAAAGTCACAATAACTAGTAAGTAATAAATTAGAACATCAAATTTTAAAAAAAACATTATTTAAAATTTATTAAAATTAAAAATATCACATAATGTTCCAACAAAAAGAGAGATGGAAACATAGATAAATAGTAACTGGAAATTGTCTTCAATTTGTAATATCTAAATCACCATATTTCACTTATTCTTTGTGAAAAAATATGAAAAAAATACAATCTTGTTCATTATGTATACAAATGAGTTAAGAGTTGTTCTATATTTTCCTAATTACCTATTCTTATATAGAAATTAATGCTTTCAAGTGTAGTAGGTAAAGAAAGTAATTATTGTATATATTCATTTATTATCATTAATAAATATTGACAAATGAGAGCTTTCTAAATTATTTTATATATTTTATTTTCAATTTATACTTTACAATATAATATATTATAGATAATGAGAGTTAAAAGATGTAATATGATAAATAAATGAGTGAAAATGAATATTAAGTATTTTATTAGACTTGACTTACTATTCAATGAGATTCCATTTACTATTTTATTAGGCTTGACTTACTGTTTTATTATATTTTACTTACTACTCAATTAAATTACAGTTACTACTCAATGAGACTCCACTTAATACTTTATTAAATTTGACTTTTTTGTTTTTTTTGAATCAACAAAAAAAGGAAACTTTATTGATGAAAACATATGAAATATAGTTGATACATTAATAAAGGGGAGGGCAAAAGCAACAAGTATCATAGCGAAACATCTTAATCTCAATTAGACTAACACAAGAGATCACCTAATCTATGCTAGCTCAAGACCAAGGAGTTGGTAAGGTACCAACACAAAAGAACCAGACAAACAAACACAAATACAACTCAAAACACACCCACCACCAAACAGTAGCCGCCATAAGCCTACTGCATACTACAATCAAGAACTAAGCAATAAATCTAATCAGTTGAACATTATCGATAATCTCCTGCATTGTGTACCAACAATCCTTAGAGTGAGCTTTTACCCAAAGAGCGATTCTAATCTTGATTATTACTCAATTAAATACTATTTACTATTCAATAAAACTACCCTTACAACTTCATAGTAAGTAGCTTTGACCTACAATGAGAATTCACTAACTATTTCTTAGATTTCATTTACTACTTAGGTTCTGTTTGTTTCGACATAAAATATTTTACACAAAAAAATATTTTTCTTATAAATTGATTTTACATAGAAAAAATATTTTTGTTTTCGTTTTTCAGCATTTAGTTGATACTTGAAACAAAAATATTTTGATAAATTATACAAATAGCCCCTGCAGTTTACACGATGTGTCAATTTGGTCAATGTTGTTTCAATTTGCTCAATTTTGCCCCTTAATTTAACAGATTGTGTTATTTTAGTCTAATAAATAACAATTGTTAAGTTTCGTGGACGGAAAGTCAAACTATGTGTCAATTTGATCTATGTAGTTTACACAATGTGTCATTTGGTTTCTGTCAAAATCGAGCAAATTGAAACAACATGAACCAAATTAACACATTGTGTAAACTATAAAGACCAAATTGGCACATTGTACAGACTTTCTATCCACCAAACTTAACAACCGTTATTTATTGGACTAAAATGACACAATCTGTTAAATTAAGGGGTAAAATCGAGCAAATTGAAACAACATAAACCAAATTGATACATCGTGTAAACTACAGGGACCATTTGCATAATTTATTCAAAATATTTTATTGCTTAAAAGAGAAATTTTAATTCAATACAGTGTCATTTATGACTTTTTAGTGAGCTAACTAACATATTTATTTGAAAAAGATAAATGTGTTGAAAAGATAATGAGTCAAAGTCAACTTTGTAAAAATTGATTTATCAAATTTTTAAAGGTAAGTTATTTATTGAAAAATGATGCAAAAACTTGCTTTTTGTTCAACCAAACAATGGAATGAGTAAACTATTTCTAATAAAAACATTTTACTTCAAAACAAACAAAAATTCCACTTACTATTTTATTAGACTTGAGTTACTACTCAATGGGACTTCATTTAATATTTCATTAAATTTGACTTACTACTCTACTTACTATTGAATATTTTTCTTTAACTAGGTGAAATGTTATTACAACAAAACCTTAAATTTCATAAATGGAAAATGTCACGTAACGTTAAATAAAATAGAGATAGAAACTAAATATGGAGGAAAAATAATTATATATATAGTGTGTCATTAATTCCATGTGTTGCCAAACCAAAAAAAAAAAAGAAAGCATAACTTCAAAAGAAAGGTAACCTGACTAACTGGTAATATTGTTGAATTATATTTTATTTATATGTAAATAGTAAGTTTATTTATAACAAATAGTAATGAGTTAATGATAAGTGGTATGTATATTTGTAATAAATAGTAAGTTAGATCTATTTTTCATTCCCAAATTAACTAAAACTACTTTAACTTTTGAAAAACCACTTTAATTTCCTATCTATTTTTAGTCATAACACATTTAATGACTAGAATTTTATCCTATCCAAATCTAATGATTCACATGTATTTAGGTACAATACATAAAAACAACTTTCATGTATCATAGATTTTTCCCAAGTTCCACTAGCTTTGAAGTTAATGTTAAGTGGCTTTTAATAAATAAAATTGGGTACTACAAAACTTGTATTTTTTTCTTTTTCTTTTTTGGGGGTTTCCCAATAGCGTCCAGGCCGGCTTAACGCACATCTAAACTAATCCTCACTTGCAGTGAAAGCCTGCCACTAATCATAAGGTGTTACAGCTATCAAAACTCAAATTAGGGAGCAAACCTAATTGAATCTCGGAACTTATCCAAGCTTGTGGTTACAAAACTGATAATTATTTTTTAATAAATTGCACTAGCACCTCTAGATACTTCTCAAATCACAATGTTATCTCCCTCCTTGCTCTTTGAAATGTCACTTCACTCCCCTAATTTGGATTATCGTTGAAATATCACTTCACTCCCTTAATTTGGATTATTGAGTAACAAACACCTCCTTCCTTCATTTAACCTTTCTTTTATTGGTTATCCAGCTTAATTCTACAGTTTCCTTCATCTTTAGGATTATGGATGTTGTCAACGAATTAATAATCCATTAAATAATTTATTCCAAAAGTCCTAATAAAAACAATAATCATTTAAGAACAGACTATTTTAATAACTTTTTAACTTTTTGACTAAAATATAAGATAAAAAAATTAATATGTTTAAAATGACTTTTAAATTTTTTACGAAAAAATGTGTAAAAATAGAGGAAATAGAATCTTTGACTTTTTGGTATAGTTATAGGCTTTTTTATTTTTTTAGTGACTTTTAAGTTAAAAGTGTTGCTTGCCAAACGAGGCCTAAATAACAGTAACAATATAAACCCATTCCAAATTCCTATTTTCCCCAATGCCATGCTTCTCCATGACAATCACCAAATATGAAAGACAAAGTGAACTTTTACGACAGTAAATATCACAAAATTTGACCCATTGATAGGTCCTTGTTTGAATTAGCAAAGCATTATTATTTAACTTGAATTGAGATTATTCAAACCAAAAATAATAATAATAATAATAAGTGATTAATAGTGTAAGAAAGCCTAGCAACTAAAGCAAGTGAAATATTAATTGAGAAAAACAAGCATGTACGAACCCCACGTCCGGTAAACAGTTCTGGAGGATTATCTTCTCAATCAGCCTAAAGCTGCTATGACTGCATCAACCACCTCTTGTGTGGTGCTACTGCCTCCAAGGTCTTTTGTCCGGTGCTTGCCCTCTGATATAACCCGCTTCACAGCAGTTTCTAATCGATCAGCAAATGATGGAAATTGGAGATGTCTCAGCATCATGGCTGACGAGAGAAGCAAGGCCACTGGATTTGCTTTCTTCTGCTCCAGTACTTTCATATTTCCCACATTTCCCGCTGAAGCACCTTGCTCAAAAACAGCATGATCAGCCCCAACATTCCCTGCAGCAAAAACAGATGATTGATTGAATATTCTTGGCACAGAGTCTATTTTCTAACTAATGCACTTCATACATTCACCATAAAGTTTTTCAACAGAATTTGTACATATTTGTATGAAATGAACATGTATGCAGGTACTAGAAGCATCTAAACATGTATGCATTTGGTATGGATGAATGGCTTCTGTTGATAAACTTGCAAACAGATGCTGTCATATAGAAAAAGAAACATAGAAAGCGAAAATAACTCCATTTTCACCCATCTCATACTACAAAGACATTAATAAATCTAATGGTGAAGTTGTACGCTACTTTTACCCTCAACTTAACCTTTGTTGCCATGGACTATAAATGGTACCCTTTTCCTATGTCCCATTGTACTGACATCCACAGATCACCAAGCATTTTTGTTGATTATTTTTGCTGTACTTGGCTAGAGAACTGATCTATAACTTCTTTAGCAATTTGGGTCATGTCCAAAATGATAAGGACAACCTTGTTCCTATTTCATTTAATCCACTCATACCAGTCAAGCTCAAGCAGAACTGGTGCTACAATATGTGTCTTGTTGCCAAGAAGAAAATATCAACTTCTATGATAAGCATGGTTTTAAAGTGAACGAGTTGTACCACCCAAGGAAAAGGTTCCACCATATTGATCTGGGCATGTCGGCACACAAATGAAATTATATGGAGCCATTTAGTCTTACCCTAACCATTCATATGGTTGAAATAATTTGACAAAAGTGCCCAGTGCACCACATGGTTTAAGTAAATCATTGGTTGGAAAAAATTCCCCTCCCAACATAAAAATGGCAATTTGTGCCCTGAAGATCTCACATATGGTGTCATCAATAAGTGCCATGTCACAACCGTTGAGCATCAAAACAGTGCAATTTGGTTAGCATCAAAACCTAGTCAGTGCCTTGTATCCACTCTTTAACCATTCTAACCTTGCCTTTGGTAACATTGTTAGTTCAAGTAGTTTGGTTTGGCTCAACTACCTGCCTCCCAAAGTGCAATTTTTTGGTTGGCTCGCGTGGAAACACAAGGTTAAAACATTTGTATTCTTGCAATGGATTGGTGTATTGGATAGGTCGGCTTCTATCTCATGTCTCTTCTGCAAAACACAACAGGAAACAATTCATCATGTTTGATTCACTGCCCTATGGTTTAGAGGATTTGGACTGGGTTGTTACAATGGTGGGGAACTCTTTGGGTGGTTCCTGGTTCTGTTGAGGATCTGCTGCAGTGGTGGGCAGGTTACATTTGCAGGAAAAAAGAGAGGAGAATCTGGCGTGCCATTCCATCGGTCACTCTTTGATCCATCGGAAGATCAGAAATGAGTGCCTCTTTCAAGCCTCCCAACTAAACATTCAAGTGTTGCAGGAACTCATAATCACAAGGCTTGCTATCTGGTTAAAGTCCTCTTCCAAAGAATTCCACTTCTCCATTGATGACCTTCTCTTCAATATTTCTGGTGTGAGGCATTGCCTTCGTTCATGAGGTGTATTTTGGTTGATAATGTTCATGGCATGGCAGCAGTGTATTTTGCCCAAATCTTATGCTCTATGATCTACTGCTATTTGATGTTCTGATCTGGCTGCTGGTTTGTTTGCAGCTCTAGGCAACAGATTACACTCTGGTCTACTGCTAATTGTTGTTTTGAACAGGTTAATGGTTTGTTTTCAGTTCTAGGCAGCAGAGTTTTAGTTGCTATGTTCTTTTAGGGTGTTCATTCCTTTGCGCTTGGTGTTTCGATTTGATTTGATCTGTTAGTCTTGGATTGGTCTGATTGCTGCTTTCTGATGACTTAAAATCTTGGTCTGAGTTCTACATTTTTCTGGGTAATCTTTCTTGCCTGCTATTTTCTTGCTGCTACAGAATTTTGTAGGATTGAGTGCTTGCAGTAGTTGCCACTTGAGGACTGCTTTGTTGAGGATTGCTTTGTTGGACTGGTTTTCTTTTGCTCTCTCTTGGTCTGGTTTTCTTTTCTTTTGCTCTGTTGGTTTCTCACCAACTATGAGGTCGGAGCTTTGATCTAGCTCCTAGTACTTCTTTATCGATGTAATTTTTATACTCCGTATGTTTTCATCAATAAAGTCTTCTTTTTGCCGTTCAAAAAAAAAAAAAGAAAAAAGAAGAAGCGGTTGAGTTATAAAAATTTTATTTATTTTAAAAAAAATAATTTAAGAGCTCATATAGGAAACATGTCTAGTTTATTTTTAGTTATTGAAACATATCTAGTTAACTAATGTATGATAACTGAAAACCCATCAATCAATTCCACTGAAGATAAGCATCATCCAGTAAATTCCACTGAAAAATGTAGTTCAAATTAAGAGCAAGGATGCACTAGCTTAAATTAAATAATCAGGCACTTGAGTTAATTAATTTTCTTGAACTAACTCGATCCAGCTAGATTTTCAACACTGGTTGATTTTCATGGGGTTCCAACCAATACAATTAATGAACATTACACACTTATAAGTGGATTTCCAAAAGGAAAATGACCCGTAGCTCGAAAGTTTTGGCTCGAAAGGGCTCAAAAATACAAATTTCTCTCTCCTCTTTATCTTTTCCTTTCCTTTCCCTTTGCTCTCCTCTCCCTCTCCGTCTCTACACTCTCACCTCTCGATCTCTCTTATCCCTCTTACCTCTCACGAAAGGAGGAATCACTCTCACCTCTCTCTCACCTCTGCAGATGAAGGGGAAAAAAAAATTTGTTGGCTGATGATGATGTGTTGATGATGATGATGATGATGATGTTGATGAAGATGTTGTTGTTTGATGATGATGATGTGTTGATGAAGATGGTGTTGTTGATTTTTTTTTCTTTTTTTCTACTGGATCTGAATCTGGATCTGAAGATGAAGATGAAGGAGAAAAGTTGATTTATTTATTTATTTTTTCTACTAGATCTGAAGATGAAGATGAAGGGGGAAAAAAAATTGTTGGCTGATGGTGATGTGTTGATGATGATGATGTTGATGAAGATGTTGTTGTTGATGATGATCTCCAGCTTCTTCTTCTTCTTCTTCTTCCTTCTTCCTCTTCTTCTTCTTCGGAAAAGCCAAAAAAAAAAAAAAAACCCAAAGCGATGTCGTTTTGGGTTTTGAGCCAATTCGGGCCAATAATTTTCAAGCTATCAATCGGAACCGTCTCCAAAAACGATAAAAGGGGCAGAAAGGGAAAGGGGAAAAAAATAACAAAAAATTAGGCAGGAATAATCAGAGTTGGAAAATGTTGATTAATGTACGTCCTGGCATAACTCTTGTGCCGCCAGCAATACCTGCAGCAGTATTTGCAACAAGATTTCCATAAAGATTAGGTGTCACCTGCAAAATGAAACCAGCATTTTTCTTCAGCTAAGACTCTTCATTTCCTTTTGGAAAATAAACAATCAAAAAGGAAGCCAAGCAGTAGAGTGATAATGTTAATGACTGAATTTTGATTTTATTAACTTATCCTCGTATTGAGGCATAACATCATTTCACTTATCAATGCATATGTTGCCAAAAGGAATTATGATGATCCATACAGATGGAGAAATCAAAAAAAGTTTATGCCCGTACAACTATAGTGAGATGAGTGAAGGAGAATTATTTCTATGCAACATAATAAGAGAATGTCTATCAAGATTCAAGATAAGGAGATTCCATAGAAGTACCAGCCAGTTTCACTGGAGAACTCTCTTAGTAAGTAATAATACCCCAAGGCTGTTGAAGATTGGCTCAGATTTGACTCAGCTTTTCTTTGTCAACGATGGCTGCTGATTGAAGAAAAAATTGAAGAAGCTAGACATTTCCAGCCGAGTTACTCATGGTAGGGTGGCTAATCTTGTTGGTTGTTAGTGTTTGCCATAAATGTTGTCGGTGGCTTGTTGAAGACTTTGGCCCTTTATTTCATCTATAAATGGTTAGTGAACGGGAGGGAGTCAGTGTGGTGAGTTGAAGAGAGAATACAGAGCAGAGAGAGAGAGAATTATAAAGTGTGTAATTTTTTGTTCCAAATATAGTGAAATCCACTGCCCGTGGACATAGGCGATTTGTCGAACCACGTAAATCTTTGTGTGTTCTTACTTGTGTGCTTGTGTGTGATTGTTTTCTCCTTCCTAGGCACAACAAATTGGTATCAAAGCATTGTTGTGCGAAAAACAGAGTGTTTTTTTGTAAACTGAAAATTTCGAAGTTGTCAAAATCGAGTTTCAGCATACCACGACGACCGCCTCGACGAGAGGAGTCAGACCCAGAAAGACCAACCCACGAGGACACTTTACGCGCTCTCATGCGCTTGCCGAAGTTCTACAAGAGACTTGCCGGAAAGTTCAGTCCGGTGAAGAAGCAAAGGTTGAAGAAGTTAACATGTCCTAAAGGCTTTAAGTATTCACTTGTGCATCAATACAGCACAAGTTAACTCTTGGCGGAGTGGTTAGAGCTTTGGTTCAACACCTTCAAGTCAAGGGTTCAAGACTCATCACAAACAAATTTTCAAATTATTTTTGGAAGCTACCAAATCGTCGCTACGCTACGCCACGCCACATCAGCACCAGGTGTCAGCCCAGTCACTGTCACGTCTGAACCACGTGTCGACACGTCACAACTAGCTTAACTGCCACGTCATTACCACATCAACACACCTACCACGTCATCATCCCACTCAGCTGCCAAGTCACTGCCACGTGTCGAGACACGTCACCGCCAGCTCAACTGCTACGTCATCCCCACATCAGCATATCTGCCACGTCAGCGTCCCAGTCAGCCGAAATTTTTGAAATTGTAGGGAGGCGCCTGAAAGTTTGGTAAATTATATGTCAGTCCCTGATCTTGCTGAAATTACAACTTAGCCCCTAAAACTTCTGTAATTGCAGTAAGGTCCCTAGATTTTTGGGAAATTACAATTTGGCCCCTATATTTGGAGAAATTTCATTGAGGTCCCTAGGGAGGTGGAGAAAGTGCTTTCCTAGCTAAATCAACCATTCTGGACACAACCGCGGATTTCGTTTTTTGAGATTCGAACCCAAAATTTCAGTGAAGTTTTTCGAAAGCTTAGAAGTTGTCTTATCTCCGGCATTTCAAGCATCCGCTATTGTTGTGGTGGAGTTTTTTTTTTTGAAAAGTCTCATTGGCAGAATCTACAGAAAGGAGATCAGCCGAGTCTACAAGCAGCCCTGCGGTTACAAGCAACTCTGGGCGTTGGACCCCCGTGTCCCACGCTAAGTTCGAGTAGAGAAGTTTGATGGTAGCAGCAACTTCGGCATGTGGAGATGTAAAGTTAAAGATATGCTTGTCCAGATGAACCTGCACTTCACTTTGGGAGACAAAGCAGATGACTTGGACGAGATAAAATGGGAGAAAGTGAATCTCCTGGCCTGCAGTTCCATCCGACTTTGCCTTGCAAAAGAGGAGAAATACGCCTTTACAGAATATGATACTGCGAAGGAGCTTTGGAAGGTGCTGGAAGACAAGTTCATGACAAAGAGCATTGAGAACCGGCTCTACTTGAAGAAGAGGTTGTTTCGTTTCGACTACAAGAAAGGTATTTCGATGAACGAACACCTAAACAATTTCAACAAAATTATTGCCGATTTGAAAAACTTGGATGTTCAAATTAATGATGAAGATAAAGCACTGTTATTGTTGAATTCCTTGCTTGACACATATGATCATCTCACCACCACTTTACTGTATGGTAAGAAAAGATCAAGTACGTTGATGTTTCAAATGCCTTGGTAAATAATGAGTTCAGAAGGAAAGATAAGTCTGTAAACAGGGATTCAGCATCAGAGGCATTGACAGTCAGAGGCAGGACGAATAATAGAAGATATACAGGGCAGGGAAAGTCTCGCTCAAAATCCAGAGGGAGATCATCAGATAGAAGATGTCTTGCAAAAGACGAGTGTGCTGCTTTTCACCCGAAGAGGCATTAGGCAAAAGATTGTCCCAATAAAGACAAGAAAGATGAAAACGTGAACGTTGCACGAGATGGAGATAATGGTGAAGGATCAGCCTTTACAATTTCATCACATGGCTAGTCTAATGAATAGATTCTAGATTCCAGATGTTCCTACCACATGTGTCCTAACAAGCAGTGGTTTTCGAGCTTACGAGAGTTCGATGGAGGAGTTATACTGATGAGCAATGACCAAGCTTGCCAAACAAAGGGAACTGGAACAATTCGACTGAAGATGCATGATGGAACAATCAGAATTCTCGAAGATGTTTGGTATGTACTAGATTTGACGAAGAATTTCATCTCAGTGGAAATTTTAGATTCCAAAGGTTACAGAGTAACTGTGGAAGGAGGAGTCCTCAAAGTTGTTAGAGGAGCATTTGTTGCAATGAAGGGAACTCGGAAAGGAAATTTATATTTCCTAGACGGCTTTACAGTCACAGGGAGAGTGGCTGTCTCCACCAGCTCAGAAGATGATGCATCAGACACTTCTAGACTTTCGCACATGCGCCTAGGACATGTCGGTGAGAAGGCTTTACAAGGGTTGGTAAAGCAAGGACTGTTGAAAGGCGCTAAAACAAGAAAGCTTGAGTTCTGCGAGCATTGTGTACTGGGCAAGCAAACAAGAATCAAGTTTGGTACTGCTATTCATTGTACCAAAGGGATTCTAGACTACGTTCACGCCAGTGTATGGGATCCTTCCAAGAATGCTTCTTTGGGAGGTAAACACTACTTTGTGTCGTTCATTGATGATTTCTCAAGAAGAGTATGGGTTTACACAATGAAACATAAAAATGAAGTATTAGACATCTTTCTTACATGGAAAAAAATGATTGAGACCCAGACAGACAGGAAGATTAAGAAGCTCAAATCTGACAATGGCGACGAATACATATCAGATCCCTTCTTTGAGGTTTGCCGGAATGAAGGGATAGTGAGACATTTCATAGTTAGTGGAACTCCACAACAAAATGGAGTTGCAGAACGCATGAACCGTACTTTGGTGGAGAAAGTCCGGTGTATGCTGTCACATTCAGGATTGAGCAAGGCATTTTGGAGAGAGGCACTGAACTATGCTCGTTATCTTGTTAATCGACTACTTGCTACAGCACTAGATGGCAAGACTCCCATGGAGGTATGGTCAGGAGCGCCAACTACTGATTATGATTAGTTACGTATCTTTGGATGTCCAGCTTATTTTCATGTTACAGAATCTAAATTGGATCCTAGAGCCAAGAAAGCTATATTCTTAGGCTTCAGTGACGGTGTTAAGGGATATAGACTCTGGTGCCCTGAATCAAAGAAAGTTGTCACTAAAAGAGACGTTACCTTTGATGAGTCTACAATGCTGAAGCAACCAAATCTTCAAGAAAATGATGAAGCATTGAAGAAGTTAGTGCAGGTGGAGTTTGAGACTCCAACAAAGACTGTTCAGACAGGCAACAATCCTGAAAAAGTTTCAATTGATAGCTCTGAAGAAGATTCTGAAGAGAGTTCAGATGAAAATAAAGATCTAGAGGCTCCACAACAGTCAGAATCCATTATAATCAGAAAAGAAAAAAGGGTTATTAAGCAACCCGATTGGATGACTGATATGGTGGCCTATGCACTTCCAATCATTGAAGACAATGTTCTTTGCACTTTCAAAGAAGCCGTGCAGAATGTAGAAAGTGTCAAATGGAAGGAGGCTATGGATGAAGAGATCGGGTCACTTCACAAGTCCAGACTTGGGAGTTGGTGCAACTTCCAAAAGGCAAGAAAGCAATTGGGTGTAAGTGGGTTTGCACCAAGAAAGAAGGCATCCCAGGCAGAACAACATCAGATTCAAAGCTAGATTGGTAGCTAAAGGCTATGCCCAGAAGGAAGGAATAGACTACAATGAGGTATTCTAACCTGTTGTGAAGCACACGTCTATTTGTATCTTGCTAGCTTTGGTTCCACAATTTGATCTCGAGCTCGCCCAATTCGATGTCAAAACTGCCTTCTTACATGGAGATCTTGAAGAGGAGATATACATGTCCCAACCAGATGGTTTCAAAGTTGCTGGAAAAGAGAATTGGGCCTGTAAGTTGAACAAATCGTTGTACGGGTTAAAGCAATCCCCAAGACAGTGGTACAAGTGATTTGATCGGTTCATGACGGAAAAGAAATACACAAGAAATTAGTACGATCATTGTGTATATTTTCGTAAGCTTTCCGATGGTTCCTTCATCTATTTGCTCTTATATATAGATGATATGCTGATTGCATCTAAGAGCAAGGTGGAGATTGATAAACTCAAGGCACAATTGGCAGGAGAGTTCGAAATGAAGGATCTTGGTGAAGCAAAGAAAATTCTTGGCATGGAGATCAAAAGAGAAAGGAAGAAGAGCACAATTTGTCTGACATAAACCCAGTATCTAAAAAAGGTATTAGACAGATTTGGCATAAATGGGAAAACAAAAGATGTGAGTACACCATTGGCCCCTCATTTCAAGCTTAGTGCTTCGATGTCTCCACGCACAGAAGAAGAACAGAAGCATATGGCACAGGTTCCATATGCAAATGCAGTTGGTGCATTAATGTATGTTGTGGTTTGTATAAGACCTGACATTTCACATGGTGTAAGTATAGTAAGCAAATATATGCATGATCCAGGAAAAGGTCATTGGCAGGCAGTGAAATGGATCTTAAGGTACTTACATGGCACAATTAATATGGGTTTGAAGTTCTAGAGAGATCATATACTCGAACAAAATTTGGTTGGATATGTGGACTCAGATTATGCTGGTGACTTGGACAAACGCCGGTCAACAACAGGGTATTTATTTACGCTTGCTAAAGAGTCGGTGAGTTAAAGGTCAATGCTTCAGTCAACGGTGGCTTTGTCTACTACAGAGGCAGAGTACATGGCAATGACAGAAGCCTTTAAGGAAGCTATTTGGCTACATGGGTTGATTAAGGACTTAGGTATTGTTCAGAAGCACGTTGAGGTGTATTGCAACAGTTAGAGTGCCATTTGTTTGGCAAAGAACCAAGTTCATCATTCTCGCACCAAGCACATTGATGTCCGTTTCCATTTCGTCCGAGAAATTGTGAATGAAGGGGATATTCTGCTTCAAAAAATTAGCACTGCAGATAATCCAGCCGATATGCTCACAAAAGTGGTTTCTGGGATCAAGTTCCAACATTGTTTGGACTTGGTCAACATCTCTCGGAACTGAGCACCTTCCGGTGCATGGCAGTGTTGATCGATCACTATGTTGGATAAAGAATCCTCGCCAAGGTGGAGATTTGTTAAAGATTGGCTTAGATTTGGCTCAACTTTTCTTTGCCAACAATGGCTGCTGATTGAAGAAAAAATTGAAGAAGCTAGACATTTTCAGCCGAGCTACTTATGGTAGGGTGGCTAATCTTGTTGGTTGTTGGTGGTTGCCATAAATGTTGTCGGTGGCTTGTTAAAGACTTTGGCCCTCCATTTCATCCATAAATGGTTAGTGAATGAGAAAGGGTCAGTGTGGTGAGTTGAAGAGAGAATACAGAGTAGAGAAAAAGAATTATAGAGTGTGTAATTCTTTGTTCCAAATATAGTGAAATCCGCTACCCATGGACGTAGGCGATTTGCCGAACCACGTAAATCTTTGTGTGTTCTTACTTATGTGCTTGTGTGTGATTGTTTTCTCCTTCCTAAGCATAACAGAGACTTGGTGGTCAAACATTTGCTTACCCAAAAGAGGTATTTGGGGACCACGAACCCCCCAAAGCTCCAAAAGATCCAAATAAACGAAACCTTCATATGTATTTCACCATAAGCCCTCCAAAAGTTTCAAGGCTGGCCCCTCAAAATTTTCAAAATTCTTGCACTGCCGGCCCTATAGAAAACTCCTTCTTTTGTCTCTAGGATGGTTATGTTATGGGCAAGAGGAGAGCCACCCAGCCTACCCACCATTGTGTAGTGTGACAACCCTCACCACTGATTAGTGCTAATCTATGATTAAGCATGTTAACTGACTGATTGACTGAAATTCTGACTGATTGATTGAGTATATTAGTTTAAATGCATGTCTATCTGTTTGACTGCTAAATTATCTGTTCATGTTTTATGTTTAAACTGCAAATTGAAGGCCTTATCGGCGGCCGAATCTGAAATTGATTAATGTTTTATGCTAATTGAAATTTATGTGAAATTATGGTATGTTTAATTGAAATTTGATTTGGTATGATTAAATTGGATTAAATAATGCTAATTTACGAGAATTGGACTTATTCACCAAATTGCCATGCTTAGTGGGCCACTTTCTCCAACACCTTGAGGCTTGAGTACACTTAGACATACCTTTTGCTCAGCCATTTTGAGAGACAAACCGACTAGAGAGAGGGAGAGTAGGAGAAAGCTTGATTTCATCTCAATTTGGCTTGGAAACTAGAAGAATTGGAGTATAATTGTGCAAATTGAGCTTGTACATCTTGCATTCTAGACCTAAGGTAGGACATTTACCTTCTTGTTGGTGAATTTAAGTTAGTTCTTGCATGGTTCATGACATATTGAAGAGTAGAGTCAAGAATTAGCTTAATATGTTGAATTTAGAGCTAAATCATGCATGCATGTGCACATCTTGAAATTTAAAGTTGTTTTCATGGGAATTCTTGCATGCATGTCCATATTATTGTTATAGTCCATGAATTCATCTTGATTTTGAAGGAATTGGCTCTTTGGAGCAAGTATTTGAAGCCTTGAAGTTGTTTAAATACATGCATGTTTGATTTCTCAAATTGATCTTTGAAACATGTCATATTGTGAGTTTCCAAGTGTTTTCCAGAAAATTAGCCCAAAAGGATGAATTTGATGCTTTAAAAGTTGGTTTTGAGTGAGGTTCAAATCTGGAAATTCCAGATTTTGGACTCACGCTCGAGCGGGTAACTCCACGCTCGAGCGTACACATTGAATTCATGCATTCCGCTCGAGCGGGAAAAGTGACGCTCGAGCGGGAAATGCGTGTATCCAGTACTTTGCATGTGTTTACAGTCCGCTCGATCGGGGGAATGCACGCTCGAACGAGGTTTTGTGTCTCACGCTCGAGCGGAGGTCAAGCGCCCGTCGAGCGTGAATTTCGTGCATCCCGTACTTTTGCCATGTTTTACAGTACGCTCGAGCGAGGAAAGTGACACTCAAGCGGGGATCCTTTGTCTGCATGTCCGCTCGAGCGTAGAAAGCCACGCTCGAGCGGGACCCCTGTTTTCTGAAAATTTTGAAAAGTGTTTAAAAGTGCATCTTTGTATCCTTATTCCATCCTAGGCATTCTTAGGCATAGTTTAAGGCATCTTAATGAGGATAATGCTATAGAACCACACCGAGTCAAGTTAGAGACTAAGTTATTGTTTCCCAAACGAGCAACTTAGTGTGTGTTCATCCTGTAACTGTGTAGGATTGGCATCCGAGGAAGCTCACTAGCCTATCTGTAGCCCAGAACTCTGTGTGTAACAATGTTGTAAAGATATGTTCAATTGAGATTATTTTCTGAGCAAATGACTGTACTGCTTTATGAAATGACACTGTTTACTGAATGAATGTTTGTCCTATTTGTGAACTGTATTCGTGACATCCATAGCAATTTACTGTTACTGAACTGTTATTACTACTGTTACAGAGATCTCTGTCGGTTCCCATGTTGGAACCACTACTGTTTACTGATATGATGGCCATCAACTGACTGTTCGGTCTGTTAAGACCTACTGTACTGTTTGCTATTGGATGTACCACTTATGACTGCTATGATCGAATAATTGATATGCTATTCAAATGACTGTTTTAAATACTGGAAGGACATTCATTCTTAACCTCTTTACGCATATGTTATTCACTGGGCGTTAGCTCACTGTTTATATATATATGTAGGTGTCCAGGCACCGGATCAGAGCTAGGAGCGTTAGGTTAAACTTCCTTTTTGTCAAGCCAACCACTGTGCCTCACTGAGAGGTTCCCAATCCTTCAAGCTAGGGCTTTTTGGGGTGTTTTAAATTTTTCCTTTTTGTATCTGTTTTGTAATACTGTATAGACTGGATGATATTTGTACTGTACTGTTATGGTAGGGATTTGGTCCCTAACCTGAATGCCTGTAAATGACGTATGTACATACTGTTTTGTTATTAGAATGTGAATATGTATGAAAAGTCTTTTTGCATACAGACTGTCACAGCTCATTGGACATCTTTTATTACTGTTTTGGCTTCCGCCAGCCCCTGTACTTTGTATTACTGTTTTACTGTCAAGCAGGCCTTCGGTAATCACGGATTATTGGCCGGTTACGGTACTAAACCCATAGGAGCGGGTTTGGGTCGTGACATGTAGCCCATCACCATTGAACCTTATAATATATATATATATATATATATTAATATAATAATAATAATAATAATAATAATAAGACTAAAATCTACATGATGACTACACCAGTTATGGACTTCAGTTGTCCTAGCAGCGGGCAGTTGCATATATAGAACAAGTTTGTAGCTAGAATAAAAATAAAATAAATAAATAAAAAACGATAACATCACTACAAGAAATTAAGGTTTTAATGACAAATTTTTAGGGATAAAAATAATTTTTCTGTAAAAATTATACTTTTAGAGACAAAATGAAAGAATTTTAAAAGAAATAAAATTTAATCATATTATTATATTTTTAAGACAACTATTTAGTTTCAAAAGGTTAATGACTTTTTGCCAACAATTTTGATTCGTCCCCAATAAACACAACTCATGCATTATTTTATTTTATTTTCATTCTTTCAAGTTCAATAGTAGGGATTTCATTTCCTTTTCCACACCGCTGTCTCTCTCGCTCTCCCTCCATCGAAGCCCTAATTTCATTGTTCTCGGTGGTTTGTTGATTTCAATCCCTAATCTCAGAGACTCCTCGACAGCGATTTCGGTATCCAAGTTTGATCGATTAATCGATTATTCATTTGAGCTAAATTGTGTACGAAATCGATGATGTTTTTATGTCTTCGATTCATTCGTTTTTAGTTTATTTCTTGTAAATTTATAGTTGTGAAAATCTGTTGTTTGTTGTGATTCACATAGATCAATTGTAAATTTTAGATTCCTTTTTGTTTTCATTTTGATACACAAATCTTTGAACTTGATGTTTTTTTATTATTATTTGTTTGTTTCGGCATGACATTGATTCGAGAGATTGTGTTTCTTCAACTTGTTTGCTCGGAACTTGTATTGTTTGGTTTCAATTTATACTTGAATTTGGTTTTCTGAACATTAGGATCTATTGTTGTAGTATTGAAAGAAAATGAAGGCAAATTTGACATGGTTCTGTGGATATTCTTTTTCTAATTATATTAGAGAACAAATTTTTTAGTTCTAAGTGACATGGTTCTGTTTTTAGATCAACTTTTACTCAAATTTATCCGACAATCAACTTTGACATGGTTCTATTTTTAGATTAACTTTTACTCAAATTTAGGGGGAGAGGGGGGGGGAATCCTAATGAAATGAAGGCGAATTTGACATGTTTCAAATCCAAAACCATAATTTGCTCCTAGTAGAAACGGAGGGTTATTACACATCGCAACAAAATTACACTAGTTTAGATACCCATGTTGAGTAGTCCTACTCTTTTTTGGTTACCATGGATCATAATGCAAGTAGTGATTAGTATATATTAGCCAGTGCTATTTGTGAATCAGTCTCTTTGGCAAAGTGTTACTGGTGTGGCTATCTTGCACTATTCAAATTCAAAAGGAAAGGTAGTTGGTTCCCTCCCTGATCCACCGAATGATGTATATGACACATCATTTTTGCTGAACCAGGCAATTTCCATCAGGTTTGTTCCCGTTCCCTTGTTTCTTTTGATATTTATTAACTTCTATGTCTTTTTAAATTGGGAATAAGAATGTACGAGTGTGGGCAGTTTAAATGACAGCAATCCGAGAGAAATAACTGAGTGTTCTTATCTAAGATGCTTCTGTCATGTGAAGCAAAACCAATGAAGGCACCACTGAAAAGTGATTAACGTACCAAAAGACAGTAGGAAGGTCCCAAAAAAATATGGGCCTCCTAGACAGTGAGAATAGCCTATTCTTCTGACAAAGCATATGTCCCAACATAGAGCTAATGCCCTAAAAGGGATTCATGTACATGACTCCAAGCAGTTAGAACAGGAAAACCATATATTATTGAATTATTTTATTGCAATCAGAATAGGGGAAAAAAAAATCATTGCAAAAAAAAAAAAAAAAAAGAACTATTAAAAATATGTTCTATCACCTTTAATTTTTTTTTTCTCCTTTATCATTTTAGTTATCATATCCGGATTAAAATAAATAAAAACAACCCCACATCACCTAATTTCTCTCTGATTGACATCGAGAATAAGCCTCTTCAGGTAAATACATGTTGGCACATCACCTCCAACAACATTAGAAGACATAATTCTAGAGTAAAAAGATGTTGTATTGAGTATTTGCATTAGCTTGTGATAGTTATATTTCTACCATCCCTTTTTTCGACCACACATGGTTTTGGACTGATGGTTCTTATCTTAACAAAATCAGACAACCAGTAAAGAAAAGGGAAAAACAAGATAAACTGAAAATTTTCCCTAAAGGAAACCTTAGTTCCAAGCTTTGCTACACGGACTTAGGTGCGGATATCGTGTGCGGGTGCGTATCTAGAGGTTGGACATTTCAAAATTAAAATTGAAGATACGTGGATATGGATCTAAATTTGGATACAGGTACGAGAATACGTTAAATAATTATTTTTTAAAATATATTTATTATATGAAGATGAGTTAAAAAAAGTTAAGGAACAACAAATTTTGTTTAAAAAAATAACAAATAAAATATAAATACTAAATAAAAATTATTTTAGACATAAAAATTATATCATTTATGATATATATTATATATATCATTTATAAATAGAAAGCAGAGAAAGAGAACAGAGAGGAAGAGAAGACAGAGTCAAAGAAGAAAGGAGAGAGAAAAAGAGAAGAAGAAAATAGAAGAGAGAGAGAGAGAGAGAGAGAGACCAAAGGGGAATCGAAGCTCTAGGGTCATTTTCTGGGTGGAATCGACTTTGAGATGTTAGTTTTCAGATCTCCTTCGATTGGGTCTAGTTCGCGACTAGGGTTCGCGCTTCGATCTTGCTTCGCAAAGGTGAGTTTCAGCCCTCTCTCTCTCTCTCTCAACAACCCTTCTTCTTTCTCCTCTCTTGTCAGTTGTGTCCGAGAAAACCATGCCAAATCTAACACATATCTCACACCCGCACCCGTATCATGTCGTATTGACATGGGTACTCTGCTCTAAACTGGTGAGTCCATGTAACACAAGTTGCAAGAAACTAATTGAAAAGCCCAGCCCACATTTCTCCTTAAAACCCAAGTATTAAGGAAAGGGAAACTAAAGCCTTATAACTAGCACAGATGGGCAACTTCAGGCGATGTGGGACACAATCCAACAAAACTCCTATTGAAGGTAACGTTTTCACTCCAAGACTGTGATTTCACAATTCAAAATCGAAATCTTATCAAAATCTCAAGCTCGCCGAGATAGAATTGGGTTCAACTGGAATGGAACCACTTAAACATATGAATCCCAATTAAAAAAATATCAAAGTAAAAGAAAATCTGTAGAGAAGAAATGTGTATCTTAGATTTTGGCTTTCCACTTACAGATAGGGGTAAAACCATATATTATTGGAGATAAACAGTGACTTTTGCAATGATAATTTATTATTGTTAGGTTTTTGTTATTGGCAATCTCATTTGACACAACTCCTTTCAATCGTAATTTTATTCAATCTTTTATTTCAGTGAGGCTATGAGTTTTAGATGTGAATTCAACCTGAATTGTACCCTTGCAGAGAAGTTTGTGATGTTAATTCTTTCATGTTTGCCACTTCGCTGACTATGTCGGGGATCGAGGGGCAGCACCCCAGAAGCAAAAAGCAAAATTGCAGTCGAAGTTGTTTAGTCACTCGAGCTGGAATTCCTGCGCTCGAGCGGAGATCGCGACCTTTCAGAAGTTTCACTCGTCTACAAAAGTACTGGGAGTTTCCACTCGAGCAGCCATTCCTGTGGTCGATCGTAGATCCACTCGAGCGGTTATTCTTGCGCTCAAGCGAAGATCGCAGATCTGTTTTCTATAAATATGTGTTTTAGTCCAATTTTAGGGTACAGCTTCTAGATCTTATTCTTGGGCATTAGGATTTTCATCTGGGGCTTCTTTGCTTGTTTCCTTTGATATTTGTAAGAGTTTAATCATGAATTGAGTGGATTATATCAAAGGGTTTGTTTGTTTTATTTATTCAATACAAAAGAAAGAGTTGTTCTTCGGTGGATTTCGTGGAATTTGGGCCTACAGCTTTAGTGGATTCTAGAGTGGCTCATCGTCGTGGATTCGACATCGACGCTGCGGATTCAACGTTGGGCAAGACAATTCCGAGGTGAAGACGAGGCTAGAAGAGGCACATAGGGATCGGTTCGATTCGGGCGTGGATTTGTTAGGTAATTGAGAGTACACTTGTGTAATTCCTTTATGTCTTCTTAGTGGATTGTTTTGTTACTTTTGCCCATGATTTTTTATCACAATTGGAGACGCTCCAATTATGGTTTTTTCACGTAAAATCGTTGTGTTAATTGGTCTTTAATTGTTTGATTAGGATTGCGATTTATTGCTTAAAATTGATACATAATCACAAATCAATATTTAGGGGATTTCTAGATTTTTCAATTATGTTTATGTCTAACAGACAAGAAATGTATACATTTAACATAAATATTACAACAAAAAAACAAAAATATTTCTTGCAAGATATTTATATTATATGTATGTGTATTGCATAAACGCTCGCCTAGGTGCTCCCAAGCTTAGACTCTTCTATGTGTCTCCTCCATTGTGCCTTACTTTGTACAACTAAGAAGGAAACTTTAGTTCAAAAACTTTAAAAGATGATGAAAAAAAGAAAGAGAAAATGAAAAAAAGTATCTACAAGGAAAGATACTCATGCCCCGTTTGGGGAGAAGCTTTTTGTCTAAAATAGTCAAAAGGCCACAAAAAAGTCAAAAAGCCTAAATGTCACATCTTATGCATACTCGAAAGCATATTGTGCAATGCGTTCTGAGCACAACTTTGTAATCACCTATCAAGGAGTGGTATCAGACAATACTTCTGAAGCATAAAATAAAAAGAAGTAATGTGATCATATGTAGCTCATCAAAAAAACAAGTTAAAATGACACACAAACATAAATGATTCTCATTTTGCAATTAAAAAAAGTACCTCTAAATGGACATGGCTGCATTAAGCCAAACATGAACTTGCCTCATGCACAGAACAAACATCAATTAAATCAGTAATTTCACTACATTTATGGTTGTTCTCTCCAGGAATAAATAGAAGGTTGACAATCCATGATAGCTTAAACCCTAAGAAATGGGTGTTTGGTAGAGCTTATAAGCTACTTATTTCAGCTTTTAGCTTAATTTAAGCTAAAACATTGTGTTTGATACAGCTTAACTCATCAGATTATAGCTTAAATTAAGTAGAAAAATAGTTTTTCCATGAAGTGGCTTGGGGGGTGCTCAGCAGATTATAGCTTAAGCGGGAAGTTGGTTTGGAGGGGCAAAATTACTTAAATGCCCCTCATCAAATTCCGGAATTACCAAATACCCCTTATATAAACCACATTTTCACACTGATCACTCTGTGAGAGAGAGAGAAAGAGAGGCGATTTCCGGCGAGGGTTGCGGTTTCTGACGTTTCTGGTATCCAAATACCACGTCTCTTCTCTCTCTCTCTCTCCCTTTCGATCGACCTTTCACCGTCGCTTTCACAATTGAGGGCAAAACCCTAATCGTCGCGATCGATCTCAAACCCTAGAGTCGAAACCCTAGCGTCGTCGATGACATCTGAAACCCTAGCGCGATCAATCTCAAACCCTAGCACGATCAATCTCAAACCCTACATCCGTCGGTGACGATCTGAAACCCTAGCGCGATCGATCTCTTCTCTCTTTTCTGCGATCGCTTTCTTCGCGATCTCTTCTCCGGTGGAGAAGAAAGAGACAGCCTCCGGTGATAATGGCGTTGCTCTCTCAACAGCTCTCTTTCTGCTCTCGTCGCCGTTGTGCCTGCCGGTTGTGCCTACCGATGCTAGGGTTTTCTAGATCAATCTCTCTTCTTCTTTTTTTCTTTTTCTTTTTTTGTGGAGGTTTTCTGTGTTTTTTAATAAAAAAAATAATAATTAATGAATAAAAAATAATAATTGATGTTAATTAAGCCATTAATTGTCAACTAATTAATTTATAATGAAAAAATGAAATAATTTTATGCTAATTGATAATTTTAGTATTAATTAATAGTAATTAATTCATTAATTGACACTAATTAATTTGCAATGAAAAAATGAAAAAATTATACTAATTGATACTATTATTAATTTTAGTATTAATTGAATATAATTAAACCATTAATTGACACCTAATTCATTTATAATGAAAAAATGAAAAAAATTATACTAATTGATACTATTAATAATTTTAGTATTAATTGATGCTAATTAAGCCATTAATTGACACTAATTAATTTGTAATGAAAAAATGAAAAAAAATTATACTAATTGATACTATTAATAATTTTAGTATTAATTGATGGTAATTAAGCCATTAATTGACACCTAATTCATTTATAATGAAAAAATGAAAAAAAAAATTATACTAATTGATACTATTAATAATTTTAGTATTAGTTGATGGTAATTAAGCTATTAATTGACACTAATTAATTTGAAATGAAAAAATGAAAAAAAAAATTATACTAATTGATACTATTATTAATTTTAGTATTAATTGATGGTAATTAAGCCATTAATTGACACCTAATTCATTTATAATGAAAAAATGAAAAAAATTATACTAATTGATACTATTAATAATTTTAGTATTAATTGATGCTAATTAAGCCATTAATTGGCACTAATTAATTTGTAATGAAAAATGAAAAAAAATTATACTAATTGATACTATTATTAATTTTAGTATTAATTGATGGTAATTAAGCCATTAATTGACACCTAATTCATTTATAATGAAAAAATGAAAAAAATTATACTAATTGATACTATTAATAATTTAGTATTAATTGATGCTAATTAAGCCATTAATTGACACTAATTAATTTGTAATGAAAAAATGAAAAAATTTATACTAATTGATACTATTATTAATTTTAGTATTAATTGATGCTAATTATATTAACTTTTGTATTACTAATTATATTAACTTTTATTAGTGAAATAATTTTTTTAGAATTAAAACTGAAAAAAATGACAAAATAATTATTTTTATATCATATAAGGGCAAGAAGGACAATTATACAGTAAAAAGTTATTTTACAGCTTCTTAACGAAACACTACTCTGCTGCTTAAATCTATAATCTCATAGCTGCACCAAACAGGTTAACAGCTTATGTTCACAGCTATAAGCCATAATCTGTTAAACTATAATCTATAATCACTTTTCCATAGTTTTACCAAACGGGGCCGAAGGACGGACACTTCTAATAAGGTTGTGTGTCCATGTCGAACACTAATACACATCAAATACTTCCCAACACGGTTGAATGTTACCAAGAACGCAGATCATGTTAGTACGAGGAACTAGAATGGAAACGTGGCACGCCACATGCTCTAAATATAATACAATTAGGGTGCTTCTTACTTTAACATTCACTATATTATAGTTTTTTTTTTTTTTTTTCAAATTAATCGTCCAACAACACAATTCTATGAGTATTATGACCCATTATTTTACATTTTGCAAATCCAAAACTCCATTCCATCTAGACTTTAATTCATTATATTTGATTTTTTCCTATTAAGGAAAACTTTTAACAAGAAACATATAAAAGAAAATATGAGATCATTTTGATCGTCAAAATTCAGCGTTTTGGAATGAAAGTGTACCACATATCTGAACATGCATTCTGTGGGTGTTGATTTCCGACCACACAACCAAAAGGGAGAACTCAGCTGGAGAGCACTGGCAGAATAGATTAAACCCGAACAACCTATCACAGAAATATAAGAATCCCGCGGTGGTTCGTCCACTCGGAGGCACTCCGACGATCAAGTCAATAAAATATCTCTCAAAGATAACCAATAGTGCTTAACTCACTAGATAGAGCATAAAAGACATACCTTAAACCCATGGGGGTGCCTCCCTTTTATAGCCAACACAATCCTAGTCCCAATAAAAGCCTAGCTCTAATTGACTTAAGATTACTGCTAATCTTGGACTCCCAGTAGGATTAAGATAAACTCTCTAAGAGTCTTTTATTTACCCAAACTGAAGTCTTCTCCCATTCTAGGACTCTTGTCCCTTATCCCGGATTCTGGTATTCTGGAAGATAACCTCGGCCTAGCCGAGATCATCTCAGCATCATGACCAGGACACGTGGCACCCCGGCTGGCACTTCGGTGACACCTCGGCCACGTGTCGTCATTCAAAATTTATGTCCCCACAATTGCCCCCTAGGTTCTATTACCTCGGCATCCTGAGGTGATGGAACCTATATCATTTCTTCATTTAGCACATCGGCTAAGCTCACTCCATTATTCATTATCGAGATCAGAACTCGTCGGCTTAATATGACCAAGACCTATATTCTGCTTTCATCAATGCTTTCGAACCAACAACCAAGTTCGTTCAAGTTTCTCAGCTGAAACCGTCTTCCTAGCTGAGGTATTTGCTTCATTAAATCAAGAACTCCAATAGTTTCATCACGCGTATGAGCTGGCACGCACAGTATTTCAACTATTTCTGCCACGCATCCTTCCCCTACTGGACCGTACCTGATACGCGCCATCAAGTCGCATCACTTTTGCGTGCACCGTCTGACAAGCACATCATCCAAGGCACCATAATTGCCATTTTTCCGCCATTTCATGCGTTTGATCAAAATCAACTCTCTCTCCGTCTTTTCACTTCTACATCTTCGTTCTTATTCAAACTTTCTCTCTCAAATCCTCCATTGCTGCTTTTGCGAAGCTTTCTGCAACCAGTTTCTCTCTCTCCCTCTGGTGAGGCTTTCGTTGCACTTCTTTGCTTACTAACACCGTCTGACACCGGTGTACTTCACACCGGCCTTTTTGTAATCTAAGCAATCATTCTTCAATGTTAGGCCGAAGTGCCTTCTTTCATTTTCTGAATGCATTCTTTAATTTTTTCTTTCAACGTGGTTGTATGTGTCTTCTTTTTACTCTTGTATGATTCTATACTTAGAATAATTTGCATGTCTTCAAAATACGCCTTAACTGTGCAATCTCCTTGAGGTGTAACACCTCGGTTGTACCCACTAATCGGTTTACCTCGGCTTTGACCTAACACTTGAAAATATTTATCATAATATTTCCATAAGTGTTACTCACAACTTGCCACTTTACTCAAGTCCTCTGTCTTCTATTATTGCAGCATAATCTTGGTTTAACGTTAACTTGTAAACTTTTCTCAAAATTTCAACAAGTGTTAAACCATCTTCTTTTAACATAACCTCGGCTTAACTTCAACTTGTAAATTTTTCTCAAAATTTCAACAAATGTTAAATATGACCTCGATTTAACTTTAACTTGTAAATTTTTCTTAAAATTTCAACAAGTGTTAAACATGTCCTCGGTTTAACTTCAACTTGTAAATTTTTCTTAAAATTTCAACAAGTGTTAAACCAATCTTCCTTTAACATATCCTCGGCTCAACTTCAACTTGTAAATTTTTCTCAAAATTTCAACAAGTGTTAAACCAATTTTAGCTTGTAAATTCCAACTCCCAAGCATCATTCTCTAGCCATCTGCCCCCTAATGTGAACTTGAGTTTCACTTGGGTTCTCATTAAGGATGTGGCTTTTGATTTTGTCGCCGAGGTCAGATTCAAACAAAGATTGGCCGAGGTTACCAGCCTTAGTCGCTTTGTTAATCTGACTGGTATGCACTTGACTCTAATCTGTGTCTTGATTTTGCCTTTTGCCGATGTGATAAGTCCAGGTTAACCCAACTTAGTTCAACTCTATTATATGCAAGTAAAGTTTCTACTCTGCCATATAATAAGTTTAAGTTATTCGTCATGTTTCGCTTAGAAACATCGCCAACTTAGCTCAACTCTATTATATGCAAGTAAAGTTTCTACTCTGCTGTAATAAGTCTAAGTTATTCATCATGTTTCGCTTAGAAACATCGCCAACTTAGTTCAACTCTATTATATGCAAGTAAAGTTTCTACTCTGCCATATAATAAGTCTAAGTTATTCGTCATGTTTCAATCAGAAACATCGCCAAGTATTTGGTCAGTCATACTTCACTGTCTTCAAGACGATATGCCCCATTGCCCAATACCGTGGTGATTCTATAGGGTCCCTCCTAATTTGGGCCAAGCTTGCCCTCTCTGGGATCCTTCTTGTTGCCGACGACCGTTCTCAGGACGAGGTCACCAACTTGGAACTCTCATGGGTTGACCTTCTTATTATAAGCTCTAGCAAGCTGCTGCTGGTATGCCCAGCTGAATTGTTGTTTTCTCCCTTCTCTCTTCTAGCAGATTCAGATCTCGGGCCAAGAGTGCCTCATTGGTCCCGTTGTCTACTCCCTGGGTTCTAATCCCTGGGATGCTGACCTCCAGTTGAATGACTGCTTCTGTGCCATAAGCCATGGCAAATGGGGACTCCCCAGTTGATCTTCTCGGCGTAGTCCGATATGCCCAGAGTACATTGGGCAACTCTTCCTCGACCAAGCCCAAGCCGAGAAGAAAGAAGCTCTCTTCGTCCCCTTGCTGGACAAGGATTTTCTTCAGGGCTTCTTCACTCTTCTCGGCTGGCTCTTTGCCGACGTCCTCCAGGACTTCCATGTCCTCTTTCTCTATCTCTGCTTGTTGAATCCTTCGTTACCTCGGCTTCGCTTCGGCGAACCGTTTCTTTTCTCTTGTTTGGACGCCTTTGTCCCCGGCGTGTCTTCCTCGGCTCTGGCATATTTCTCAATTCTAGCCATGAGTTCCTCCATACTTTTTGGCAATGTATTTGCCAATGACTTTCGAAGTGGACAATCATCTTTCAGGCCGTTCTTGAAAGACATGACCGCCACCTCTTAGTTGCACTCAGGTATTCGGTTGAACACCTCATAATACCTTTTGGCATAGGTGTAACAAGCCCGCGGGGGACCTCGCTACAGCTCGGACTCGATTTGTGTCACGGTTCTTAATCTCGAACCAAAGAGTCCAAATCCGGCAAATCGTTTTGGAAAACAGATTTTTGAAAGAAGTGCCAAACATGGACTGCTTTGCCAGATACAGAGTCGCCACCTAAATATTTTATTTTGGGAAATTTAGGAAACCCTGACTCGGTGCCAAAGGCCACGTGTCCGTCATCACCAAAGTTGCCTCGGCTCGGGAACTTGGGTACGATTGGGGAAGGTCACTTCGTGAGCACCCCCGCTCGCCCGGTCAAAGACCGGCCTCTACTAACCATGATATCTATTTTTGAAAACATTGTGTGTTCTTATTCCGGTTATTAGCCTAGATTACTATGTGATGCGCTCAGCATATAAGTATAGACTGGATCGCCTGAATTGGAACAAAACATTTCATGTTTGTTTGTTTGAAAATGGTTTGATGGTGCTACCCGCAGGTAGGCTAAGACGTGGATTTGCCACCCTTAGGTGGGCTTAGGAAACATGATTTTGCCACTATCTAGTGGGCTTAAAACAAACATTTGATGAATTGTCCCAATTCAAGTAACACAACCTCCACCCACAGGCATTCAAGGCAGTTATATCACATAAGCACATAGCCTCATGGCAAGCATGCTATTCATGGCAGCACTCACACGCGTGCAAGGATGCTAAAGCATAAAACTCACCGAGTACTCCAAGCCAAAACAGAAACTGATTAGAAATCATGCATGATCCTAAATACACAGAAATGCCTAATGCAACACATGCAAAAATGCAACTATAGCAGGCTCGGCTATTCTAAACATGGCATATGGAATGCTACGACTAACACGTATTCAAATTGGAATTGAAATACAAATGCAGTTTGTATGATGCGCCGAGCCCGGTGCGTGCAAAACAGATGAATGATGCAAACATGCTGTCATACTGTATGCTAATTGAAATATGCCCTATATCTAACCATCATAAGCGGGTAAATAAAAGGGGAGAAAGACGTGGGGTTGGAAGACATGCATCACACTCACCCACACTTATTACAATTATGCCCTCGCACAGAGGGTCCGAATAAATAATACAGTCCGAATGAAAGAATAATACAGTCCGAAATATACAGTCCGAATAATATACAAATTCCTGATTAATCAACAAATTAAACTAAGAAAGCTGTAGACTGGCATGCAAGCCAGGAGCTGCCTCGACTCTGATGAATGATGTATGCTGGGCTGCCTTGCGCGGAAATCCACTGGGATGCCCAAATTAGCCTCCGTTTGCAATGTTTCTCGAAGTGCGTGCCCGACTCCGAAAAGTTGCTGATTCTTGACATGCTGCAACAGAGAGCAAGAAAGGGGCATAGCAATGTATTTCACAGATATATGCATGCCTCGATCCTCGTGCCACCAATCACGCGTCTCGATGCATGATGGTCGAGGAGCCGATTTGCACAACTCAATATAGGATGAATGCAGATGAATGCTACAACAAAACCTAACTCCATCATGGGTAATCCGGAGTGTCGGTGACTGGGGAATTGAGACTCGGTCCGTCGCTCGGAGTACGAAACGTGCCTCGTTTCCCGTGCCCGGGCTAACTCCTATCCCGAACACGATGCAATATGCGTGACATGCATGAAATGCAGCTAATATGCAATCCTAGCATGCATAATGCTATGAAAATGAGATGCCTCGAAATGCGTGTACGCGGGCGCGCAAACCGAGGCGATGATCCTAAGGCATGAAAAGGCATACGCAATGCAAATTGGACTTACACTAACACGAGTGGACCTCAGCCACACTCACATAGGAGGCCGATGGATGAAAATGAAGCGTCTCGAAATGCATGCACACGGGCACGCAAACCGAGAAAATGGCCCTAAGGCATGAAATGGCCTGAAATATGATATACAATGAGACTAAAATGAGATGTCTCGAAATGCGTGCCCACGGGCACGCAAACCGAGAAAATGGCATACGAAATGCAACAGGACTATAATGAGATACAGAATGCAGAATGGGCTTACACTAACATGAGTGAGCCTCAGCCACACTCACATAAGAGGCCGATAGATGAAAATGAAGTGCCTCGAAATGCGTGCACACGGGCGTGCAAACCGAGGCAATGGCATACGCGATGCGATGAGACTAAAATGACATACAGAATGCAAAATGGACTAACACTGACATGAGTGAGCCTCAGCCACACTCACATAAGAGGCCGTTGGATGAAAATGAAGCGCCTCGAAATGCATGCACATGGGCACGCAAACCGAAGCAATGGCATTTAGGCATGAAATGACATAGAAAATGATATGCAAACATGCCAATGGAATTTCAGCACTGAAATATGGGGAAAACAGTCCCGAAAGATGGCGAAACGACACCAAATGCAAGGAATGGTCCCGAAATGCAAATTTAGGCACCCGAAATGGCCTATAGCTATGCAATGCATGCACAATATGGACATGGAATGAAAATACAGTAGCAAGGCAGCCCCAAGACAAGCATTTTTCAGTCATAAAAAGGGCTAAACAGCAAGCACACATAGGATTAGGCAAGTATGCAAAAATGGCCCCGCAAGAGGGGTATTGAAGCAAGTGATACATGCGATGCCCAAATGGAAAAGTACCCTTCTACAACACTGATGAGGGACTAAAAATATGAACATTTACAGTAGATGACATCATCCAACTCAGTATGAAAACATGCTAAAAATGTCATGTAAGAACTAGGATACACAAGGCTATAACATGAGGTACCCCAAACATTCATCAAACCAGCAAAGACCCTTAATGAAATATGTCAAGAAGATCAAAATATGACTCTTTCCAGTTATGATGATGGCCGAAAACAGAAGCTAGATAAACTTAAAAAAGCATGCAAAAATGGGGGTCAAAGAGAGGTATAATGACAAGTATAACATGGAGACCCCCAACAAGGTTGATCCCTTCTACAATGTTGTAGAGGGACACAAAATAAGCTTACTCACAGTTCATTACATGCTCCAAAACAGACTACATGTAGGTCAAACAAATCATGCAAATTTACGATAAATATGAGAGATTATGAAGCAAGTGCATGATAGAGAGGTCAAACAGGGTTGAGCCCTTCTTGAATGTTGAAGAGGAGCTCAAAATAGGCCCACTCACAGTTTACATTATGTTCGAAAACAGATCACTCATAGGCTAGAAGAAGCATGCAAAATATTGACATACAAGATGATATTGAAGCAAGTGCAGCATAGAGGGCTCAAACAGGGTTGATCCCTTGAACAAACATGAAGAATAGCTCAAAATAGACCTAGTTTCAGTTAAGGTCGGAGCCCAAAACAGTAAGAAAGTAGGCTTAAGAAATGAAGCAAGAAAATGCTACAAAAGAGGGGAAATCTACTTACCCTTGAAGACCAATACTTTTGTTGCTTCTTGGATCAGATTTGATGACTCTAAGCTGCTGGAATCCCTTCCTTTGCTGCTGGAATGGAGTGGTGAGGGTAGAGCTTGAAGATGATGAAGAAATGGCACCAAAACTTGAAGGAAATGAAGTTGTATGTATGTATATGCTCCAACCAATGCTTGTAATCTCTTCTCTTGAGTTGGGAGGACACCAATGTAGACAAGAGAGGGAGAGAGGAATCCTTGGCCAAATGGAGGGAAATGAGCTCTTATTTCCCTCCAAAAGGTTCCCCCGGATCAGATATTTTTGGGGGAAAACCAAGATACAGCTAGAATAAACTCACACTGAGGAAGCAGGCCGGCTAGGCACTTTTGCTGCTGGTGGCCGGCCGGCCACCCCCCATGGCCGGCCGGCTAGGGGTCAAAAGGGTCAATGAAATTTTCTGGCCGGCCACCAAGGATTGGTGTCCTCCCATGTGTGTACAACAAGACCCTATGGTTGGAAATTGGCAACTCTGAAACAAGAGAGACAACAAGCCACTTTTAGAAGGGGTTCAAAAGGGTCAATTAGAGTTACTGGCCGGCCATGTGTTTTTAGGATCCTCCCATGTGTGTACAACACAAATATGTGGTTTTGGCTTGAAGAAAATGGCCCTAGGGTGTTCAACATTAGCCCGGAAGTGAGAAAAACGGGCGTCGGAGGGCGCCGGAAGAGCATAACTGGTTGCTGAGACAATTGCTGGCCTCCCACCCTTCAGTGATCTTCCTGGTGATAAAACAGAGGTACCTGCCAAAAATGAACAAAAACCGATGCAAAACGAATGCTCGGGGGCCAAAACGCGCAGTTCGGGATCCCGAAAATAGGCCGTTAAGCACCGAAAGTGGCATTCGGCCACGAAGTGGGTATCTAAGACCCCAGTGTCCTTCGAAAGGGAGTAAATGAGATGCATGCCAAAAACCGGAGGAATCGGAGATGGTTGGGTGGTCCCGAACCGAGGCACACGGCCTAACGGCTCCGAAGACCGGGAACCGGGCTCCGAAATGGGCAAAATGGCCTACGGCCACGAAATGTAGCCCACGGCCACTGAGAGATGGTCTACGGGACCTCTCCCTCCCCTCAGGAAAGAAAACAGAGAAAACCGAGCCTGGTTCGCAAACCGAGACAAGGCACAGAAGAGGGTTCGGGAGTCCGGAGGCAGGGCTCACGGCCGCAACTCTGAGACTTCTGAACGAGCACAATATGCAACATCACCGAGCGCTCAATCGGTGACGTCTGAGTCTTAAGGTCGGTCAAAAATGGGGTGTCTACAGTTGCCCCTCTTTGACAGAACTCGAAGTCACAAGTGACGGGAGTGAATGTCAAAGCCCAGAGACGACCCATTTTTGACAAGGCCGAAGACTTAGACAATCATACAAGATGAACAGAGATATGTGCCCGCAGGCGTGCCCGCAGGCAAAGGGGGCAAAATGCAAAGTGATATGCACAGGATCAGATGTAATTCAATGGTCATGCAAGTGCAGCAAGCTGTAATGAAGCAAGTATTCGCAAATAGATGCAACAGTTTTAAGCAAGAATGCAAAGCAACAACTACATTTCATGCAGTTAGGAATGCGGAGAATTATTCAATTCTCGTCGCGTCTCACACGGAGAAGATACGATACCTGCACGATTCGTCTGGTCGCACCAGGCTCAAATGAACCGTACATACAATATCGTGCCTGCAAAAAGGGAGAAACTCAACAAGAACAATATGCTAACAACATATATTCAATGTGATTCCTGTGATTCCGAAAGTTTGACACACGCGGTGTCGGCGAGTGAATGCGTAAAGCAGTGTGATACAGGTAAGATGCGCAAGATAGCACGATAAAATGCATGCACAACGCAAGTAATGTGCACAAAATAGTGCGATGCGCAAAATAGCGCGAGTGAAATGTAATGCACTAACAAGTGCAGGTGGGACGCGCAAGATAGCGCGAATGCTACAATGCACAACGCAAGTAATGTGCACAAAATAGTGCGATGCGCAAAATAGCGCGAGTGAAATGTAATGCACTAACAAGTGCAGGTGGGACGCGCAAGATAGCGCGAATGCTACAATGCACAATGCAAGTAATGTGCACAAAATAGTGCGATGCGCAAAATAGCGCGAGTGAAATGTAATGCACTAACAAGTGCAGGTGAGACGCGCAAGATAGCGCAAATGATACAATGCACAAAATAGTGCGATGCGCTAAACAGCGCGATTGATTTGAAATGCACAAAATAGTGCGATTGTGGTGCGCAAAAATAGCGCGAATGTAAACTGCACAAAATAGTGCGATTGTGGTGCGCAAAATAGCGCGAATGTAAACTGCACAAAACAGTGCGATTGAGGTGCGCAAAATAGCGCGAATGGTAAACTGCACAAAATAGTGCGATTGTGGTGCGCAAAATAGCGCGAATGTAAACTGCACAAAATAGTGCGATTGTGGTGCGCAAAATAGCGCGAATGATAAACTGCACAGAACAGTGCGATTGTGGTGAGCAAAATAGCGCGAATGTAAACTACACAGAACAGTGCGATTGAGGTGCACAAAATAGCGCGAGTGATAAGAAATGCACAAAACAGTGCGAGTGAGATACAACCACAAGATGCACAAGACAGTGCAAGTGAGATACAAAGTGTAAGTGCACAAGACAGTGTGAGCGAGATAAAATGCACAAGAAAGTGCGATAAAATGCACTTCTATGCAAGTATGGGGGCATTTTCTATGCAAAGATACGGGCATTTTCTATGCAAGTATGGAAGCACATTCTATGCAATATTGAAAGCAAGCATATTCTATGCATGAAATAAGCAAAGCATATTCTATGCGGAATCGAAAGCAAGCATATTCTATGCATGAATCATAACGATGCGCGGCACGCATGCAACAACAGTGTATATGAAAGCTCACATTCTATGCAATAGAGGAGCATCAAATATGTACTCTGGTGCCTCTGATTTGCCTCTTAGAGGACTTCACAACATACTCAGCTCAAAAAGGGCACACCCTATTCATATTGGCGAGAGATAACATCTGCATGTGAAACCCTCGGGTGCTGCTTGGACTGCCATTCTGACTTGAAGCAGGCTTCACTTGGGGTCGAGATACACTATACTCCAGAGAAACGGCGAGGCCTGAGAAGGTGCACCTGGAATGCAGTCTCGGATTTTGCTAAGGTTGAAACATACTAAGATGCTCCAAATTTTCCCTCTTTTCTTTTGCTTTGCAGTCCGGAACCTAAATAGCTTCAGATAGGCCCTTGTTCTACTGTTCACACTAATCGGGGGTGGACCCTGTGGCTTTATGAAAGAACCAATCCTGTTTTGCACAAATGTGGAGAACGACACGCACTCTGAGCACAAAACGATTTTTGAAATTGAAATGAGAAAAGGGTTCTCAACCGGGTATTGAGCCTACAACTGACCACAGCCAAAACGACTCAACACAGAAAAACAAAAGGTAAACGACCTAGACACATCGAGTAACACTCGAGACGACTCAAAACAAGAATCGAGATAAAAAAAAAGACACGACACTCAGACGTGCAGGGAGCCTGTTTCACCGGGTAGTGTTTCCCGCCCTTTCTCATTTGTGATTCTCACATCACTCGGCCCTCAAGCTCTATTTTTCTGAAAAAGCCCTTTTCTCACTTTTTCTCTCAACGCACATCTCTCTATTCTTCAATCTCTCATTTTTATCCCTCCCCTGGGTGGTTGATGGATAAACAGGAAGTTGCGGGCTCTGTCCCTAGCACTCAGCTAGATTCTTCTTCTTCTGCACACAGCCAGTGAGTTTCTCCCACAGAGGGGTTGTGCTACAAATGAGTGTGTAGCGAATTTGCAGCTGACATAGGTTGATGGTGCTTGCCGGGGAGCTTGGACGTGATTAGATCTGTCCAAATGAGGGAGTGGAGATATCTTGCCCCATTCCAGTTCGTGCTTCGCACTTGGCTTGATACCTCGTTGCTCGGAGGGTGAAAGAGCTTTCAGCCCTTTGCCGTTGACTTCAGTTGTGCCCTTCTTCCGGCAGGTGTGAGTGCCCTTCTTGGCAAGCGCGTTGATAAAGGGAAAAGACAGAAAACCTGACTCAACTGTGCCCCTAAGTTCATCATTTTGACCATTTTTTGTTTTTGCTTTCTATTAAAACAGTTTTGACCAACATGAGAGTTAGATTAACATGCTTGTTCAATTTTCTGATTTAAAATCATGCAAGTCAGGCTATGAGCACTGAAAATTTTCCTTTTTTGGGTCCAAGAAAATGGTCCAGTTTTGGAAAAAATGGAATAATTTTCGAGAGAATTAGTCAACCTCAGTAAAAATTCTCAAAAACTATTTTCGCAAACGGCCACTGCTCAACAAGCACGGAACCTACTCTCGAGATGCGCAACCTGGATCGAAGGAAAATTGCCCCTTGCGAAGGAGCTGCATGGCAACGGAAAGTTGCCCCTTGTTTGAACGACACCGCGGCGCGTTGAATGGCAACGGAAAGTTGCCCCTTTTGGATGGCGCCGCAACACACTGAATGGCAACGAAGAGTTGCCCCTTGTTTGAATGGCGCCGCAGCACACTGAATGGCAACGGAAAGTTGCCCCTTGTTTGGATAGCACCGCTGCGCATTGTAGTCAGTCCTCAGAGCGACGAACACAACCGAACTCTCAGATACAGAGAAGACAAAGATGATCCAGAACCATCGCATGGACACAATCAAATTTGAAGTGTTTTACGGCTGGACTTCAGAATGAAGTTGCCTACGTATCCCAAAGATGGGAATCAAGCCTTACGTAGTTCGGGGTTAAGGTACACTCGGGTATTTAACCTCTCCTTTTTATGCTCTAAACTTTTGCCAAGGCGCCTGTGTGCAGGTTTTCAACCTTGCGAGCTTTGTTTTTTCTTTTCTTTTTCATTTCTTTCTTTTCTTTTTTCTTTCATCTTTTTTCTTTGCTATTTTTTTTCTCTTCTTTTTTGCATTTTTCTTTTTTCATTCTTTGCATTTTTTCTCTTTTTTTCTTTTTTCATTTTTTCTTGTGCTCTAACTTTTGCCTGGGTCGCCCTTCTGGGTTTTCGGCCCAGCGAGCCTCTCAAAGGGTAAAAGTGTAACAAGTCCATGCCAAATGTGTTTTGAGATCCTGAAGCCCTCTATATCCAGGAGAGTGGCTGTTGTATTGATTTGCAGAAAGGATCCATCTTTGGCTCTTCGAGCACATCGGATATTTTTTGCCCCTAGTTCGAGGGGTGCTCTCTGATCTAGCTTTGCAAGCTTCTTCTGTCGACATCTGATCTTCTTTGATCTTGACTTTTGGTGCCTCTTGTTCGAGGGCTGCTTCAAATCTGGCCACACAGGCCTCACATCGTAGTTGACCGTTGAACATTCTGAATCTAAGTTCAAGGTTTGAAGCATGAAGGGGTTGAGTCTCGAGGCTGAGAGCGATCCTAAGCTGCACAATCTCAAGAGCGATTCCACACATGTCTTCGCAGGAGGCCGCGCAAACACTTTTTGAAAGTTTTTAAGAAAGCGACAAATCGCTCGCGCTGAAGACAGTGTAGGACCAATCTGGATCAAAGCTAGGGTTCTTCTCAGTACTCACACTAACAAGCATGATTTCATTCATCAATGGCTTAGACGCCTCTCTTTTCTCTCAATTTGATCAAAGTTTTGCAAATCCGAGGAATTCCTCCCTCTTGTTTTCACCGCAGTGTTCAAAAGGTTTTGAAAAACTTAGGTCAATGCAATAATTTCAAGGCACAGAAAAGACAGAGTTCTTATCAAATACTGTCATTCATTTAGAATTTCTGGCACAACGAGCACATGGCAAGATACAAACACAAGAGTGTGAAAATCACTGCTGTTCCATTCAAATTTCTGGTGTAGCTGGCTCCAAGGCAGAAACAGACTCAAAAGAAAGTGAAAAGACAACACAAAACAAAATAGTGATGTCGAGGTAACATTCCCGGAATCACCTGATTCAACAAAACAGGACTGACTTGATACAACAAGACATACCTGAAATAAAAGACTGACTCAATAAAGAGAACAGACTCAAAGCAACATATACAAACTGACCCAATACCCAAGTCAGAAAGCAAAATTAACAGCATTTGTACATTGCTCAAAACAGTGCACGCCATCCCCCACATCTGAAGTAAACTGAACGACGCCCGCAGGTGGTTCATCTCCCGATCACATATTCACATTATCCCTCAGGTTCACCGATCCAGTGCCGATAGACTTTGTAGGGGCTGGTGCGACGATGACCTTATTGTCAATCAGATCTTGTATTTCGTGGCGAAGACGATAACAACTGTCAGTGACATGGCCGACTTGTTGATGGAAGGCGCAGTACTTGGCTAGATCATGAGAGGATGAAGTTTATTTGGCAGTGGCCGCAGCTCCAGGGGTTTCAGGTGCCCCTTTCTAATCAAGACCCTCAAGGCCGCTGATAGAGACATGTGCAGTGGGGGCGAACACTCTCTGGCCCGAGGTGGGTATTTGTCCGTTTGTGGCTTTTTGCTGGATGCACTGGCAGAGGGATTAACAGGCGCTGACTGGGTTTGCTGATCTCTTCCGAGCACGAGACCAGAGCTGAAAGGAACATTCCTGGTACAAAGGGTTTCCACAGTTGCCCCTTGATTCAGACGGCTCTCATTTTGAGTGGCAAAAGTGTCATCCACAGTTTTTGCAATAAATGCGAGTACTTGCTGTTTGTTCAGCCCTTCGACTTTCAAAGCCTCAATATCCCGCCGAAGATGTTCATGGGGACCAATGCTTGCCCCTGCCTTGTTCTTATCACTGGCCCCCATTTTGCTAAAAGATTGGCCTTCTTCCAATGCAGCCTGTCCCAAGGTTGGGGAGCCTTTAGACATGAACTCTCTAGTACGTGATGTGGTTGATGATGGGGCCAAAACCCCAAAGGTTAGATCTGCCACAGTTCTCTGAAGATCTTCGATCATCCTCATCAGCTCAGAAGTAGTGGGTTCATGGGTTTGAGATGATTGGGGTTCAGACGCACCCATCATGCATAAGTCCATGCTTTCCGGGATAAACACCTCAGGCTTGGGTAGATGGGCCGGGGCGATATATATGCTGGGGTTGTAAGGGACGGCCAATATATGGATGAGGTTGAGATGTAGAGGTGACGAGTCAATACTAACCTGAGGTCCTTTTGGTGGAGCTAGGGTCTTTTCGTCAATAAGATCTTGAATCTTATGATGGAGGCGGATGCAACGGTTCGTATCATGACCGTGCTGCTGATGATAGGCACAGTATTTAGCTGGGTCATATCTTGGTGGAAGGGGGTTTGGAAGGGGTTGGGGTTCTAGGAGTTCTAGGTGCCTTCTTCTCGCAGCTTTTCAAAGCTTGAGAGAGACTCATGTAAAGAGGATGGAATTTTCGGGCTTGGGGCCGAGTTGAAGTGGTTGGTTTTTGGCCATTGAGGGAGGGGGTGATAGTGCCTACTTCTGAGCATTTCGCAGCTGTGCTACCATCAGTAGTAGCATTGGGACTGTGAGCAACATTCCTCTTCAAAGGCTCATTATCTTCTGCAAAGATCCCTTGTCGGATGGCATCCTCGATTTGAACCCCTATCTCATGTAAATCTAAAAAAGTAGGAAAGGGGAGAACAATCATTTTTTTTGCATTAATCTGGGTTGGAGGTTGCGCACAACCATCCTTATCTGGTCTTTGTCGGAAGGCTTGTAGCCATCATCGAGGCTTTTGCTCTCCATCTCGCCACAAATTCTGAAAAAACCCTCTTTGGCTCTGGCGGGTGACTTCAAGATCACGGGTTGTGACCTCAATCTGTGTGTTGTAGGAATACTGATCATTGAAAGCCTCAGCCATCTCTTCCCAATTCTGTTTCACAGAGTTCTCCAATTTCGCATACCAGATTGCGGCTATCCCAGACAGGGTCCGGCCGAATAGTGACAATTTCTGGGCTGTGGTCAAACCCATTGGTCTCAAGGATATCAGAAACAGGTGGAGGTGCACCATTGGGTCTCCAGAGCCATCAAATCGATCAATATGAGGCATTTTGAATCTGTCGGGCAGCGTCACAGCTGCATCGGTGTATCCATCTTCAATATCGGGGATAGTCTTGACTCCCTGAGATCTCTTGAACAGCTTTTCAAGCTTGCTTAACTTCAGTGCGGTAGGGTCAGTCTCGAACTCAAAGGGAGAGTCCGGTAGGTTGGTGGGTGTTTTGGATTGCTGGGGTAAAATTGGGTGCGGAGCCGACCCTACCGGAATGTCCGTACCTTCCTGGACATTGGGTGTTTCCCCGGGTGTCTGAACCCCTGGTGGTGGAGGAGCTTGATGCGAAGCAGATGCTCGGTTTGTTGCTCTAGCTGGCAATTGTCTCTGCCTGTTGGGCTATAACCACAGCCCGTTGCTTGGCGAATTCTGCTTGACAGACAGCGTCTTGCTGCATGGTTTTCATACTATCCTGGAGTTGGCGCACCATCTCTTCCAAGACTCGACATATTGTCCTGATCTAACTGAGTAATCGGTATATCTGTGTCTGCAGTAGGCTCGGTAATCTCAACCGACTGCTCAAAGATCACTGATCTGGTAGCTGTGGTACCGGTGGTCTATGCCTGACTAGCCTTCTCTGGCCCTGATTACCCTTGAACTGAGTTTGACCTGACAAAGTCTATCAGCACAAATCCAATGTTCCTGGGGGATAGTGGAGCCTTCTGAAGCTATGATTCCAGGACTACCCAGCAAAAGAGAAAACAGACAGCATCTCAGCTCAACCTCACTGGAACGGATACGAGCAAAGCTGAACGACTGTATTCTATTACTGATCACTGTTCCCCGAAATTACTGCCCCAAATCTGAATCTGATACCCGCGGATATAACTGATTCTCAAGATACTGATACTGGTGCCCGCAGGCCGGATACCCAGGCCCGCAAATTGGTATATGCATTCCTTGTAGAGATACACTCTAAAAGCACATAACAGGTAGAAGAGAACCAATACACCCCTATGTTGGGGGCAGGGTTTCCCTGTCCTATTTTGTCAGGAGCTAGGGTTTCACTACGCATGCAGCGGTTTCAAACAACCTAACATCGGGTAAGCAACCTGTCCTAGTTTGGAATGGTCACTATGGATCCGAATATGAACTAGGTCGAATAGTCAAAAGGGGTGCCCCGGTAAGGCCGGGGTTTGTGTTCCCATACTGGCAGAGCCCGCAACCGTCAGCCTTATGGACATGCTTGACAAGACAAGCCTCCGGCAAACCGCTCAGGATAGCAGATGGCCAACACGGTGTCCTAGGCGCACCAATGCAAATGCAATGCAAAGAGACACATAGACGTAGTCAAAACAGGATATCACGAGTTCGAGTCAAGCTCTCTAAAATCCCCAGCAGAGTCGCCAGAAACTGTAGCACGTCCGCGGGGGACCTCGGCTACAGTTCGGACTCGATTTTTGTTTGTCGCGGTTCTAAATCTGAACCAAAGAGTCCAACTCTGGCAAATCGTTTTGAAGAAAAACAGATTTTTGAAAAAGTAGTGCCAAACATGGACTGCTTTGCCAGATTACAGAGTCGCCACCTAAATATTTAAAATGGGAAATTTAGGAAACCCTGACTCGGTGCCGAAGGCACGTGTCCGTCATCACCAAAGTGGTCTTGGCTCGGGAGCTTGGGTACGATCGGGGAAGGTCAGCTATGAGCACCCCCTTTCGCCCGGTCCGAAGACCGGCCTCTACTAACCGTGATATCCAATTTTGAAAACTTTATGCGTTCTTATTCGGTTATTAGCCTAGAATTACTATGTTATGCGCAACACAAAAAGTATAGACTAGATTGCTCAACTTGGAAATAACATTGCATATCCGTTTTGTTTCGAAAAACGTGTTGGTTTTTGCTACTCGCAAGTAGGCTAAAATACGGATTTCAATGAGTTATTCCAACTCACGCAATCCAACTTCACCCACAGGCATTCAAACAGTTTTATACATAAGCATTTAGCCGCATGGCAAGCATACTGTCATGTTAGCATTCACACGCATGCGATATGCTAAAGCGTAAAACTTACATCGTACTTCCGTGCCAAAAACAATGACCCGGTTAGCAAACATGCATGACCTAGTTCATGTTAAGTGGCTAATGCATCGCATACAGGGATGTAATCTAGACAGGCTCGGCTATCCTAAGCATGGCACATGAAATGCAACAACTATCACGTATTCAATTTGGAATTGAAATACAATGCAGTTTGCATGATGTGCCGAGCCCGATGCATGTAAACAAATGCATGAATGCACGCATGCATTGCATAAGGTATGCTAAAAATAAGTATGCCCTAATCTACCATCGAAGCGGGTAAATAAAAGGGATAGAAAGAAATGGGGGTTGGAAGACATACACCCACTCCACACACTTATTACAATTCGCCCTCGCACGGAGGGACCAAAATAATAATACAGTCCAAAGAATAAATGAATAAATAAATTATTACAGAATTTTTAACTATTGAATAACTAAATACAGAATAAAAAGTGGGGCATAGCCCTGCCTCGGGATGCGCGTGGATGATGCATGCTCGGTCCGACTTGCCCGGAAAAGCCACACCCTAGCACTGCTGCCTCTGTTTTACTGCTCTGTCTTTCCAAAAATTCCCAAAGTCCTAGGACACCTTCCTTGCATACTGCTGAACACCCCGGCTGAGGGGATAGATCACCGGATGCTTCATTTGACCATCGGCTGCTTGTGGTGTTTATCGGCACAAATACAGTGCCGGTCGGCACTATACACTGCCGGTCGGCACAAAGTTCCTGCAGAGGACAGATTTTGACAGCAGCAGCAGACAGCAATGCAAGGCATGGTTTTTGGGCATATGTCAGCATGTCCAATACCTCCTATCATATTTAGGGACTCAAGGAGGCATGGCTCTTGGTTCTAGGGCTATCAATTATGCATTTGATGCATGATAGCCTAAGGAACCAAGATTGCTATTTCAATGTAAATATGCATGCAACACAAAAATGATACCAAAACTTATCATGTATGGATCAAAGGTCTTGGAGACAAAGGGGATTAGCTCATTTCATCACTTTGAGTATGAAATGGACTAATCCGCCTTGTGTTCGATATTACGTCCGATCGAACACTTGACACATGCAATGCAAACACATGTCATGCTTATCTTGCCATTTTACTTGGTCAATTTTATTTACTCATTTTAGCATTACCAATTCATCCTTTAATTGATTAAGTCCAAGTGAGAGTCCTCTAATAGGAAAGAGGGCCTAAGCCTCAAGTGTCTTGAGCATGAAGGAGACCCCATGCCGTTGGCTAGTAGAAACCCTCAAGAGGATTAAAGCCATTAAGCATGAACGTCTCAACTTCATGCTCAAACCGACAAGAGGCTCAAGGCTACTTTCTAAGCAATGAAAATGAAACATGTAAGGAAGTGGCATGAATGGCATGAAGTATTGTGTGCAAGACATTACTACCATGCAAATGGTTCAAGCACTCATGCTCCAATGGACTAATCAACTAGGCATGCAAGAGCATTATACCATAACCACATGAGGCAAGCCTTAAACGACAAAATCAACCCAAAACAGAAATATGCAGCCTTAAAACAGTGTTTCTACATGCCCAACCCTGCTGGAAATGCCATGAAACATGCACCAAAACAAGCTCAAATGATGTGCCCAAACAATGGGCTCTTGAAGCACATGAACTACAACTATGTAATGCAATGCATGAGAGTTTTATCCAGCCCAACAGAGTTTCTATATGTCAAATATGAGCTAAAAACATGCTGGTCATGCACCAAACAAGCTTGCAAAACATGCTCTCCTTTAGGCCATTCTAAGCATTTAAACCACAACCATGCAAAGCAATGCACAAGCTACATTAACACCTCAAAACAGAGCTTAATCACAGCAAAATATGAACTATTGTAGGCCAAAGTTAAGCTAGCACATGTTAGGAAGATGGGCTAAAACATGAAGCATGTTAGGCTAGCAAGCAAGATTGCACTACAAGTGCAAGAAATAAGCAACAAGGGCCCTATCCACCCCAAAACAGATCTGAAACATGGCAAAATAGGGCCTAAAACATGCTTGGCTTAAGCTAAAACAACCCAAAAAAAGATGCTCTTATATAAGGCTAACAAGGCATAACAACTAGCTACAAGGAGGAGGGGCTAACCCTCCTATTTGAGACCTCAAAGCTGGTTTTTGATGACTGAAAAACCTCTGAAAAAAAGGTTGTTTTTAGGCCCAAAAGAGGTTTGCTTAAAGCTCAAAGGTGGATCACAATCTCACAAAACAAGGAACAACAAAGGGAGGACACCCCTTAACTCACAAGGACTTCAATCTACCACTTTTAATACATAAATAGAGATTTTGACAGTTGAAAATCAGGCCAAAAGAAGCATGCAAAGATAGCTATACAAGTGCACAAAATCAAGCTTGAGAAGAGTAGGAACTTACCCTTGAAGCTCTGCCCAAAACAGGTTTTTCTTGGACCAAAACTAGCCTTAGGAGCTCCAAATACACCTCCAAGGATCACCTCCTCAATATAGGCAAGTTTGATTAAGGATGGAGGCTCAAGAAATGGGAAGAACACTCACTTTTGGGCACTTATATGCTTCTATATATGCAATATAGGAAGAAAGAGAGGGCTGAAATTTGGATGTGGAAGTTCTAGAGAGAGAGGGGTCTTTTAGAGTGAGAAGCTCCAAGACTTGCTTAGGAAGTTCTAACCTTGCAAAATGTGAGATATATGGCTCTATATATATCAAAAGGAGCTTTTGGTCGAAATATCTCACTTGGAAATATCTGGAGCAGTAAAAAACAGCTGGATGATAAATATCTGTCAAAAAAACTGATTTCTGGGCACTTTTGGCCGGTCGGCACTTTTTTGTGCCGACCAGCACTCTTTTGTGCCGGTCGGCACTTTATAGTGCCGATGGGTAGCCGAAGGTCACCAAGTGCCGGTGGAGGTAGGTAGATTGAAGCCCCGGAAGTTAGCTTTCCAATGGCGCAAACCTTGCATCAAAATTCCTCCTGTGCAAAAAAGTTATGCCCTTTTCCGTGAAGCCGCGCAGACTCGATCCAACCGGGATGATGCCCAGCTTCAACCAATCATATTTTCCTCCACCCGGACTTGGCCTTTGGGAGATTCTTGAGTACAAAGTGAAGCCCCGGAAGTCTTCTTTCCAACGATGGTGGCCTCATAGCTTAACTCCAAGTATTGCAATTGAATAAGCCCGATTTAGCGAGGGCTGCTCGATTCTCTCCTACCCGGATCTTTGCCGATCTTCTCTCCAGACCAGTTTTCTCTCTCTCCTTTCCTTTTTCTTCAACTCCAAACCCCTAAACAAAGTGTTTGGAAAGATTTGCCTCTCTTCTTGCCGAAGAAACGAACACCTGTGCCCTGCACATCATCTCAACACCAGAAAACCATCAGTAATGCCCAAGTCTTGAGGGCGGTCAAAATGGGTGTCTACAGGTGGGCTTTTATTAAGTACATAGAACCTCTTGAATCAATGAAGTCATGATTAGCCAGGAAGCAATCATAGCAACATCGATTTATTCTATCACAGCATTGCACAAAACTCAGAAAAAGTTACGAGGTGTGTCATGCATTGCTGTAGTAATTAGTTCTCATATTACATTCAAATTTACAGTTATGATATTAATTCTTACGGTGAAATTTAGCTGTGTGTAAAAATTTAACTACTTTAATTTTCATCACAGTATTGGCTATGTGACATGTGCATATCGTTAACTGCGAAGACAGTAACACAACTGAATTCCCAGATATGCCACGTGGAACCTGCAAGCATCACACACTAGCAGAAAGACACCAGTCACTCTCTTACAACCTCAAAGGTTAGATTTCTATCGCCACTAAAATCTCAGTGAAATTCCAAAATTCTCTGACCACTGGTTTGTTTCCCTCCTTGTGCCTTGCTGATTTGATCAATTTTCTCTGCGATGCATATATCTTATATGGAATAACTTATGTGCCTTGACTGATTGAGATCAATTTTCTCTGAAATTTCAATTTATGTTGCTTCTTTGATACCACTGATTTATTTGGGCCTTGTAATGAATTCTCTCTGGAATCCAATTTCTCTGACCACAATTTTACTAACATTAACTTATAAGCTTTGATTGATTTTCTCTGATATCTAAATTATGTTGCTTGTTTCATAATTTTCTCTGGCCCGATATTTATTTTCTCTTGGTGTGCAATTTTTTCTGGCCCATAACTACGTGCCTTGACTGATTGAGATCAATTTTCTCTTAATTTGAATTTATGTTGCTCTTTGATTAACGCTATTTATCGCCCTTGTAATGAATTTTCTCTGGAATCTAAATTTCTCTGACCACAATTATAGTAACATTAACTTATATGCCCTGATTGATTTTCTCAATATCTAAATTATGTTACTTGTTTCATATTTTTCTCTAACCATGAAATTATGTCTCATTGCCCATATAATTTTCTCTGAATATTGTTTTATTGTATTAGATTATTAGATTGAATTTTTTATCTGGATTATATATTTTTCTCTCAGTGAATTTTAAATATATTCTCTAATAAAGAGCCTTCTGTACAGATAGATAACAAGGAGTTAGTTAAAAACCCATCAGAGAAGTTTGTCTTTGTAAAAAGAAAAGAAAGAATCAAAAAAGGCATTTGTAACGCTCTCAAAATAGTACAATAAATATAACCCAAAGCGTGCATAATTGATAACATAAATCAGAGTAAATAGTCTTTTCATTTCATGAAGTTAATGATACAAAAGAGTTTAACATAAACACATGCCCTATCGGCTTACATCTTTCCAAGCCTCGACTTGGTTACAACAAAAAAGCCCTTGGCTACACAAAAGAATATGTAATCAAAACATGAAGCTCGTGCTTCCAAAAGTCCCTCCTAGCTATTGCCTTGGCAGAGGCATACCCTCAATACCTAAAAATGTTATCCCCAAATAGGGTGAGCCACAGCTCAGTAGGAATCATCTAATACAGTATATGAAACTTAGTAAAGGTATAAATGCATTATGTATACACAACGTCAGTGATAGAACATCCATACTTTATATAGTCATAAGATACCAAATTCAATTTTTATTCCATTTCCATTCAATTCATTTCATTACATGAACCGATTTCATCATTTCTTTAACAATCTAAATTAGACTACCACTCATTAGTTCTACAATCACATCATCAACATATAAACACATCAAACATTTTTTTCACGGATATTTCGTCCGTGGAAAACCGTCAAACGGGACCCATGTAAACGTATGCTATACAAGCACTACAATTGCCATTTTATGGATATTTCGTCCGCGGGATCGGCGCCCATGTATAATTTCGAAACTTTCACCGAGGACACTCCGGCCAACTTAATTATAATGGAGTCCATCCTCTTTCTCCTCCCAAACAATCATTCATACATATGCAATGTATTTAAACACATAATCATACATAGAGCACATCCCCTTTCCACTCCCAAATAACCATACATATACAATGTATATAAACATAGTCATGTACAATGACATTTACGAGAGATTAGTTTCAATTCACCTAATCCGCATGCAAATCATAGCTATCCTCCACCGATAGCCCAATATAGATATTTCTAGATAGATATACAATCCTATGACAGATAATTTGTCCACAATTTCCAAAGATGTGAAGTATTACATACTCAATTCCACCATACATTTCAACACTTGCTCAATTTCATGTTTTTCCCACCAATTTCTATTATTTATATAAAATAATTATGATAATCATTTTAGGGGAAAAAATTCCCCTTTTTCAAATATCAACCCAACCATTTTGACCCAACATAATCTCATTTTCACAACCCTTATTCATTTATTTCATATTCAACACAATCCCTCTTTCCATGTCATACCTAAACCCTAGGTTTGCTTGAAACACCCTCAATCACATCATTGTTACACAAGAGACAAATAATTAAGCTAAATATCATATGAAGGCGTAGAAAAGATCCCTACCTCAAAGGAAGAAGATGAGCTACACAAGAGACAAACTCCAAGGACACCGAAACCCACTTCTATTTGGATCAAAATGTAGATCTTGAGATGCTCTAGCTTTTTCTCAAAGACACTAGGGTGAAGAGATCGACGGATCTAGATGAAATCTAAGAGATAAGGTAAGTTTTAGAGAGAGAATGTGTAGATCTAGGTTTTTAGAAGGTTTAGAGAGAGAATGTGTAGATCTAGGTTTTTAGAAGGTTTTAGAGAGAGAGAGAAATGAAAAAGTGATTGAAAACATCATCTTCACAGACTGTTATACACGCAGTCCTCTCGAGCATGGAAAGTGATGCTCGAGCGTCAGACATAAAGATCCGAATGGCACCGCTCGAGCGTGAGACTGGGCGCTCCAGCGTCCAATGCACTCTCCCAGTATTTGCAGGTTTGTAAAAAAAAATACTGAAGGTTGGCAAGTCCTGCTTGAGAGCAAGAACGGACACTCGAGTAGAGAGGCAAAATTTATGAAGCTCGCTCAAGCGCAAGAATGCCTGCTTGAACAGAAGAGCCAAAATCTGGACATCATAGGTTTTGGAAATACAAGCAACCAACTTGTTCCAAAAGCACAATTACAACCCGATAACCAAAATAAAAGGGAGACAGGGGGAAATAAGATATGAATAACCATTCTAAACCATATCAACCCGAGTCTGGAATGCAATAAGTAACGGGGTCAAAACCGAAATCGTTATAACTTCTCCCCCTTAAGGAATTTCGTCCCCGAAATTTCATTCAAGTTCAAAATCATAGTTAAACCATGTTATTCTTACAAATTCATCACCATGAATCATTCTCTGGTCATCCATTCTCATCGACTCGATTCACAAGTCCTAAATAAAAATGAAATTCACAATTTCCCAAAACATTTGCAATGTTTAATCCAAGGTCTAGGTTCTCAAAATTTTACATAGCATATACAATGCTTTCCAAAAGTGATACAACACACATGATATTCCATATTCTCAAAACATATACAATGTTTAAAATAAACTCATGTTTTCAAAATGTAAACAACATATACAATGTTTTCACATTTTACCGATCATAATCACAATATAATACATGTTCAAACATCAACAAATAAGTCTGGATACTTTCTCGAACTTCCAATTCACGCTCCCAAGTTGCTTCCTCAACCCCGTGATGTTTCCACAGCACTTTAACCAAGGGAATTGTCTTGCATCGCAAGACTTGGTCCCGTCTATCCAAGACTCTCGTCGGTCTCTCCTCATACGAGGCATCCTCATCTATCTCTAAGTTAGTCCAATCCAACACATGCGATAGATCGGCTCATACTTCCGAAGCATACTAATATGAAACACGTCATGCACTCCAGAAAGTCATGGTGGTAACGCCAAACGATAAGCAACCTCTCAACTCACTCAAGGATCTCAAAAGGCCCAATGAATCGAGGGGACAACTTCCCACTTTTTCCAAATCGCATCAAACCCCGCCTAGGTGATATTTTCAAGAACACATGGTCTCCCACCTTAAAAGACAAGGGTCTCCTCCTACAGTCGGTATAACTCTTCTAGCAACTCTGAGCCGTAATCAACCTCTTATGAATAAGTGCCACATTCTCCGTCGTTTCCCGAACTAACTCTAGGCCCAATAAAGGTGCATCACCCACTTCAGCCCAACACATAAGAGATCTACAAGGTCGACCATACAAAGCCTCAAACGGTGCCATGCCAATACTCGATTGGAAGCTATTGTTACAGGCAAACTCCACTAAGAGCAGGTGTCTCTCCCATGAACCCTTGAAGTCAAAGAACCACCATCGAAGCATATCCTCAAGGATCTGAATAGTACGCTCGGACTGCCCATTAGTTTGAGGATAATACGCAATACTAAAAATTAATCTAGTGCCCAAGGCACTCTGCAAGCTCTGCCGCAACCGAGCTGTGAAACGCGGATCTCTATCTGAAACAATCGTCACAAGGACCCCGTGCAACTTCACTATGTCCCTGATATACAAGTCGGCAAGATAGTCTACCGAATCACTCACGTGCATAGGTAAGAAATGCGCAGACTTGGTTAACAGGTACCACCCAAATGGCATCACTATCCCGTTAAGTCCTCGGAAGGCCCACAAAAAATCCATCGTGACATGCTCCCATTTCCACTCTACTATAGGCAAGGGTTGCAACAACCCCGCTAGCCTCTGATACTCGACCTTCACTTACTGACAAGTAAGGCACTTCGATACAAACACGGCTACATCTTTCTTCATATCTTTCCACCAAAACTAGCGACTCAGGTCATGATACATCTTTGTGCTTCCTAGATGCACCGCAAGGCACGAATGGTGACACTCTCGGAGTACTTCCTCATGACAAAACTCCGGCACGAACAAACGGTCATGGTATCTCACATTCTGGTCAGGATACACATTTAAACCCTTCTCTACCTTCCCATTGGAGATCTTCTCCCTAATGGTTTCTATCTCAAGAACACCCCTCTGCACTTCTAACACTTGGCTCACTAGTGTAGGTTGTGCAACTACCGTAAACAAGGCCGTAGATTCAATGGACTTACCAAGATGTAGGTCAAACTCTCCAAGAGCACCCAACATCTCCCATTCCCAAATGGCGATACAAGCCACACTGCTAATAGACTTCCTACTCAAGGCGTCGGCCACAATATTAGCCTTCTCAGATGATAATGTAACTTAAAATCATAATCCTCTATGAATTTCATCCACCTCCTCTGCCTCAAATTTAAGTCTTTCTATGTAAACAAATATTTCAGACTCTTATGATCGAAAAACACCTCAAATTTCTCACCATACAGATAATGCCTCCAAATTTTTAAGGCAAATATCACCGCTGCTACTTCTAGGTCATGGGTAAGGTAGTTCATCTCGTGTGTTTTCAACTGCCGCAAGCCATAGGCTACTACATTCCCCTCTTGCATCAAAACACAACCCAAACCTTCCCCTGAGGCATCACAATATACCGAATAACCCAAACCCCTCTCCGGAATAATCAAGACCAAAACAATGGTGAGTCTAATCTTAAGTTCTGGAACGACTTTTACAAGTCTCACTCCACACGAATTTGATTCCCTTCCTTGTCAACTTATTCAGAGGTGAGGCTAGTCTGGAGAAATCTTTCATAAACCGACGATAATACCCAGCCAATCCTAAAAAACTATGAATCTCGAAAGTATTCTTAGGTTGTGCCCAATCTTGTACTGTCTCTATCTTGGATGAATCTACAGTCACCCCTCTTCGGATACCACATGGCCTAAGAACTTAACTTCTTTCAGCTAGAACTCACACTTCTCAAACTTCGCATACAACTTATGGGCTCTAAGTAATTTAAGCACTACTCGCAAGTATTCCTCGTGTTCCTCCTCAAAGGGTGAGTAAATCAAGATGTCATCTACAAAGACAACGATGAAACGATCTAGGAACTCACAGAAAATCCGATTCATCAAATCCATAAACAAGGCTGGGGCATTGGTTAGCCTAAAAGGCATCAGTAGGAACTCGTAATGGCCATACTGCGTGGAAAATGCCATATTCGAGATATCCTCCTCCCTTACCCTCAACTAATGGTAACCCGATCTCAAGTCTATCTTAGAGAAACAACAAGACCCTTTCAATTGATCACACAGATCGTCTATACGAGGCATTGGATACTTATTCTTAACAGTAACCCGATTCAACTTCCTGTAATCGATACAAAGTCAAAAGGCTCCATCTTTCTTTTTAACAAAGAGGGCTGGTGCTCCCCAAGGTGAAGTACTAGGGCAGATAAAACCTTATCTAACAACTCCTGGAGTTAAATCTTTAACTCACTCAACTCAGCGAGTGCAAACCAATACGGCGCCATAGAAATCGGTGCCGTGCTAGGCACTAAATCAATAGAGAACTCTATCTTTCGATGAGGTGGCAAACCAGTAAGGTCCTCGAAAAAAACATAGGGGTATTCACAAACCACCCTTAGCAACTCAACTCGGACTTCATCACACTCACTACTCTGAAAGGTAGCAAGAAGACAACTAAGATCACTTCGTCCACGCAAATCATATACCGGTGATAAGACTCTATCCACCCAATCCCCCAAGAAATAAAAGCAATCCTCGCTCAAGGTACACACAGTAACCCTCTAGCGGTAGCAATCTATAATTCCCGGTATGACGATAACCAATCCATACCCAAGATAACATCAAAACTAGACATGTCAAGCAAAAAAAATGCAAATAGAAGTCGACGACCAGCAACATCTATGTCACAACCCCGACACCCCTATTTTAGAATAACTTCACCACTAATAGGTGACTCTACACAAGAGGGATATGCTAACTGTGCCAACTCCAACCCCAAAAATGATGCAAATGCAAATGAAATAAATAAATGTGATGCACCCGTATCAATCAACACATTGGCAACCGAATTGTAAAACAGAAAGGTACCTCTCACTACAGATGGAGTCGATACAAGGTCTGGCGCAGTAACAGCATACACACGCCCTGTTAGCCTCTGATCTACCTACTCACCCCTCGGAGCATAGGCCTGTTGCACTAACTGAGCAGAAGAAACTCCCTGATTGGCCCTCGAGGCCTGTGTTGACTGTGCTGGCTGGTGACTCTGTGCCTGTCTCGAACCGGACACACCAGATGTGCCACCCAACTGTGGGCAAAACCTCTTCAGGTGCCCCGCCTAACCACACTGATAACAAGTGGGCGGCTGCCCTCTACCCTAACTCTGGCCCTAAGAACGAACCGAAGATGAAGCTGCTCGCTACCCTCCTCCTCTCTGTGGGCAAGCTGGAGACTTGTGGCCTAATTGACCACACTTGAAACAAGTCACATCCCCTTAACCACCTCTTCCAGAACCCGAACTTGGAACTGGAAAGTAGACCTTGAACACGCTCCCTGGGACTGTTAGGGGTTAGAACCCCTCTGCCTCTTACCGTCCCTCTGACTATCCTAACTCCTCCTGTAACCCCTCATCCTCTCCTCCTCTACCTGCATAATGGTTTCAAGATGGGTCGCCGCCTCCACAAGGCGCCCATAGTCTCTAATCATAGATCCGGCCACTCTAAACAAGAGCCCGGTCCTCAATCTCTTCTCGAACTCCAAACAACTGCATTCCTCAGTCGCCACCAACTCAAATGCAAAATTAGAGAGGCTAGTGAATATGGCTTCAAACTCAGCCACAGAAGTGTTTAACTGCTTGAGTTGGGAAAATTAATCCATCAACTTCTCCCTAACTGTGGGAGGTAAGTACTTGTCCTAGAAGGCGTCGACAAAAGCCTCCCAAGTTCCTCCAATGCGTCCCCTCGTATACTTCCATCATTGACCTGCGTTCCTTCAACTGGAAAACACCAAGGTCACTCTCAAACCCCCGTCTTCGATGCCAAGCATCTCAAACATCTTCACTATCTGTTCAAGCCACTCATCTGCCTTTAATGGTGTAACGCCCTCAAAATATTATATAAATCAACCATTCATAAGAACCACAAACATAATAGAAATGTTACATTTTTATTCATCAGAGTCTATAATACAAAAGATATTACATGCATTACACTTTCACAAATATTCTTCTTGAAACTATAGCATGTAACTCTAATTGATAACAGCAAAATAAATGCCTTACAGGCTTACATCTTTCCAAGTTATCACTTGGTTACAACAAAAGAAGAGTCTAGTCTCTATACAAATAAAGCCCTCGGCTTAAAAGGAAAACATTCAATACAAAATGAAATAGCAAAAATGGAGCCTTCAGCCCCTAAACCTCTCGAGCTAAGCCCTTAGAGGCGGCATGTCACCTGTACCTAAAAATGGTGTCCCAAGTAGGGTGAGCCAAAACCCAGTAGAGATATGCTACACAATATATGAGAAATGACTAAGACATAGGCATCAGAAAAATGTGGAATATTTCTTAACTGACACATATTATTTCTGTGACCATTCAATATGCATAATCACATCTTAATTCATTTCCAATCATCCATTTCGGGTAAATCTATTTACCAAGTTCATAATTATCAAAACAACCAAAATGAGATTTCAACTCAATGGCTCACAGTTCAATGCATTCATCAATCCAACACTTCTATTTCTTGCCATTTTACGGAATCACGTCTGAGGAACCAGCACCCATAAATATATAAGATTTTCGGACTTTCACCCTGGACACTTTGGCCAACTTAATTATCAATGGAGTCCATCCCTTATCTCCTCCCAAACAATGGAGTACATCCCCTATCTTCTCCCAAACAACAATACATATGCAATGTATTTAAACACTTTGTCATATACAATGACTAATCAAATCACATATTCAACAATTTAATCAACCTGTCATATTCAATGACATAATTCATATGACTAGTTTCAATTTACGTAGTCCTCATGCGGTTTCTAAAACAATCATAGCTATCCTCCACCGATAGCCCAAAACAAATATATCTAAACAGCTAAATAAATCTATCAAATAGATACTTTATCATATTCACCATAGATAAGTGATTTATCAAATCCAACTACACCATTGTTTCTTATAACCTTCCAATTTCACCTTTTTTACATCAATTTCATTATTAACATGAATTAATTTAATTTAACCCAACCTAGGGCAAACTTTTCCAAATCCAAAATGTCAGACCATGAGTCTAAAATTTCACCATGTCAATACTATAGAACCTCATGCACAAACCCCATAATTATTTTGTGAACCCACAAGAAAACCCACATGAAAACCCCTCTCATACATATATAGGAACCAACCCAAAATTCACCAAAAACCTTCCCAAATCCCATCATGTATACAAGATGACAATATCTAGGTTAAAACCCATATAGAAAGGTAGAGTATCCCTACCTCAAATGGAGAAGCTCAAAGAGGAAAAAGGAGAAACTTGAAGATGCTCCAAACTTGAACTTTTTTCTTTTTAGAAGGAAGCCCACGCCAAACTTTAGCTTTTTAACAAAGGGAGTAGGGTAGAAAGACTCTAGATCAAGAAGTATTTGTAGAGAGAGAGTGTGTGTTTTAGAGAGAAAGGCAGCCGATTTAGGGTTTTGGGTGAAGAAGGGAGCAAAAAGTGATATAAAATCATGCTGCTACGAACTGATATATGCGAGGCTCGCTCGAGCAAAGGAATTGTCATTCGAGTGACCAGACACAACAAGTGGCCTCGCTCGAGCGCAGGAAGCGTCGCTCAAGCACACAATGCAAAGCTGCAGGTCTGCCACAAACGCAGACACACGCTCGAGCGCAAGAGTTCTCGCTCGAGCAAAGAAACGATTCCACGAGGCTCGCTCGAGCGTAAGAAAGCTCGCTCGAGCGAAAGCTGCGTCTGAGAAAGAAACCTGAAGACCCTCAATCCTCGCTCGAGCCCAAGAACCCTCGCTCAAGCGAAGAAACAAATACCCAAGGCTCGCTCGAGCGAAAAAGCCAAAACCTCGGCAGTAACCATTTGTACCAACTCCCCACCAACCTGTTCCAAACTCACCTAACACAACCCACAACTCAATTTCAAAGAATTAAAGAAAGGAAACAAGACAAAGACAACAACATACAACCATGGAACCCGAGTCTGGAACACAATAAAGGTCGGGGTAAAACCTGGATAGCTATAAATGGCTCCTTTGGGTCACCCAAAAACTCATTCGGATTTGATCGGAAGAACTCCCTCTTCAGAAAAGATGGCCCTGCTTCAGCTACTTGGGCCTGGACTTGATTCTCAGCCTTGAAAATGTCCACAGACTCTTGCAAAGTTCCGGCCATTTCACAGGCTAGAACACCCATAGCCTATTGACCTACTGGCTCGGCCACATTGGCCTGACCAACTCATTCCTCCTGAGCAGGATTTCATCCAGTATAGGCATCTCGTGTCTCCTAGGCTTACCACGCCTACCTCCACGACCATGTCCACATCCTGACATCTTAATGAAGATAACAAAGAGATTAACACATTTACAAATGTGCCGAAGCTAACACAATCACGACCTAATACATTGGACAACAGTAATTCACTCCACATAAGTACATAATCACCTAAACACATACGAATTTCATCTCAGGATAATGACCATCCCACGACATTGCTATAGTTCCAATTAGAAATAGCAGTGATCAAGTGCCTTCTAACAGGACTCCTAGAAACCCGTAGACCTAATCAATATCCAAGAAATTCAATCTCATACCCAAATAATCACATAAGCATGTTGTCATATAAGCACATATCATTCACACTTAAGTCTCTAGCAAGCGCCCATTGTGATACTAACCACTTCCCACATACCCAAAGTATTCAAACCTGGTACACTCTGGTACCAAGTTGTAACGCTCTCAAAATAGTACAACAAATATAACCCAAAGCGTGCATAATTGATAACTTAAATCAAAGTAAATAGTCTTTTCATTTCATGAAGTTAATGATATAAAGAATTTAACATAAATACATGCCCTATCAGCTTACATCTTTCCAGGCCTCAACTTGGTTACAACAAAATAGAGATTAGCTCTTACAAAAAAGCCCTTGGCTACACAAAAGAATATGTAATCAAAACATGAAGCTCGTGCTTTCAAAAGTCCCTCCCAACTATTGCCTTGGCAGAGGCATGCCCTCAATACCTAAAAATGTTATCCCTAAATAGGGTGAGCCACATCCCAATAGGAATCATCTAACACAGTATATGAAATTTAGCAAAGGTATAAATGCACTATGTATACACAACATCAGTGATAGAACATCCACACTTTATATAGTCATAAGATACCAAATTCAATTTTTATTCCATTTCCATTCAATTCATTTCATTACATGAACCAATTTCATCATTTCTTTAACAATCTAAATGAGACTACCACTCATTAGTTCTACAATCACATCATCAACATATAAACACATCAAACTTTCCTTTCACGGATATTTTGTCCTCGGAAAACCATCAAATGGGACCTATATAAACGTAGGCTATACAAGCACTACAATTGCCATTTTACGGATATTTCGTCCGCGGGATCGGCGCCCATGTATAATTTCGAGACTTTCACCCAAGACACTTCGGCCAACTTAATTATAATGGAGTCCATCCTCTTTCTCCTCCCAAACAATCATTCATACATATGCAATGTATTTAAACACATAATCATACATAGAGCACATCCATTTTCCACTCCCAAATAACCATACATATACAATGTATATAAACATAGTCATGTACAATGACATCCACGAGAGATTAGTTTCAATTCACCTAATCCGTATGCAATTTCTATAACAATTATAGCTATCCTCCACCGATAGCCCAATACGGATATTTCTAGATAGATATACAATCCCATGACAGATAATTTGTCCACAATTTCCAAAGATGTGAAGTATTACATACTCGATTCCACCATCCATTTCAACACTTGCTCAATTTTATGTTTTTCCCACCAATTTCAATTATTTATATGAAACAACTATGATAGTCATTTTAGGGAAAAAAAATTCCCTTTTTTCAAATATCAACCCAACCATTTTGACCCAACATAATCTCATTTTCACAACCCACATTCATTTATTTCATATTCAACACAATCCCTCTTTCCATGTCATGCCCAAACCCTAGGTTTGCTTGAAACACCATCAATCTAAATATCATATGAAGCCGTAGAAAAGATCCCTACCTCAAAGGAAGAAGATGAGCCACACAAGAGACAAACTCCAAAGACACCGAAACCCACTTCTATTCGGATCAAAATGTAGATCTTGAGATGCTCTAGCTTTTTCTCAAAGACACTAGGGTGAAGAGATCAACGGATCTAGATGAAATCTAAGAGAGGAATGAAAAAGTGATTCAAAATATCATCTTCACGGACTGTTATACATACAGTCCGCTTGAGCGTGGAAAGTGACGCTCGAGCGTCAGACACAAAGATCCGCTCGAGCGTGAAAAGTGGAACTCGAGCGTGGAATGCACATCTCCAGAAGTTTTGTAGACGAAGGGCACCGCTCGAGCGTGAGACTGGGCGCTCGAGCATCTAATGCACTCTCCCAGTATTTGCAAGTCTGTAAAAAAAATACTGAAGGTTAGCAAATCCCGCTCGAGTGGAAGAATGGACACTCGAGCAGAGGGGCAAAATTTGTGAAGCTCGCTCGAGTGCAAGAATGCCTGCTCGAGCGGAAGAGCCAAAATCTGGGCATCACAGGTTTTGGAAATACAAGCAACCAACTTGTTCCAAACGTACAATTACAACCCGATATCAAAAATAAAAGGGAGACAGAGGGAAACAAGATATGAATAACCATTCTAAACCATACCAACCCGAGTCCAGAATGCAATAAGTAACAGGTCAAAACCGGAATCGCTATAGCATTAGCCAAATTTAAGGAGACATTAGAAGAGTCGTCTGAAGAAGAACGAGGGAATGAAGAAGGATAAGGCAACACAGAAGAACAAGAAGCAAGCAATAGATAAGAAGATCAAGCAAACAGTTTAGAAGAGGAAGCTAAAGAAGAAAATGAAGAAGTAGAAGACAAAGAGAAAAATGAACAAAAAAAAAAAAGAAGAAGACAATGAAGAAGAAGGTGAAGGCACTGAATCGAAAGAGGAAGAAAAAAACAATGAGGAAAGGGATGAAGAAGAACATAATGAGCTAATGGACCAACATCATGATAGCATCTGTGGCTCAACAATGCATCAGCCTCAAGAATTTGATTAATCAAAGGATGTTCAAATTGCTAATCTACATCAAAGACTAAAAACACTTTCTAAATCCAAACTAGAAGAAGAAAAAAAATTAGAATGAATTACTTTAAGAAAAGGACATTGCAATAAGAACCTTAACATCAAATAACTCAGAACTTCAAGAAAGAGATAGCACAAACCAAATGAAACTAAGGATGTTGGAGATTCAAAAATAAGATGATAAAAAATAATTCAACAGTTGAGATGTTCAATTTCAGAGCTTGAAACTGAAAATGCTAGATTGCATGAACAAATTCAAGAACTATCGGTCCAACTAGCAACACAACCTTACCGAACACTAACATAAGTTCAACCCCAAGTTCAGTGAAAATCTTGAACCACATAACTCAGAGAAATTTCTATTTATTACAATTTTCTCTGTCAATGGTAATTTTCTCTAAAAGTTAAATTTCTCTGACCACATTAGTTTGGCCAGTTTGATTTCTACTACTTATTTGATTTTCTTTGCCTATTTGATTCCATATGTGTGTAATTTTCTCTAGATTTTGTAACTTCTCTGACCACGTTGATTTTTGGGGCTTCTTTGATTTTCACTGTGTATAGTTGAAATAGAAGTTAAACAACAACCAATCACCCAATAAGAAAAACTGGCACACAAACAACAACCAAAACAAAAGACAAAAGTCTATGGTAATTGGAAAACATTGAATCAAATACATTTCCATATTGAAATATGATCTGTTACTTTAGATAAATTTAAGGTGTGTTTGGTTTGTGTTTGTAGAGTAGTTTTTTAGATAAAAAGTACGAAAACTTATTTGGTTTGCCTTTTTTCAAAAATGGTTTTGGAAAATTATTTTGGGGAGAGAGTTTTAAAAAAAAGTGATTAATTTGATGTGTATAAGAGAGAGTGTGATTTTGGAAAGTAGGTAACCAAACAAAATTTTGAGATTTTTTTTGAAAAAATTTGTTTGGTTTGATTACTCTTGAAAATTTGTTTGTAGAGAATTTTTTCCAAAAATTTTTCTCAAAAACAAACCAAACAAGGCCTTAACTTTTACTAATATTTTCACTATTTACAGTGAAAAAAGATCCTACATCAATGATTAAGAATTTAAAAGCAAAAGAAAGGAAAGAAAAGCAAGATCTAGACTTTCAATATCCCAAAGTTGTGAAGATCACTAGAGGTTCAAAGCAAGCTAGAAAGCCAATAGAGCAAACCACCAAAGACAAAGAAATACTTGATGTTGATGACTATGTCTTGCCTCAACCAACAAGCGTTAGAAAATCTTGAGTTTTTCCACAAAGTCTAACGGTTGCAAAATTGGTAAAAGAACATGTCAAACATATCTTGCAGCACATATCAAATGTGTCTAGACTAGAGTAAGTACAACAAATAAAATAGAAGATAACAAACAACAATTTACTAACTTATATTGCATTAACAACTATTAAATTCCTTCTTTGTCATCTTGTAGGGCTTTAATCTGGACAAGTGAGTTGAATTTCATTACTTTTGAAAATATCGAAAACCTAATAAAGGAAAGAGAAATTGCCAACAATGTAAGTCTTTCATCAAATTTCTTTACAATGTTCCATCAGCCTTTATAAACCAATGTTACAATTATAAATGATATTTTTCAGGTCATTGATGGTTATGGAGAGATCCTATTTGCTTACCAAAGAAGAAAATGATAAAAAGTAACTTCATTTTTTTCACATGCATGAGCTTAGTATGTTACTACTCTTTTATTTGATTTTCTCTAGAATTTACTTACTACTTCCTCTTGTAAAGATACTTCTTGAAGTCAGTTGTGTGACTTGTCTAATTTTATCTAGCTTTTTGTGTGCATTTAAAATTTCTCTATGTGTATATTTCTGAAATTCCTGTCATTTCAAATTTCTCATAACCATTTTTTGATTTTCTCTTACTGCAGAACTTCATCAAAATGACAGAAAATCAAGCTTTTATAGTCTCATTGTTTGACAGGCATCTTGAAACCGCATGAAAAAACTACAGGTTTCTCAATTTCCCAATAAATACTGAAGGCAATGAGAAGTCAACAGATGGAAATCACTGGCCCTTACTTGTCTTGGATAAACAAGACAATTTATGAAAGTACTACAACTCACTAAGGCCAAGGAGGGATGATGCACAAGACAAATATCTCAAAGATGCAAAACAATTGGTAGTGAGTGCAAATTTCTCTGATCCATAATAATATTTATGTGGTGATAATTTTCATAGAATCTTATTAATTTATGTGTAAATTTCTCTATTATTTATTTACTTTTTTTTTTTTTTTTGCAGCAAGATCATGTGTAGAATTTTTTTGAAAGCTTGCCTTGAAAGAGAGGCATAATCACAACCCTCTTTCAAATTGATAGACTCACAAAATACAAATTATGACTTTCAATATGTCAACAATGCTCCACAACAAGACAGTGATTCATAAGTTTCATACAATATCTATAAACAAGATAATTGTAGACGTCCCCGAATGTCCCGGGAGGGAATCCCCGTTTTGTTCATTGGGCTCACTATAGTTCAGGACTCAATGTCACGGTCCTGTATCTAATCTCGCAGAGTGCAATGCAAGACCGATGAATCATCAAAGAGTCCAAATCCGACAAATCGTTTTTGAAAACAGATTTTTTGAAAGAAGTGCCAAACATGGACTGCTTTGCCAGATACAGAGTCGCCACCTAAATATTTATTTTGGTGGGAATTTAGGAAACCCTGACTCGTTGCGTAAGGCCACGTGTCCATCATCACCAAAGTTACCTCGGCTCGGGAACTTGGATACGATTGGGGAAGGTCACTTCGTGAGCACCCCCGCTCGCCCGATCGAAGATCAGCCTCTACTAACCATGATATCTAGTTTTGAAAACATTATGCGTTCTTATTGATGCGCACAGCATACAAGTATAGACTGGATCGCCTGAGTTGGAACAAAACATTTCATGTTTGTTTTGAAAACGGTTTGCTACTCGCAAGTAGGCTAAAATGTGAATTTGCCACCCTCAGGTGGACTTTAGAAAACACGATGATTTGCCACTCTCAAGTGGGCTTAAAACTCGCAGTCGATGAATTGTTCCAATCCAAATAACCCAACCTTCATCCACAGGCATTCAGGCAGTTATATTACATAAGCAAATAGCCTCATGGTAAGCATGCTATCATGGCAGTCACTCATACGCATGCAAGGATGCTAAAGCATAAACACTCACCGAGTACTCCAAGCCAAAACAGAAGCTATGTTAGAAATCAATGCATGATCCTAACTATATCGAAATGCCTAATGCAACATATGCAAAAATGCAACTATAATAGGCTCGGCTATTCTAAAAATGGCATATGAGATGCTACAGCTAACACGTATTCAACTTGGAATTGAAATACGATGCAGTTAGTATGATGCGCCGAGCCTGGTGCATGCAAGACAGAATGAATGCAAACATGTAAGCATAAGTATGCTAATTGAAACGTGCCCTAAACTAACCATCATAAGCTGGTAAATAAAAGGGAGAAAGACGTGGGGTTGGAAGACATACATCACTGTAACAAGCCCGCGGGGGACCTCACTACAGCTCGGACTCGATTTGTGTCACGGTTCTTAATCTTGAACCAAAGAGTCCAAATCCGGCAAATCGTTTTGGAAAACAGATTTTTGAAAGAAGTGCCAAACATGGACTGCTTTGCCAGATACAGAGTCGCCACCTAAATGTTTTATTTTTGGGAAATTTAGGAAACCCTGACTCGGTGCCAAAGGCCACGTGTCCGTCATCACCAAAGTTGCCTCGGCTCGGGAACTTGGGTACGATTGGGGAAGGTCACTTCGTGAGCACCCCCGCTAGCCCGGTCAAAGACCGGCCTCTACTAACCATGATATCTTACTTTGAAAACATTGTGAGTTCTTGTTCTGGTTATTAGCCTAGGTTACTATGTGATGCTCGCAGCAAACAAGTATAGACCGGGTCGTCTGAATTGGAACAAAACATTTCATGTTTGTTTGTTTGAAAATGGTTTGATGGTGCTACCCGCAGGTAGGCTAAGACGTGGATTTGCCACCCTCGGGTGGGCTTAGAAAACATGATTTTGCCACTATCTAGTGGGCTTAAAACAAACATTTGATGAATTGTCCAATCCAAGTAACTCGGCCTCCACCCACAGGCATTCAAGGCAGTTATATCATATAAGCACATAGCCTCATGGCAAGCATGCTATTCATGGCAACACTCACACGCATGCAAGGATGCTAAAGCATAAAACTCACCGAGTACTCCAAGCCAAAACAGAAAACCGATTAGAAATCATGCATGATCCTAGATACACAGAATTGCCTAATGCAACACATGCAATAATGCAACTATAGCAGGCTCGGCTATTCTAAACACGGCATATGGAATGCTACAGCTAACACGTATTCAATTTGGAATTGAAATACAAATGCAGTTTGTATGATGCGCCGAGCCCGGTGCGTGCAAAACAGATGAATGATGCAAACATGCTGTCATACTGTATTCTAATTGAAATATGCCCTATATCTAACCATCATAAGCGGGTAAATAAAAGGGAAGAAAGACGTGGGGTTGGAAGACATACATCACACTCACCCACACTTATTACAATTATGCCCTCGCGCAGAGGGTCCGAATAAATAATAATACAGTCCGAAATGAAAGAATAATACAGTCCGAATAATATACAAATTTCTAATTAATTAACGAATTAAACTAAGAAAGCTGTAAACTGGCATGCAAGCCAGGGGCTGCCTCGATTCTGATGAATGATGTATGCTGGGCTGCCTTGCGCGGAAATCCACTGGGATGCCCCGATTAGCCTCTGTTTGCAATGTTCCTCGAAATGCGTGCCGGACTCTAAAAAGTTCCTGATTCTCCATTTTGCTGCAACAGAGAGCAGGAAAGGGGCATAGCAATGTATTTCACAAATATATGCATGCCTCGATCCTCGTGCCACCAATCACGCATCTCGATGCATGATGGCCGAGGAGTCGGATTGCACAACTCAATATAGGATGAATGCAGATGAATGCTACAACAAAACCTAACTCCATCATGGGTAATCCGGAGTGTCGGTGACTTGGGAATTGTGACCCGTTCCGTCACTCGGAGTACGAAATGCACCTCGTTTCCCGTGCCCGGGCTAACTCCTATCCCGAACACAATGCAATATGCATGATATGCATGAAATGCAGCTAAGATACAATCCTAACATACACAATGCTATGAAAATGAGATGCCTCAAAATGCGTGCACACGGGCACGCAAACCGAGGCGATGATCCTAAGGCATGAAATGGCATACGCAATGCGAATTGGACTTACACTAACATGAGTGGATCTCAGCCACACTCACATAAGAGGCCGATGGTTGAAAATGAAGCATCTCGAAATGCGTGCACACGGGCGCGCAAACCGAGGCGATGACATAAAGGCATGAAACGGCCTTAAATATGATATACAATGAGACTAAAATGAGATGTCTCGAAACGCGTGCCCACGGGCACGCAAACCGAGAAAATGGCATACGGAATGCAACAGGACTAAAGTAAGATATGCGATGCAATATGGACTTACACCAACATGAGAGAGCCTCAGCTACACTCACACGGGAGGCTGTGAGGTGAAAATGAAGTGCCTCGAAACGCGTGCACACGGGCGCGCAAACCGAGGCGATGGTACTAAAGCATGAAATGGCACTCCAAATGCAAATTGGACTTATACTAACATGAGAGAGCCTCAGCCACACTCACATAAGAGGCCGACGGATGAAAATGAAGTGCCTCGAAATGCGTGCACACGGGCGCGAAAACCGAGGCGATGGCCCTAAGGCATGAAATGACATGAAATATGATATGCAAACATGCAAATGGAATTCCAGCACTCACAAATGATGCAAAACAGTCCCGAAAGGTGGGGAAATGACACCAAATGTACGGAATGGTCCCGAAATGCGATATTAAGCACCCGAAATGGCCTACAGCCATACTAAACATGCGCAATATGGACATGGAATGAAAATACAGTAGCAAGGCAGCCCCAAGACAAGCATTTTTAAGTCATAAAAAGGGCTAAACAGCAAGCACGCATAGAATTAAACAAGAATGCAAAAATGGCCCCGCAAGAGGGGTATTGAAGCAAGTGATACATGCGATGCCCAAATGGAAAAGTACCCTTCTACAACACTGATGAGGGACTAAAAATATGAACATTTACAGTAGATGACATCCCCCAACTCAGTATGAAAACATGCTAAAAATGTCATGCAAGAACTAGGATACATAAGGCTATAACATGAGGTACCCCAAACATTCATCAAACCAGAAAAGACCCTCAATGAAATATGTCAAGAAGATCAAAATATGACTCTTTCCAGTTCTGATGATGGCCGAAAACAGAAGCTAGATAAGCTTAAAAAAGCATGCAAAAATGGGGGTCAAAGAGGGATATAAAGACAAGCACAACATGGAGACCCCAAACAAGATTGATCCCTTCTACAATGTTGTAGAGGGACACAAAATAAGCTTATTCACAGTTCATGAAATGCTCCAAAACAGACTACATGTAGGTCAAACAAATCATGCAAATTTACGGTAAATATGAGAGATTATGAAGCAAGTGCATGATAGAGAGGCCAAACAGGATTGAGCTCTTCTTCAATGTTGAATAGGGGCTCAAAATATGCCCACTCACAGTTTACATTATGCTCGAAAACAGATCACTCTCAGGCTAGAAATAGCATGCAATATTGTGGCATATAAGATGATATTGAAGCAAGTGCAAGTTAGGGATCTCAAACAGGGTTGAGCCCTTCAACAAAGATGAAAATGAGCTCAAAAGAGGACCACTTTCAGTATTGGTCGGAGCTCAAAATAGTATAGAAATAGGGCCAAGAAATGAATAAAAAATGAGCTAGAAAAGAGGGGTGGAGTACTTACCCTTGTAGACAAGTCTTGGCTGCCTTTTTGCTTGAAGAATGGATGCCTTCTAGCTGCTGGAAAGCTCTCCTAGCTGCTGGAAATAGAGTAGTGGTGGTGGTGCTTGATGGTGATGAAGAGATGGAACCAAAACTTGAAGATTTGAGAGAGATGGAGAGAGATATGTATCTAAGCTCTTAAGAGAGTTTTTTCTAACCCTAGCCTAAGAGTTGGGAGGCTCCTTATATGGACCAAAAGAGGAGGGCAAAGGTGGAGGGAAATGCACCCAAGTGTTCCCCTTCAAAATATCCCCCGGATACAGATCTTTTCTGGGGGAAACAGCTACACAGCTGTAAGACACACCTCCCAAGGAGCATGGCCGGCCAGCTAACTTTGTTGCAGGTGGCCGGCCGGCCACCCCCTATGGCCGGCCGGCCAAGGGTGAAAATGGGCCAAAAGAAATGCTGGCCGGCCACCAGATGATGGTGTCCTCCCAGGTTTCCTCAATACAACCCTGTGGTTTAAATCTGGCAACTCTAAAACAGGAGAAACAACAAGCCACTTTTCAAAGAGGGTTCAAAATGGACCAAAGAATTACTGGCCGGCCATGTGTTTTTAGGATCCTCCCATGTGTGTACAACACAAATATGTGGTTTTGGCTTGAAGAAAATGGCCCTAGGGTGTTCAACATTAGCCCGGAAGTGAGAAAAACGGGCGTCGGAGGGTGCCGGAAGAGCATAACTGGTTGCTGAGACAATTGCTGGCCTCCCACCCTCCAGTGATCTTCCTGGTGATAAAACAGAGGTACCTGCCAAGAATGAACGAAAACCGATGCAAAACGAATGCTCGGGGACCAAAACACGCAGTTCGGGGTCCCGAAAATAGGCTGTTAAGCACCGAAAGTGGCATTCGGCCACGAAGTGGGTATCTAATACCCCAGTGTCCCTCGAAAGGGAGTAAATGAGATGCATGCCAAAAACCGGAGGAATCGGAGATGGTTGGGTGGTCCCGAACCGAGGCACACGGCCTGATGGCTCCGAAAACCGGGAACCGGGCTCCGAAATGGGCAAAATGGCCTACGGCCACTGAGAGATGGTCTACTGGACCTCTCCCTCCCCTCAGGAAAGAAAACAGAGAAAACCGAGTCCGGTTCGCAAACCGAGGCAAGGCACAGAAGAGAGTTCGGAAGTCCAGAGGCAGGGCGCGCGACCGCGACTCTGAGACTTCTGAACGAGCACAATATGCAACATCACCGAGCGCTCAATCGGTGACGTCTGAGTCTTAAGGTCGGTCAAAAATGGGGTGTCTACAATCACACACACGCACACTTATTACAATTGTGCCCTCGCTCAGAGGGTTCGAATAAATAATACAGTTCGAATAAATAATTAAATATTACAAAACCCTAATTAATTAACAAATTAACTAGGAAAGCAAATAAATTAGCGTGCAAGCTATAAAATGGACTGCCTCAGCTCTTGTTCCGAATGATGAAAGATGCATGCATGCTCGAGTCGCCTTGTCGGGAAATTTCTCGCGATGCCCCGATTTGCCTCTGTTTGCAATTAATCCCGGGATGTTGTGCAAAGCTCTAGAAGGCTGCTGATTTCTGATTTGCTGCAACGGAGAGCAAGAAAGGGGCATGGCAAAGTATTTTCACATATGTATGCACACCTCGATCCTCGTGCCACCAATCACGCATCTCAATGTATGATGGCCGAGGAGTCAAATTGCACGACTCGATGTGAAATCAACGCACATGACAACACAACAAGGCCTAGACTCCATCATGGGTAATCCGGAGTGTCGGCGACCGGGAATTGAGGCACGTTCCGTCACTTTGAGTACGAAACGTCCCTCGTTTCCTGTGTTTGGGCTAACTCCTATTCCAAACACAATGTAATGAGATGGCATACACAATGCGACTAACATGCAACCTAACATACGTAATGTTATGGACTAAAATGGCATACACAATGCACGTGACACAACATGGCATGCACAATGTACTAACATGCAATCTAGCATACGCAATGCTATTGTCACGACCCAAACCCGCCCCTATGGGTTTAGCACCGTAACCGACCAGTAATCCAAGATTACCGAAGGCCTGCTTAACAGTAAGACAGTATAACAGAGTACAGGGGCATGGCGGAAGCCAATATAGTAAATAAACAATGTCCAATGAGCTGTGACAGTCTGTATGCAAAAAGATTTTTCATACATATATAGATATATACACAGTATTTACAATCAGTCAAGACAGGGACTTAATCCCTATTTAACGGTACAGTGCAGTAACAGTCTATACAGATACAATACGGTTACAGAGACAGACGGGGGAGATTAAAACACCCCTAAGCCAAAGCTTGAACAGGCTTGGAACCTCGCAGTGAGTCACAGTGGTTGGCTTGACAAAACTGGAGTTTACCCCAACGCTTCTAGCATTGGTCCGGTGCCTGTACACCTACATATATATATATATGAGCAGTGAGCTAAAGCCCAGTGAATAACACAATGCGTAAAGGGGTTTAGAATGAATGTTCTTACAGTAATGAAAACAGTTCATTTCAATCAGTATATCAGTTGTTCAGTACAGTAAACAGTCATATGTGGTACATCCATTAGCATAACAGTAAACAGTAGGTCTTAAAAGACCGAACAGTAAGTGATGGCCATCAATCAGTAAACAGTAGTGGTTCCAACGAGGGAACCGACATAGATCTCTGTAACAGTAACAGTCAGTAACAGTAGTTGCTAAGGATGCCACAATACAGTTCAGAATATAGGACAAACATTCATTCAGTTAATAATATCAGTTCAGAAAGCAGTACAGTTCAGTATTCAGAAGATAATCATTTTGAACATATCTTTACATAATTGTTACTCACAGAGTTCTAGGCTACAGTAGGCTAGAGCGTCTCCTCGAAATGCCAACCCTAAACAGTACAGAACGAACACACACTAAGCTACACAGTTGGGAAGGATAATAATAATTTAACCCCTAAATGCCTCGGTGTGTTCTACATCTATATCCTCATTAAGATGTCTTAAATTAGGCCTAAGAATGCCTAGGATGGGATGAGGATGCAAAGATGTATTCAGAAAACATTTTCAGAATTTTCAGAAAAACAGAGTCCCGCTCGAGCGCAAGTTTCCCCGCTCGAACGGACACGCAACAAAGGTATTCACTCGAGCGTAAACTCCACCGCTCGAGCGGACCAAAAAGTACTGGATGCTCAAAAATCACGCTCGATTCGGCGCTTGATAGCCGCTCGAGCGCAAGACACAAGGTCCCGCTCGAGCGCCAAACACCCCGCTCGAGCGGACTGTAATACAGTGCAAAGTACTGGATGCCCGAATTCCCCGCTTGAGCGCTACTTTCCCCGCTCGAGCGGGAGTGCAAAATCTAGAAAACCCAGATTGAACCTTCAAGCCAAAAGTCAAGTTTAAATGCACTAAATTCGATCCTCTTGGGCCAAATTTCTGGAAAACACAAGTAAACTCATAAAACAAAATGTTACAAAGGTCAATTTGAGGAATCAAGGCCCAAGGGTATTTCAATTAAACTCATTTTCAAACCCATTTTTCATGAACAATGTTCAAACATGACATGCATGCACTCAAACCAATTCAAAGCTTTAATGCTTGCTCAATTGAGCTCATTTCTTCAAGAACTTGGTGACAACATGAACTATAACAATATTTTGAACATGCATGTGAGGAATTATGAACTACAACCACAAAACTTATCAATGTGCACATGCATGCAACAATTGAGCTCTAATTTAACACTATTGAACCAATTCAAGCCTTAGATCACTAAAGACCCATTAATCATGCAAGAATAAACTCAAATACACAATGAGGGAGGTCAATGATCTACCTTAAGTCTTGAATTCAAGTGTAGAAGCCCAAATAAGCAAGAATCCCCTTCAATTCCACCAAGTTCACAAGCCAATACTCTAGATGAAAACAATCTTCTTGTTTCTCTCTCTCTAAATTAGGCTAGAGCTCTCAAAATGGACTGAACAAATATTGTATGATGCAAGACTAAGTCTTGGACAATGTATGGTGTAGTGGCCCACTAGATGGCAAAATGGTAAATATGCCGAACTATGTGATTTAGCTTATTTTAATATGATTTAATCATACCAAACCAGTTTCCAATTAAATATACCATAAAATCATATAAAATCTAAGGATCATTGAATATCAATCAATTTCAGATTCGGCCGCCGATAAGGCCTTCAATTCGCAATTTAAACACAGAGACATGAACAGATAATCAAACGATCAACAGATAGAATGCGTTTAAACAGATACAGTCAATTAGTCAGTTCAATATTTCAGTCAATTCAATTATCAATTATAATCATTCTCAGTTTAGCAGTAATCGGCAATTAATCGGTAATCAGTGGTGAGGGTTATTACAGCTATGGACTAAAATGGCATACACAATGCAAGATGGACTTACACTAATATGAGTAGACCTCAGCCACACTCACATCAGTGGCCATATGATGAAAATGAGACAACCGAAATACATGCAAGCATGCACGAATGCAATGGACTGATCCTAAGGCACAACATGCAACTCTAACTAAGCATGGCAAATGATAAAATATGGCATACAAGCATACATTTTCCAGCTCTGAAACATGATGTACAATGGTCCCGAATCATGCAAATATGTTACCCAATGCATGCAACATGGCTCGAATACCGAAACTAGTGAAGTGCATTACACTAGAGGTACACAAAACAATGCACAAATGGCAAAACCAACCCCAAACAGACCCTAGGCAGGTCGGAAACAGTAGGAAAATGGCCCAAGATGATGGTTCAAAGTGCATGGAAATGAAGCTCATTCAATGGTCCGAAAACAAGGCATTCATGCACAACTCTCAAGCACACTTAAAGAGGAGAAAACATGAGCATATGGCATTCACATAGGCTCTGAAATATGATGCAAAATGATCCCAAAGCATGAAAACACCTCAGTATATGCATGCAATAGACCTCAAATATCAAAGCTAGGCAAGTGTATTGAACTACAAGCATGCAAAACAAGGATCATTCGACCATGAGACCCAAAAACAGAGCTATGACAGTCCAAAATATGCACAAAATTGGTTTAAGGCAAGGCCAAAAAGTGCTAAAATCAAGGGTCAACAAAGCATGCAAAATAAGCTAGTGAACCATGATTTGCACTACAACTATATGAAGCACATGAGAGCTCACCAAATCAGTCAAAAACAGAAGTATGCCATGCCAAATAATGCCCAAAAAGTCACTGAAACTCAGTCAATGCATGCAAGAATGATGTGTCCCTTTGAAAGGCCAATAAGAGGGTTGTTCTACACATGCAAGATAGACATACAAAATGGAAAAACCACCTCTATATAGAGGTTATGAGGGCCCTAAAACTCACTGAAAAGGGCCTGAAATTAGTCTAGGAAGCATGCAAGTGAAGGCCCCTTTGAAAGGCCTTGAAGAAGATTGCTCTACACATGCAAGATAGACACCTAACATGGCAAAAAAAACTCTAGACAGAGTTCATGCAGGTCACAAAACTCATCAAAAATGGCCTGGAGCATGGCTTTGAAACATGCAAATAGGGGCTCCTTTGTAAAGCCAACAAAGCTAGTAAAGAGAACAAGGGGTGAGAGGGTCACCCCTCTCTGATTTTGAGGCTCAAACACACATGTTAGCCACTGAAAATCTGCTAGATTTCAGTGGCTAAAAGGCCAAACCAAGGCCAACACAAATGCTCTAATGCATAGCTCAAAACATGAGGAAATGAAGCATGCAAAGGGGTAGATGACCCTCAACAGAAAAATGGTCTTAAAAAAATATGTTTAGAAGATCAAAACAAGACTTTTTTCAGTTTATGACAAAGCCTAAATATGCTTGCAAATAGGGCTAAACTATGAAGTAAAACAATGCTACAAAGAGGGAAATAAAGACTTACCCTTGTAGAGAAGAAGGCCAGCAGCTTCTGGACCAAAATAGGCACTCTTCAACCTCTGAAAATGAGCTCCAAGATGTTTAGATGGATGATGGAGAGGTTAGGTTATGAGGTGGTGTGCAAAGGAGGGCAAGAACTTCACTCTTTGAAGCTTAAAGGGAGAGACAAAGAGAGATATATGGTATATGTTCTAGACTAATTGTTCAACCTTAGCAATGGAAGAGAAGGCCTCCCTTTTTAGAGAAGAGAGGCCAAAGCTTCTCAAAGAAGCTTAAAACCAAGCTTAAACATCCTCCATACACGTGTATGGAGGATGCATTATGAGGCTTCCAGCTGGCACAGCTGGCTTCAGCTCAATGAGACAAAAAAGCAGAAGGTTGGCCGACCAGTTAAGGTGGTCGGACGACCACTCCCCTGGTCGGCTGACCAGGTTCAAAAGGGCCAAGAAAAAAGGTGGTCGGCCATCCCAGATTGGTGGTCTCCCAGGTGAATGCAACTCAGTGGTGGTATGGGAGACCCGAAATTGTGGCTCAAAAGTGAGGGAGACCAAGGGGTCAAAAGGGTCAAGCAGAAAAGGTGGTCGGCCTACCAAGATTGGTGGTCTCCCAGGTGAATGCAACTCAGTGGTGGTATGGGAGACCCGAAATTGTGGCTCAAAAGTGAGGAGACCACCTACCTGCTAAGAAAAACCGGCCGACCGGGGAAAGGTGGTCTCCAAGAAGAAAAGGTGGTCTCCCACCCTACTACCACCTTCCCAACAATGAAACTAGGGTCCATGCCAAAAATGAACCCACACCGATGCAAAACGAGGGTTCGGGGGCCAAAACGCGCAGCCGGAGGCCCCGAAAACTGACTATTAAGCACTGGGGATGGCGTATGACCAAAAAGGTGGTCTCCCGGGCCACAGTGTCCCTCTAGGGAGAGGGAACAAGGTGTGTGCCAAAAATCAGAGCAAACGGAGGTAGTTAAGCGGTCCCGAACCGAGGCATACGGTCGACGGCTCCAAAAACCGAAAACTGGTTTCCAAACGGGAAAAATGGCCTACGACCACGAAACGTAGCCTATGGCCACTGAGATATGGTCTTCAAGACCTCTCCCTCCCTTCGGGAAGAGAAAACAGAGAAAACAGGACCTAGTTCGCAAACCGAGGCAGAGGGCAAAAGAGTCCCGAAGTCCGGAGGCAAGGTTCTCAACCAAGACTCTGTGACCTCAGAACGAGCACAATATGCATCATCACCAAGCGCTCAATCGGCGACGTCTGAGTCTTAAGGTCGGTCAAAAATGGGGTGTCTACAATAATCTAATTTGAATGTTTCTTAACACTAATTATACCTATAATTTATATGCAGTGTGGATTGTGGCATCTTTGTATGCTACATAATGAGACAATATATCAACCATAAACCTATCAACTCGACATTGTTGACACAAGACGTAAGGTTTATGAGAGCAGAAATCATAGAGAGATTTGTGACCGAAGTTAGCCAGTTATGGACAGAACCAATTCAAATACCACCAGAAGAAGAACCAAAAGTATAATAGTGAAAGTATACTAGTGAAGGAAGATAATGCACACAATATAATTAGAGATAACCCTTCAATCTTTTTTTTCATACATTGAAGAAATGATGATGTTTGACATGTATGTATATATCTTTTTTTGACTAATGTAAATTTCATAGCTATCAATGATTAAATATATTTATTTTTTTTATAATGCATGCTAAATGGTGATTGTTAACAGAATCCACATAGAGAAAATTAAAAAAAAAAAAGATGAAAAGAGAGATATATAGCATAAAAAAGACAAAATTTTAAAATGCTTTACACTAGGTTCATTAAGCAACTTAAGCAAATAGCCTTTAATAATATGTAGGGGCGTAGCCAGGAATTCCCCTCAGTGGGGTCATTCAAAGGAAGAGAGAGAGAGAGAACAAATAAAGGAATGCATCAATGGCAATGCAACAATGGTTATTAGAGAATGAAGCGTTGATGGAGCAAATGAATGAACGAACACTGAGCTAAAATTGACATCACTAAACAATGAATAGCTCCAAATATATGTGATATATGTGATATTGATCTAGATTACTAGAGTCATTTTGTTAAAATTGACACCTCTAAACAATAAATAGTTCCAAACACTGGGGTCATTTTGTTAAAATCCAAAACTATTAAACAAAATTTCAAAACAAAATTTGAAAGTTCAGTGGTGTCAATTGACACTACTGAATTACACATAGCCCCGCCCCTGATAATATGTGTAAGTTGATTCTGACACCCGATTATTATAAAAAATAAATAAATGAATAAATTGTTCCCATAGCTCACTCCCATCATGTCATAGTATCTCTTGTAGAACCCGATCCGATCAGCCACAAATCTATTCGGACCTTGGCCCCGCTCGACCCCACCGTTGATGATATTGGTGATGACACCATAGCCAGGACCGACCCGCTGACTTGAATGATGTCTACCGAATCAGAATTGTTTATGAGATCCGCTCAGATTGCCTTCTCCGGCTGACCATAATTAGCTACTAAAAAGTCAAACAATTAACGGCCAAATTCAACGTGAAAGTAGTGTTCCTATTTTCTGCCAAACATGAAAATAAATAAATAAATAATCTTAGTCTTTAAATTACCCTGACAAATAGATAAACCACATTAACAAAAGCCCATTTAGGAATTTAAAAAGTTAGTCGAGCAATAAAAATTTAATAATACAATTTAAGATGTTGAGTTTGAGTCGCCCAAAGGATCATTGGAGGTTCACTTATCATTAATTTTAGAATCTCAAAATTTATTAAGGTGCATATAAACTGACCCAGACATCCCATCTTGTCTACCCCATTGTTATGTTTAGAGTTGTGCAAATTACCATCATATCCACTAATCATGGATTGAACTTTAAAATTTATAATTCATCTTCGAAACCACTTCACTCCGCTCCGCTATAGTTAATACATATATACTTTTTAATCTCTAATGAAATATCAAAATAAAAATGAATATTAGAGAAATTTAAGATGTAAAATTTATTATAAATTAGTAGTTATATATATGAAAAATATTATACAAATTAATGTTATATATTATATAAATATTTGATAATTAGTTAATAATATTCTTTAATCCGTTAATCTGTCTCAAACCGTCTAAGCAGTGATTTGGTTATTTGTTAATCTACCAATTTGTAATTTAATTTCTAATTTTACCCTCAAACTATCCAAATCACACCGCTTACACCCCAGTTATGCCGACATAGCTAATACCAAAATAAGCTAATATTGTTCTGCTTGTCTATCGGGGATTAGCATAATTTGTTAGTTTAACAGTAATATGGAAAATTTTAAATTTAAATTTAAAAAAAAAAAATACACACAAAGAAATGTCCACACAAAATAATAAAAATGCGGCCCAAATTTGTTGTTATTCTAACATGTATATATATATTTTTTATCTCTAACGGATGAATATGCGGCCCAAATTTATTTTGGGCTGTAGGCCTGTTTGATATGAAACCATTTTGGTTGTGGCCCTGTTTGATGTCAGACTTGGAAGGAATTTTGAATAATAATAAAAAAAAATTTTGAATCAAAAAAACAAAAAGACTTGGAAGGAATTGTACTTGATAATATCTTGGGCCCGTATAATTTTTTGTTTGTTCTCGAATAATCGTTTGATTGACAAAAGAAAAATGATATAAAAACTCATTTTTTAAATTTATTTTTTAAATTCAGTAATATGTAAATGATATAATTGGTTGATAATTAAGAAGATATGAGAAAGTGTATTATCTTAGATATTCTTATTAATTGTCACATTATTAGATTTGCAAATTAAATCTAACTTTTAGATTTAGGGGTTGTTTGGGGTGTCCTAAATAAGTGTACTTTTTTTCTTTTTGGACTAAAAAATTGAGGTTGAAAATATGGATGTTTGGGTTAACTTTTTGACTTTTTATGGAAAAATGTGTAATAAAAAATTGTAAAAATTGATTTGTAGGGAAAAATTCAAATTGGGAGTTGTGCAGCCGTAATTGTTGACTTTTGATGAATAGTGTTAACTTTTTAATTTTTTGAGTAACTTTTGACTTTTTTACTTTTTTATAAATTCCCAAACTTGGCCTTAAATAGTAATCCTCTTGAAAAAAAATAAATGGCATTGATAGTACCATAGTCATGTTAATCAAAAATAATTTTTCACCACTTATCTAATACTATTTTACTTTAATTAAATATAATACAAATACTTCCAGAGTTTCACATACATGCTACTAATCCCAACCTTAATTCCATGCAGTGCAGGCTTTGGGAACAAGCAACCGCTTTAGAACCCAGAAATTGGTTGAAAAGGGCCCATCAAAATTTTAAAAAAAATCAAATAAAGTCTTTTTTTTTATTATTATTATACTTGCTTAAAAGGGTTCTTTAAAAATAAAAAAAAATAAAAAATATTGATATGATGAATTATGTAAAACTAATTGATTAAATCATACTTTCAATGAAGCATGTCACAAAAAAGATTGAATGAGTTTAATTGATAAATTGATTAAAACAAACTTAATTAATAATTTTACAATTAAAAATGTGAAAGTTTAAAAAAATTAAATAAAATTAGAAATACCAACTAGTCCGATTTTGCTAAAAAATGATTCAAAAATTGGTTTTCTATTAGAATTTTGCCTTGGGGAGTTTATATATATGTATAAAGAGGCTTTATATTAGAAGTTTATTTTGATTCTCAAAAAAGGCAGAACCAATCGTGATTCCCATGATATATTATCAATCTCAAACAATGCCTAAAACAAGAACAAAAAAAACTAATTCACCTATCAAAGATAACCAAACATTCTTGAATTCAAGTCAGAATCCAACAATATGTTAGGATGGATGATTGTGGTGATCCATGTTGGAGGGGAGAGTGGTTGAAGCTGGTTATAGAAGTTGTGATTTGAGTATTGTCGGAGGTTACTGTAGTGATTGACCAATCACTGAAGAGTAATTAAGGCCTTGTTTGGCATCTCCTAAAAAAGTCAAAAAGTCACTATCCTATTTAAGTCACATCATCTTATTTAAAGCACATCACCTCTTACCACATCACTTCAAACCCAACCTATACCCAACTCATATTTCATAAAAAGTCAAAAAGTACACTTATTTAAAACATCTCAAACAACCCATAAAAGTTAATTGAAACTCATTAATAATTAACTAAAATTAGTCACAGGTTATCAATCGATAATAGGTGATAGCTGAAGGCGATGGAAAAAAACGAAAAGGGAGAAATTCTGTTCTAAAAAGAAGTAAAAATACTTCTTCTTTTTTTGTTTTTAAAAATTTTAAAATTAATTTTATTTTTAAAAACAAGAAATTGAAACAGTAACGAATGACCCCAAGATACATATGTAGAGTTATGAATCTCAATTTGGATAGGACAAAAAAAAAAAAAAAAATTGATCTGATAATAGGACAAAATTTGTTGCCTTCTCCTTATCGTAATGATGATTTGTTAAAAAAGCAATTGATCCGATAATAGGACAAAATTTGATGCATTACAGTCTTACTCATTATCTTAATGATGTTTGTTAGCACGACACATTGTATTTCACATAATTATGAATAAATCGGTCCTCATCTGAATTGGAAATGTGATGTTCAAGCCTGTGAGGTTTATTACGAACTCATTTTAATTGTTCAAATTATTCAATTTTTATGACTTTTTATGTACATAATTCTAAAAAAATTAATCCGTCCTAATAATTGTAACATTTTATTGTATTGGTCACTAAAAAAATATATAAATAGGACAAATGTGATAAAATAATGATATAAAGATTATCCGATCCATTTAATTTTTAAAAAAATATAAATACGAAGAGTTTTAAAAAATAAACGATTCTGATCAATAAAATGGGACCCGTGGTGTGTCCCACGAACCCGGACATAACCTCTTTAGACAAATGATGAGGATGGGAGAAAAGCCTCTCCCAATAAATTTAGAACAATGTTAGGGATACTAAAAATATTATTGAAAATTCTATCAAACACTTATATGGGACTCACATTCATGTAAATATTTAATAAATATTTTGATAATATATTTAGAGTCTCTAACATATATGATAAAAAAAAAAAAAATTTAAATAGCACAAGTATGATGAACAGTTGTTTTGGCAACTTACATTAATAGTTAAAAAGTTACTAAAAAGTAAAAAAATTATACAAAAAACTTAAATATTATATTTTCTCTCTACTTTTTATATTTTTTTTTGTAAAAAATCAAAAAATTATCCTAAATTTATTAATTCTTTTTATCTCATATTTTAACTAAAAAGTCAAAAAATTATTAAAATAACTTATTTCTAACCAAAGGTGATAAATATTTAGAGTTTCTAGAATTTATGATAAATTTAAACATGATATTTTGAAGGGTTCTACGAAGACTGTTTCTCATTAATCTTTTAAATCTAGTCGGCCTACCATATGGCAAAATAAAATACATGAGCAATTATAAATCTCATTTTCATTGACTCTGAAAATCTAATCGACCATATTGTTTTTTTTTTTTTTTTTTGGCTTGCAATACAAAACGCTACAGGCAATTTTGGTAAGATTTATGTATATAATTTTGTGTATATTTTAAATATTTGTAATCACAAAAATGTTAATGTTAATTTAATTTTTTTTAAATTAATTAATTCCTCTTTCTACCACCTTCTCTAACCACCACCCACACCTCATCACCACATCCGGTCACCTCCACGTCCACCTCCAAGTAACTATCGTTGATGACTATTAGAATATTTTTAATAAAAATAAAAATTATTTTAAGTCTTTGATTGTTACCCAATTAATATAAAATCGTTTTTTTTATCACACTAGTTACAAAATTATTCATTTCAAATTCCATGCTTATTGTGTTGTTAAGGCTGAAACCTTATAGTATTTAATAGTATTATTTAGTCATATAATGTCTATTTTATTTTGGATGATTTTAGTGGTTGACTTGGTTTAAATTTTTTGATAGCCGTAGTCATGGTACAAAAGATGCGTGAGTAAATTGAGTTTTATTTTGAAAGTACTTCACTCCGTTAATACTTTCATAGGAGGAAAAATAATTTAAAATAGCTACAACGAGATTTTCATATTTTCAAACTCTCACAAGCAATTGTTCTAAATTCTAATAAATTTACAAATTCTTAAGTTGCATGTTAATTGATTTATTCTAATTAGATTATTTTCAATTAGTTCCAACATAATATTTGTTCTTAATATTCTGTTTATTTTTTTGTTAGACTAAGCATGACCTCTTCCGACAATCACTTTTGATCACTATCTTCTACTAGTTACTCTCTCACTTATTTTTTAAATACATATCTCACTTATTTTTTAAATACATACATATACAATTACTCCTTTGATTTAGGATGGATGATAAATGTTGGCAAGAATATTTTTCTCATTGAAGCCAAATTTTACTGAACATGGGTACACACAAGATTGATTTCACACCACCTCCCCTTGTCTTCTTCTTGTTTTTTCTTGCTTAGTGGGGTTTGTGGATTCTATATTACGTTTGACATTTTCACAATGGCGTTTGAGTGGCGGTATTGGGTGATGTTCTAAATATTGGTGTGACTCACACTGACTCTTAACTTATTGAGATGATTTAAATTGTTTGATTTAATCATATCTTATAAAATAATGATTTGGGTCATATCGATGAGTATTGGTAGGACTCACTTTGAGTCTAAACTTATCGAGATGATTTGAAATGAGAAACCTTATAAAATAATAATCATCGACATGATTTGAAGAATGGGATTCAATCAAATCTTATAAAATAATGATTTAGATCATATCGATGGTCCGAGTAGGCATTGGAAGAAATATAACAAAATGCTAAACAAATGCTTGCTATGATGTTGTCATGAGAATAAGGGGTTGTTTGGGGTGTCCTAAATAAGTGTACTTTTTGTCTTTTTAGACTAAAAAATGGAGGTTGAAAATATGGATGTTTGGGTTAACTTTTTGACTTTTTATGGAAAAATGTGTAATAAAAAATTGTAAAAATTGATTTGTAGGGAAAAATTCGACTTAGGAGTTGTGCAGCTGTAATTGTTGACTTTTGGTGAATAGTGTTAACTTTTTAACTTTTTGAGTAACTTTTTGGCTTTTTAGCTTTTTGGCTATATGCCAAACTTGGCCTAAGTATGTTTGATATGAAAGTATGTTTTCACCAGCAAATTTCACAAATTGCATTAATGGCAGGTTTGACATGGAGAAATGGCATCGTTATGTTTTGAAACTGCTTTTGTAAGTATTTTTTATGATTGTTTGTATACTATTGTTAGACTTGTTGATAAGAGTTGTACCAATTCATTTAAAACTCAATTTAAGTTAAGGTTTTATTTTTCATTTTTTTGAACTGAAGGTAAGGTTTTATTTAGATTTTGAATTTATGAAATGATTTGTAGAGAGACAATAAATTATAAAAGAAAAGTAAATAAATTATGAACCTTTTTTTTTTCATTTTTCTCTCTTTTTTTATTTTTTATTTTTTATTTTTTATTTTTTTGAGATTGCAATCAGTGTGTTTAATTTTAGTTTTCTGAATTCAGTTTTTTAAAAACTGAATTTTTTATTTTTTATATTTTTTTATTTTTAGTGAATATTTTTAAAATTTTAAATATATTTTTTTATTTTTTTAGATGCACCTTACTTAAATGTATCTAAAAAGTAAAATACTTGTGAAAAATATTTTTAAAAATTAATAAATACACAAAAATACAAAAAATATACTGAATTTTTGTATTTTGTGGTATTTAGTAAATTTATTAAAGATTTTTTTTATGAAAATTATACTTTTTAAGTGTATTTATGTTAGGTGTGTTTAAAAATAGGGCAAATTACACAAATAGTCCCTATAGTTTGGGACTTGTGTCACTTTGGTCCCTGACTTTTCAATTGTAACACATTTGACCTTGAATTTTGAATCTTGTTTCAAATAAGGACAATTGAATATATAATTAGATTTTTCAAGGGTAAAATTGTCAATTTGATAAAATATAAACTAATTTGACAAAAATAAATGTCAAGCAAATATTTTTGAATTTTTAAAAATTATTTCTACCTACTAACAATAAAATTATGTAAAATTGATAAATCTTTTGGACATTTATTTATTTTTTTTTACCAAATTAATTTTTATTATGTGTTTGGATGATGATCATGTAAAATTAATTTTAAAAAATTAATCATGTAATTTTTATTAATTTTAAATAATTTTATCATTGGTGGATAAAAATAATTTTAAAAAAATTAAAAATATTTTTTGACATTTATTTTTGTCAAATTAGTTTATATTTTATCAAATTGACGATTTTACCCTTGAAAAATCTAACAATATTTTCAATTGTCCTTATTTGGAACAAGATTCAAACTTCAGGGTCTAATGTGTCACAATTGAAAAGTCAGGGACCAAAGTGACACAAGTCCCAAACTATAGGGACTATTAGTGTAATTAACCCTTAAAAATAAAAAATAAAAATTACTTAGAATATTAAAAAAATTTAGTAAAAATAAAAAAATAAAAAAAATAAGAAAGTAAAATTTTCTAAAAAATATTTTAAAAAACTTAGAAACAAACATAATGAATACTTTCTACAAATCTAAAATCCAACACGATGTAAGCCCACTAGAAAAACAAACAAATAAACAAAACAAAGCCAAAAAAAAAAAAAAAAGAGTAAAAGGGATGAGGACAACGACAAAGACTTTGCGTGTCGAATTTTCTAAACACTTCTTCAAAAATTAACACACACGTAACTCCGTTTTTTTTTTTTTTTTTTTTAGGGGGGGATTAAGATCTTCTCCTTACTGTCTCTTCTTATTTCTCTACTTGTGACGGTAGAGATACACTTTAAGATGATTCAATGGTCCAGATCTGACTTGTTTAATATTTTTATTTTTTAAAATAGTCAGATCTGGACTGTTAAATTATCTTAAAATACTTCTCCACCATTGTAAGTGTTAATCATATTATTTAATATACATATTATTTGACACAAAATATTATCTTTTTAAAATATATATATTTGTTAAATATTATTTAAATAAAAATATTTTTGAAAACTTTACTATTCACTTTTTGAAAAATAGTGTTAATTACTATTCATCTTTTGACAAATCCGTTGTATTATTTTGACAAATGTGATATTGATATTTTGTTTTCTTTTGATAAGATCACATAGGATGAATGGTATATAGCAAAATTATTTGATTTATATTTTGTATGCAAAGTGAAACTTACTTAAATGATGTTTAAAAACAAATCATACCTTTATATATATATATTATATATATATATATATATATATATTATATTGTAAAAAGAAAAAGATGAGCAAATCTTTTGAGTGGGTTTTGCATCATTGATATATATATATTACTATAATAAATAAGAAAAGGTAAGTGTAAAAGTTTGACAAAATTATTGCATCTTATATATATGCATATATATACATGATATTATATTCAAAAGTGTTGATTAGATTATATATTCAAACCTTGGTGATTTGTCTGTAAAGTTTGAAAAAGTGAACAAAGAAATTTATACAAAAGAAAAGATGCCCATGATTACAAGAGAAGACTTATGCAATTGTAAATCAATCTTTGAAGATGTTTTGTCTACAGAATTAAAAAGAAAAGTTGCAAAATGCTTTGAATTTGCTTGCATAAGAAAATAGACACAAAATCATGTAGTTCTTGACTTCAAGGAGTCCATAATGACCGAGCAAAATCAATTCCCTATTTAAATTCAAAGATATGATTCGAATTGTTTACAAATCGGTAGCTCATATTTGAATTTTGTATCATGTCACACATACACACACACACACATATATATACTAATGAAACAAGAAGAAAAAGTTGAAGCAAATTATTTGCTTGGTTGAAAGTTGTGTTTTATATCAAAATTTTTTAAAACGATGGCTGCATTTTTGACTAAACAAAAAGGGAAAAGAAAAAGTTACTCTTACTAATTATTTTCATCTTTTTCTTTATTAACATGTGCTGAATATTTAAAATTAAGGAGCGTGCTTATGTAAGCCATGACGTCAGCAAGGAGCGTCCAACGGGTATATTTTTTGTATATAAATAGAAGTGTTGTGTGTGGAGAAAAAATCAAGAACTTGAAGAGAAAATTTTCTTAAGCTCCAAAATTCTGAGTACATTGTATTCTGCTCTTTCACTTTCAGATCTAAGTCTAGCATTTGTTCTTACACTTTCATATCTACTCTTTGTGAGAGAATTATTGTAAAAGTGGGTTCAAGTACCACTTATTCTTATTTCTTATTTTTGTGAGAGATTTTGTAAGGGTAAGACATTTATTGTTGAGTGAGGCTCAATAGATAAAAGTAAGTCCTGTGCCAAATCCACAAGCTTGGTGGTGTATTTATTCAATTGATAGTAAAGAAATTTTCAAGGAGGTTCCTTGGAGAGTGGACATAGGCTTGGCGTGCCGAACCACTATAAATTGCAGTATTTGATTTTCTCTCCCTATCTCTCCTACTTTTATATTGATAATTATTATTCTGTTTTTTTTTATTTATTAAAATTCTGAATATTGTGTTAATTTTAATATTGTGAAATTTTTAATAACCCAATTCACCCCCCCTCTTGGGTTGCCTATCTGGGATAACAGTAAGTATGGAGATAAGGAGAGAGAGTAAAGAGAGAATCTGGACTCGGGAGGACGTCATGGCCAAATCTATTACTCCCTCCGTCCCGTTTCTTTGGGAGATCTAATTTTTTTTAATAATATAATTATTATATTTAAAAAAATTAATTTTTTAAAATTAATTTTTAATAGTATATTTTTTAAAGAATATTAATGTTATAATTGTATTTTTTATGTTATTAATGAATTTAAAAGAAGGGTAAAATAGGAAATTTATATTGTTTTTATACTTGATTTTTGAAAATGAACTAATATTTTGGGATAATAAAAAATGAAATAAGGGATTAATATTTTAAGACGGAGGGAGTAGAAATTAAAATCAATCATCATATTTTTATTTGAATGTCGTCATTCATATGTGTCATAACTACCATGTGTGTCATAACTACGAATAATTATTCTATTTTTTAAGAATTTTATATTAACGGTATATCCAATTAAAGAATTACATAACGTTAAAAACAAGAAAATTGTAGAGAAATGATATGGTCTCATTCGATGAGCACATGACCATGTGATTTTGTTGACCCATAGAATAATTTCTGCATTACTACAATTGTTCAGTGAATTTCATTGTTCCTATTTGTTTTTAATGCAGTTGTGAGAAATGATTAATAAAATATTATGAAACAATTTAGCCTAGTTCACCTCAAAGCATTTCCAATGGCAAATGGTACAATAGCATTGCCATTGCCAAATTATGGCAATGAATAGTCGAAAATGGATGAAAAATAGCAATGGTGCTCCAATGGTTTAGTTGCTATTTTTGTCATTTTGGCATAGAAACTGGTGTGTTCGGACAATCGCATGTTCAGCCGGTCATCTGAACACACCAGTTTCTGTGTTTCTTTGGCAAAAATGGCTGGCAGGAGAGAGAGATGTTTTGTTGGGAGAAGAGAGGGAATGATGGAAGTGTTTCTTGATTATTTGGCACAAGTAGCAGCCGCCAAAGCTTGTGTCAAATTTGATACAAGCTTTGGCATTTTTCAAATTTAGCAGCTGCTATGGCAAGCCATTGGAGCACACTGCCCTACTGTAGATGTCAAATTATGGCAATAGCAACTCCAATGGCTTGCCATTGGAGATGCTCTCAAAATGGAAAATATTTGAAACTCTCAAAAAATTCTCACAACTATACCTATAATGATGTAGTATGATATGTGTCAATTTTTAATTTGTTACATACCAAATGATGTAAGATCTAACTCATTTGCCATATCATTATAAATAAATTTATGAATCTAAAAATATGAATCTATAATATTGCTCACCTCAAAACACAAAAATCTAAGCTAACTTTATCATGTTATTTTTTATTTTTTATTTTTTGTAGAGAGGGGAAAATGAAAGAGATTTTTTAATTCTTTATTCTTTTTCTTTGGGGTACTAATACATTAACTTAAAAAAACAAAACAAACTTGTCAAAAATTCTCACTTGGAAGCGTGATTTCGATACAAGGATGATGCTCTTAAATTGGGTTTGGTTCATAATTTTGAGAAGGAATTTAAAAATGAAATATAAAAAAGTGAGTGAAATGTTAATAAAATATAAAGATTTATTACATTTTATGCGCCTAAATTAAATTGTCTACTTAGTGCCTAAACTATCAATTGAATCTATTAAGTCTCTAAAGTATATAAATCAAAGTCTATTTAGTTTCTAAACTATCAATTGAATTTATTACGCACTTAAAGTATTTAATTCAAATATATTTAATCCCTAAAAAGATTATAAAAATGAAATATAAACCCATAAGTATTATAAATTATTAAAACACCCCATCTAGTTAAAATTTTATTTTAAAAATCTTAAATTTTTATTCTGTCTTTAAAAAGTGGGTATCAGTTCTTATGGTGAATTTTCTTTATAAAGGTAAGGGTAATGTGGAGGGTAAAATATTGGCCCAAACCCAAAAGCAATTAGGCAAAGCAGCCTAAAGGAAAGGAAATGTCTAGATAGAATTCTAAGAACCCGTTAGAGACCGTTAGTAAAACAATGGCGCGTGGCTGAGCACGTGAGGAGAAATGAAAATAAAGATCTCCTTTTATAAGGAGATCAGCAAAACATTGGGGAGTCATTAAATTCATCTTCATCTAACGGTAGAGATATCAAGCAGCAAATACAGAAACATGGATCAAGCTTACTAGACGACACAACCGTCCGATCAGTTTAATAACATCTGATATGATCTAAGTCATCCATGAGAAGACAATGCAATGATCAGAGATAAAGGCAACTTAGCCACTTGCCCGACCAAATCTAGAAATTGGCAGAACTCTCGGATCGAATATTTATCCAACGAATGAGATTTAAGTTAGGAAGACTATAAAAGGTGAAGCAGATCAAACAAAGAAGACAAACCACAAGCAATTCAAGAGCTCTCTTTTAAATACAAATTTTCATGAACGAATATTATTCTGACTTGAACGTCGAAGGGTCCTTCAGATCAATCATGGTTAGAGTAAAGGAATAGACACATCATCATCTCGCTTTTCCTGTGGAGAAAAATCTTATCTTCCACAAGTAATAATATATATTATTTTCTTACATATTTTTTACAATGGTTACGTACTTGCCTTATTTTTAGATAATTATTTATTCTGCCTTTCTCTAAGAAAAATTTATTCTTTCTTTGAAAAGGATTTCTTTTTTTTTTTTTTTGGTTCTTTCTTCTTCTCTTTTTTTTTGGGGGGGGGGGGGGGGCGGGGGTACTGTACTAATACATTAACTTTTACAGTTAATAAATAATAATATAAAAAAAATTTAAATGGGAAAACAAACTTGTCAAAAACTCATACTTATCAAAATCTCTCATGCGGAAGCGTGTTTTCAACACAAGGATTTTTTGTTTTATTAGGTTTTCAACACAAGGATGACTGTTTTGGGGAATAGATTCTGTATGGGAAAGAAATACACCTTCTCGTATAATCCTGTTGACCAAGTCTGCGCTCCTCCGTACGACGTCGTTCAACTAGCTGAAAATACACACGTGAGCTAGCCGGCGGGGGTGTGCTGGAAACCTCTCCGATGCCTAAGTCAGTAAGCTTGACAAATAGACAAAAGCTCTATGTATTCAGGGAGCAAAGTTGCATTACCTCTCCAAAGGTGATATTTGTGAGCTTTTATAGGTTTCGAGTGGCACAATCCTAGTAGGACCCTCACTCCTCCATGTAGAGTCCTCCTAGGATTCATACTCTCGAAGGATAATGCTTATCCTCCAACACCCCCCTCTACTGCTTAAACCAAGTGAGATGGTTTTTCCCATGGCCGAACTACCACAGGACCGAAATAACATTGCCATGTTGGAATAACTAGAGTAACCGATCTAGGTCGCATCGGCTCCACCTTTCTTTCTTCTATCTCGGCTTCAAATGTTAAGACCGAGCTATCCATAGAAGTGTACAGCCGAACTGACTCAGATGAGTCCTGAAGAAGCTCTCATACTTCGGTTTAGAGAGGACAGGACCAAACTAGCCGTAATTCACGCGACCGAGCTAACTGCGAGTGTGCCCAACCGGGGGCCGAACTAACCGTAGTGCTCTTCTAGACCGGTGTGACATCAATCTTCTCTTGGACCGGACTAACTTCCGGGCTTTGGGACCGGACTAACTCCAAAACATCCACAAGACCGGAGTAACTTACATGGCCATTTAACTCGGCCCTTGTACTGCGGCCCATAACGGCCCATTACCCAGCTCGGCCCAATTTGTATATAAATTACCCTCTCAATTGCCCCTTAATTCCATCTACGTAGTATGATAGGGATTACCTGTTTATCAGCCGAGCTAAACTATCTTTCAGCCTCTCCAGCCGAGCTAAAAACCTTTTAGCTTTTCCAGCCGAGCTAAAAACCCTTTAGTTCTTTCAAGCTTATCCAGCCGAACTAAACCCAAGCCGAGCTGTTTACGTCCGGTCAAAACGTCTCTTCAGTTGCAGAAACTGAATCGATTGTCCTTCCAATGACACGTGGCATGCTCTGGTTGGCCAGTACAGCTGTCACGCCGTCCTCGTATACCACCAATTTTGAACAGTTCCCGCCTTTCCTCTTCCTTTTACACAAAACAACTTCATTTTGTGCATTTCAAATCATTCACTCTACTATTATTCCTCTTTCTATCTTGTTCTTGAGCTTCCACAACCTTGAGCTTCTTTCTGCAACCTGAGGAACTCGTGTTCTCCACTGCCTTGCTTCCATCTCCAGCTCTTCTCTTCCTCTCTACCAGGTAAGCACCATGAATCTATTTCTCTTTTCTTATTTTTGCTTTTGTCCAATCCCATGTAGTTTGTTTCGTGTGTTTTTGTAAAACACATTTCTGGAAAAAACTCAACCTTAGAACACTTGAATACATACAACATTGTGTAGAACATTTGATTTGATCCATAATCACGAAGCAACCGAACTAGTAAACTGTTTATGCTGTATGTAGATCTATCCAAACCATAACCGAACTAAGATACTTGTGAATAGATCAGTAGTTTTAGTAAGTCACCATCTTCTGATTGACTTCAGCCGAGATAAAACGTACCGAACCAAGGTTTGAACTTAGCACATTAGAAACCTAAGCCTTCGACCGAGCTGAGTCTTCAGGGCTAAGCCAGCTTTCTTAGTTTCTAAACCGAACTTAGAAAGCTGCCCCTAGAGGATTAACCGAAGTAACAAACCTCATAGCTCAAACCGAGATAACCAACCCTCCTGCTCAAACCGAGCTACCAATCCCCACCTTCTAGACCGTGCTACCAAGCATATTGTCAGAACCGAGATAAAACTTGTAGCATCCCCTAGCCGAAGTAGGCCTTCATTATCTTTACTTTGTTTTTGTAGCACGGTCAACGATCTGTGCTTAACACCTTGTTTTTCCACTTTGCAGACTTTAGGTTGCCCAAGCCATCCTCTTGAGCGCTCGACCGAGCTTTTGAGCACAACTTCTCAACCGAACTAATTTATTCTTTATTTATACAATAAATGGGGAAGTATAGGTTTTTAGTAGAAACCCCAGGAGGCCTAGCCGAATTCCGTAAGGATTACAACATACCAGCCGATGTCCACCTCACCCTCGCCAAAAAAGACACCATACCTTGGGGGAATGAGGGTTTTGTGCCTTTTACCCTGCTTTCAATAATAGAAACCGGACTGAGATTCCCAGTCCAACCTCTAATTTGTGAGTTTCTTAGGCAAACCAGACTATGCCCAACCCAACTCTCCACCAACTCATACCGTATACTAATGGGCATCGCCGAACTAAACCGCCAAACCGGTCTGAACCTCGGTCTAGCCGAAATATTCCACCAATACTCCTTAGGATCCAAAGAGGATGGATGGGTATACTACTTAAGAATACGTCGCCGACGTGAAAAAATAATAAAAGACACGCCGGATAAGGACTTAAACGACGACGATTTTTTCTGGGTGTCTGGGAATTTTGAAGACCACCAAGCCCAGATCCCAGGCCGAAGTATAAACTGGAACAAAGGGAGACCCGGTATAATTACTTCGGTCTTCCATGTATTCATCTTTTTTACTCCGGTTGCTAATTCTAAGCCGAACTAACAGTTGCCTTTTTAATGCAGATCCAGCCCACATCTATTCATTGTACAGTCACCCCAACCTTGCTACACTCCGCGCCGCACTACGGGTCAAAGAAAGAAGTTGGGCTAAACTGCTAGACTTCGAACCGACATACCGATACAGTGGTCGCCGAAAAGCGAGGGTGACTGACTTTCTTCTTGAAGCAGCACCAGAACCGGACCCATCCTTGCCCCAGATCAACCTTGTGCCTCTCACCGCCGAACAAGAGATGGCAAAGAGGAGCAGGCTAAAGGCCCTTTTAACCGCAACAACTCCAGCCGATGTGCAACCAACCGGTCAAGCCACTGAGACCGTGGTGGCCCTTCCATCCCAGCAGCCATCTTCTTCTCGCCGAAACAAGCGTGCCCGGACTAGCCAAACCGAGCCACGACTTGTTGATGAGGACGAGACCATTCTGCCACCAAGTCCTCCCCCAAACATTCAACCAAGCCCCCAACCGGAGCAATCAGACCGAACTGCCTCCTCCTCCAAATGGGTTCCCGAACTAACCTTCAACAACCGAGATATCACCGCTTCTGATTCGGTTGTCACCGAGAAGGACCACCTGATGGCTTTTAATCTAGCCAAAAGTGTGTGCCTTCCAAAAGATATGGAGCACCACTACAAGCAACTTAACACCGAACTGAAGTCCATTCGGTCTTCAACCAAGTCCATGATCCTGGTAAATAGCTTTCTTCTTTCTATGTAATTTTTTCAACTTTCAGTCCGGCTAAAGTTACTTCTCCTTTGCAGGCCATCCAGAAAAACCAAGTTACACACAGGAGGGTCATGGAGCTTAGGAGAAATACAAGGGAGGCCATGGCAGAGGCCGAAGCAAAAACAGCCGAACTGGGGAGGCAAGAAAACAAATTGCCGAACTGAGATCTGAGAATGGTCGGCTGACCGAGCTTGCTAATTCGGTCGAAGCCGAAAAGCAGAAGGTTGCCAACGAGGCAAAAGACAAATACCTGCGCCTTTTGGCCAAAATTGAGAAGAAAAAGGACGCCGAGATATACCAACTAAAGACCGGAATGAAGGAAGCCAAGAAACGAGGCTTTAAAGAGGCCGAAGACGCATACACCCTCCAATGCGATGCAGCCAAGGATCTCTTCTTTAAGTGCGGCTGGAGGAGTGCGGTGGAGCAGCTCGGTTGTTCGCCGGACACCGATGTCTACAATGCTCCACCGTACTCTATTCCGGTTTCGCTGTCACAATACGCTGCTGATCTTCAAAGGCAATTTCTGGAAGGTTCTGACAATGATGAAGATGATGATGATGAGGATGAGGAGCCAACCATTGCTCCGGTCGTCAATGAGCAGGCCAACAATCAATCACTTCGGTTGGAGCCGGTTGTGGAAGACCTAACTGATGGGCTGCCGACCGACACCGCGCTGCCAGTTGATACCGAGGTTCAAGTTGAGACCGAACTCCCACCTCAAACCGGACTTCGGACAGATGCTCATGGTGATTTTGATGCAGAAATTGATGATCTCTTCACCTGATTTTCTTTTTTCTTTCTTCATTTTGGATAGTGTAACCGGAGTAAAGTAACATCCTTCTACTTTTGATAATTCGAATGCTGCTCTTTTGTCTTGAATTTGTAACCGGGCTGCGGCCCCTCAGTTGTATTTGTTTTTCACTTTAATGAAAAAGTCATCTTCTGAGCCAACTCTTATTCCGGTTTTGTGTATGTATGCTTGCACTTGTAATGTACTCATTTGCTCGACTGTGATCTCGGTTTTAGCTATCTAACTTACTAGCCAACCACTCTTCAGCCGATATAGCTACTTCGGCTGAAGAGTATCCAGTGTTGGTTTAACCCAGCCAACCATTCTTCAGCCGATATAACTACTTCGGCTGAAGAGTAAAAAGAGTTGGTTTAATCCAGCCAACCACTCTTCAGCCATACACTTACTTCGGCTGAAGAGTACAAAGAGTTGGTTTAATCCAGCCAACCACTCTTCAGCCATACACTTACTTCGGCTGAAGAGTACAAAGAGTTGGTTTAATCCAGCCAACCACTCTTCAGCCATACACTACTTCGGCTGAAGAGTAAAAAGAGTTGGTTTAATCCAGCCAACCACTCTTCAGCCATACACTTACTTCGGCTGAAGAGTACAAAGAGTTGGTTTAATCCAGCCAACCACTCTTCAGCCATACCTTACTTGGCTGAAGAGTACAAAAAGTTGGTTTAATCCAGCCAACCACTCTTCAGCCATACCAGCCAACCACTCTAGCCATACTTACTTCGGCTGAAGAGTACAAAGAGTTGGTTTAATCCAGCCAACCACTCTTCAGCCATACACTTACTTTGGCTGAAGAGTAACAAGGGTTGGTTTAATCCAGCCAACCACTCTTCAGCCATACCTACTTCGCTGAGAGTACAAGGAGTTGGTTTAATCCAGCCAAACCTCTAGTTGGTTTTTCCAGCCAACTTAGAATATAGTGTTTGGTTTTCCGACCAACGTCCTGCAGCTGGATCCTTATCCTGGGCTTAGAGGGTTGTTGGTTTAATCCAGCCAACTTAGAATAAAGTGTTTGGTTTGTTCCGACCAAACGTCCTGCAGCCTGGATCCTTATCCTGGGCTTAGGAAGGGTTCATAGTTGGTTATTCCGGCCAACTATGTTTACAATGCTACAAACTTACTAAAGCTACTCTCTACTGAAAACAATTATGCTAAAAAAGAAACGACTTTGTTTTATTGAGAAAGTAAAAAATTACACATACTTAAAAGAAAAAAAGCTAAAAATAAAACAACTTGAGATTGGCAGTGTTCCATGGCCTGGGAATTGCTTTGCCGTCCTCATCTTCTAAGTGGTATGCCCCTTTGCCTGCTAATCCGACCACTTTGTAAGGTCCTTCCCAGTTAGGTCCTAGCTTGCCATCTCCTGGAACCAAGGTATTTCCCATTACTTTGCGCAGTACCCAATCTCCGATCTTGAATTGCCTTGGATGCACTGTTTTATTATACTTTCTGGACAACTCTTGTTGGTAGGAGGCGATGTGAACCAATGCTCTGTCTCTTCTTCTTCCTCGCAAGGTCAAGCTCCAATGCTATGGCTTCGCCATTTAAGTCTGGTCAAAGTTCTCGCTTCGAATTGTGGGGAGGCCAACTTCTAAGGGATGACTGCTTCCATGCCATAGGCTAAGGAGAATGGTGTTTCCCCTGTTGATCGGCGAGGTGTGGTGCGGTAAGCCCATAAAACATGAGGGAGTTCTTCTGCCCACTTGCCCTTTGCTCTCTCTAACCTTTTCTTCAATCCATCCAAGACTACTTTGTTTGATGCTTCTGCCTGACCATTTGCTTGGGGATATGCCGGTGTAGAATTGTAGAACTCTATCTTGTACTCTTCACAAAAGCCTCTGAAAATCCTACCATCGAATTGAGTGCCGTTGTCTGATATCAGTGCCTTTGGTATGCCAAATCGAGTGATGATATTCTGCCAGACAAACTTTTTCACATCTTTTTCTTTGATTGATGCTAAGGCTTCTGCTTCCACCCATTTTGTGAAGTAGTCGGTTGCCGCAAGGAAGAACTTCCTGTTGCCGGGTGCTGTTGGAAGTGGCCCTACTATGTCTAATCCCCACATTGCGAAGGGCCATGGGCTAGTTAGAGGTAGAAGTTCTCTGGCAGGTTGGTGTATTTGATGTGCGAACTTTTGGCATTTTTCGCACTTTTTGACATACTTCTCTGAATCTGCTTGCATGTATGGCCACCAATATCCTTGTGAATTGCCCTGTATGCCAATGATCTTCCTCCTTGATGGCTGCCGCATACACCCTCATGTATTTCGAACAGGAATGCTTCCACTTTGCTGGGGTGAACACACTTTAAGTAAGGTCCTGAGAACGACTTCTTGTACAATGCCAAGGATGGAGAGAGCCAAAATCGCTGCGACTTTGCTCTTATTTTGTTGGCTTCTTTCTTTTCTTCCGGTAAGGTGCCGTCTTTCAGGAACAATATGATGGGGTCCATCCAAGAAGGGCCTAACTCTGCACAACATACCTCTTCTGCTTCTGGGTCTTCAATGCTTGGTCTAGGCAGGTAGTCGATTAGTAGTGGTGAGGGATGGAGGTATCTGCCATTGAGGCGAAGCCTGCGAGTTCGTCTGCTCTGCTGTTTTCCTTCTCTGCCGATCTGTTCTATCCTCACCACTTCAAACTTCTTTATCTCTGTTCTGACCAATTCTTGGTACTTGGCCATTCTATCATCCTTTGCCTCGTAGTCGCCAGATATTTGGTTTACCACCAGCTGCGAGTCGCTGTAAACCATTAGCTCGGTGGCCTTCATATAGAATGCTGACTTGAGGCCTGCCAGAAGCGCTTCATCCTCCGCTTCGTTGTTTGATGCTGGGAAGCCAAGGTTGATTGCCTGCTCCACTACTAGGCCGTCTGGAGAGATGAGGACTACGCCAAGTCCTGCTCCATGCCGGTTGGATGCTCCATCCACGAAGAGCTTCCACATCTCTCCGACGAACAACTTCCAGCAGGTGGAGGGATCAGATGAGGCCTTGGGATCTTCTATGATGCTGGTGTTTTCTTCAGAGTCCATGCTCGCTGTCTACCCCTTGCTTTCTGTTTGTACCAAGCCTTTATTTGTTGGTGAGTCCTGACTGGGTGTAGTATGGTTTGTTTCTTCCTTCCTTTCTTTACTCTGGTCTGCCTGGGGCCTGACTGAGTAACCAGTACTAGGGGTTGCGTTATTCCGACGTCAACTTCCATCCCTAGTTCGGTTGTTTCAGTTAGGTCGACTGGGCAGATGTGATGACTTCCTGGTGTGAATTCTGCGACAAAATCTGCCAATGCTTGCGCTTTTATGCGGTCCTAGGTTGGAACTTGATGTCGTATTGTCCCAACTCTACTGCCCACTTCAGAATTCGCCCAGAGAAGTTTGCTCTTTCAAATAAAGCCTTTAATGGGAAGGCTGTGAGAACAACTATGGTGTGGGCGTGAAAGTAATGCGATAACTTTCCTTGAGGCCATCATCAAGGCCAATGCCAGTTTCTCCAGTGGCAAGTACCTTGTTTCGGCTCCTAGCAATGTCTTGCTGACATAATAGATGGGCAGATGTTGGATTCCTTCTGCACGGACCAACACTGCGCTAATTGCGTGCTGTGAGACTGCCAGGTACAAGAATAGTTCTTCTCCAGGAATTGGGGTTACAAGTAATGGTGGAGAAGACATGTATTCCTTCAGGCTTTCCAGAGCTCGGTCGCATTCGTCGTCCCACTCAAACTTGGCCTTTAGAGCATGGAAGAATGGTCGTAATCTGTCGGACGACCGGCTTATGAACCGATTGAGCGCAGCGGCCATGCCGGTGAGATGCTGCACTTCTTTTACTGAGTTTGGTCTCTCCAGGTCCTGAATAGCCTTGATCTGGGATGGGTCTGCCTCAATACCCCGGTTGGTCACCAGGAAGCCCAGGAATTTACCAGATCCTACTCCGAATGCACACTTCGACGCGTTGAGGCGTAGCTTGTGCTTCTTCAGGATCTCAAACATCTCACCTAGGTCCTTCAGATGGTCACTCTCAACCTTGCTCTTGACCACCATATCGTCGATGTAAGCCTCCATTGTTCTGCCTAACAGCGGCTCAAACATCTTGGTGACCATTCTCTGGAATGTCGCCCCTGCGTTCTTTAGGCCAAAGGGCATGACCTTGTAGCAGTATAGTCCTCTTGGCGTGGTGAAGGACGTGACCTCCTGGTCTGGTTCGTGCATGGCAATTTGGTGGTAGCCTCTGTATGCGTCTAGAAAGCTAAGTCGGTTGTGCCCCGCCGTTAGGTCTACCAATTTGATCTATCCGTGGTAGAGGAAAGCTGTCTTGGGCACGCCTTGTTGACCGTCTTGTAGTCGACGCAGACGCGCCACTTGCCATTCTTCTTTGGCACTACGACTGTGTTGGAGATCCATCTGGGTAGTGCACCTCTCTGATTGCCCCAGCCTCCAACAGGTTTCCTACTTCTTCTTCCGCCACTATCTCGGCGTGGTGGAGTGCCGATCTGCGGGTGCGTTGGATGATTGGTCTGGCGGATGGGTGGACGTTGAGTTGGTGGCAGATGAAGTTGGGATCAATGCCTGGCATGTCGTATGGGGTCCAGGCGAACACTTCGATGTTGGAGGTCAAAAATTCCAAGACCTCCAATCTCTCAGTGCTGGACAACGACGAACCAAGCAAAAAGAACTTATCCGGGTTCTTTTCATCTATTCTGACCTCCACCAAGTCCTCCACTGCTTTCTGACTAGCCGCTTTGCCAACATCTGCGAATAGTTCATTACTCTCAGGTTCTTCCACCGAATGAACGTATCCTTTGGCAGCGCGGCTGCCGTTCACTGTGACAAAGCACTGCTTCGACATGATCTGATCTCCATAAACTTCTTCTATTACTCCGGCGTCGTTGGGGAACCGCATCACTTGGTGGTAGGAGGACGCCACCGAGCGCATGGCATGCAGCCATGTCCTGCCCAAGATAATGTTGTAAGTGGAGGGGACCTTCAACACCCAGAACTCCACTTGTTTCGTCACACTCCCTGCTCTGACTGGGAGGATTATTTTGCCGACGGGCCATTCTGGCATGGAGTTGAATCCATTAGGGGAGATACGGCAGGCGCCAAGTCTTTATCTTGCAACTTTAGTTGTTTGAAGGTTTCATAGTACATGATTTCACATGAACTACCTTGGTCAATCAGAATCCGCTTGACGTCAAAATCCTTGACTCGGAGAGTGACGACCAATCATCGTTGTGAGGGCAATAAATCCTTGCCAAGTCTTTATCCGAAAAAGACATGACATTTGTGGCCTCTGTCTTCCCCTTTTTGACGACTGGTTGGGCACTTAGCACCTCTCTTAAGTGCTCAGCCTTTTTGATTGAACCTCTGAGCTCGCATACACGCTCAGGTTCAAAGACTCCATGTATTACGTTGATGATGCCTTGGGGCGGGGCGTCGATCGGCATCCCGTTGGGGTTGTTATGGTCCTGGGGGGCTGGCTGTGCCCCTCCCTCTATGTATTTGTCCAGGTGGCCTGCTGCCACCAACTCTTCCAGATGCTGCCTCAATGGCGTGCAATTCTCAGTGCGGTGCCCCTTTTCTTTGTGGAAGGTGCACCTTGATCTGTCATCGTAGTCCTTCTGTGCCTCGCCTAGCTTGGCTGGCCACTTGACGAAAGGCTCGTCTCGAATCTCACTAAGTATTCGGTAGATCGGTTTCTTGAATACCGTGGTTATGGCAGTGCGGACTCTCAACCATCTCTTGTCCTGGTCCTCGCCGTTGTCTCGTCTGCCCCGTCCGTTTCGGTTCTGGCGATCTACCGTATTGACCTTTGCTGAGGTCTTCTTCTCTGGTGCTGTGGTCGCGCCAGATTTTGCTTTGGCACGAGCGCCATCCTCTTCTACCCTGATGTGCTGATGCACTCTCTCCATCAGGGCCTCCATGGTGAGGGGCGGTGTCATGGTGATAGAGTCCCTCAGCCTGTTCCCGACTGGAAGGCCTCTTTTGTATTGCGCAATGGCGAGATTGGTTGGGCAGTCCCCAATCTGGTTGAATGTCTCCCAGTAGCGACTGTTGTATGATCTTAGGGTCTCCTTGTCGCCCATGTCGATGGAGAGTAGCTGGTCGATCTCCACCGGAGTTTTAGTGTTTGTTCGGAACCTTGTCACGAACGCCTCCGCCAATTGCGCCCAGGAGGCTATGCTGCCTTCTGGAAGTTTCTCAAACCAAGTCAGGCCTAGGTCGCCAAGGCTTGAGGGGAATAGGATGCACATCAAGGCCTCATTCCGCCGGTATACAGCCATGACCTGGCGAAAGTGGCTCAAGTGTGAGTAGGGGTCCGTCTTCCCCTCGTATGTTGTGAATTTGGGCTGTAGGAAGCCTGACGGTAGGGGCGCGTTCTCAATTGCTGGGACGAATGGTGAGGTCTGCAGCCTCGCCAACGCCTTGTCCGTTGGTTCGTAGGCGGGGCGCGGTATTGGCATTCCAACCTCGACGCTTCCATGCGTCCGAGGAGCCAACCGCTGTAAGGCAGAAACTCTGTGTGGATCGCGCGCCCTGGCGTCCTCCTTCCACCGTGCTTTCTCTTCTAGCACGGTTCGTAGGTCGGACGATCTGGGCAACTCTGTCTGTCTGGATCTCGTTTGGTGTGTATGCGACGGCCAATATGTGCTTCCCTCGGTGTACGACCTCTCAGATCTCGTCCTCTCAGACCTGGAGTGACGAGTTCTGGAGGACCTGGATTGGGTATCGCCTGTCCTGAGGCTTTTACTCTCTCCTTGTGAGGGTGTAGTATTCCTGCTACGATTTTCCGAGTGGCGAGGGGGCGTCTTGTTTGTGCGCCCCTCTCCTGTCGCCACTCCTTTTCCCTTCACCTGGCGCTTCAGAGATTCCATGTCCGCTGCCATCCGACGGATCAGTTCGTCTTGTTCCCTGACGCGATCCTCCAAAGTTTGAGGATCAATTCTGCGCCTTTGTCTTTCTGGGCTTTGCGAACGAGAGTGATGGGGGCTGTTATTCCGCCTTCGTCCCCTTGCATCCCTCCTGGAATTTTGTCTTTGTGGTTCCAGGTTCGCCATGGGAGTGACCAAGGGTAGGCCTTCGCGCCTTGCACCCCCTTCTGGAGTTAGTCCGTCAACGGCGGACTGTGGTAATTCTTCGTTGTTCGCCATTGATTTTTGGAGGAAAAGCTTGATCAAGAGGTTGTTCTTGTCCTGACTTCCCACAGACGGCGCCAATTGTACGGGAAAGAAATACACCTTCTCGTATAATCCTGTTGACCAAGTCTGCGCTCCTCCGTACGACGTCGTTCAACTACCTGAAAATACACACGTGAGCTAGCCGGCGGGGGTGTGCCGGAAACCTCTCCGATGCCTAAGTCAGTAAGCTTGACAAATAGACAAAAGCTCTATGTATTCAGGGAGCAAAGTTGCATTACCTCTCCAAAGGTGATATTTGTGAGCTTTTATAGGTTTCGAGTGGCACAATCCTAGTAGGACCCTCACTCCTCCATGTAGAGTCCTCCTAGGATTCATACTCTCGAAGATAATGCTTATCCTCCAACACCCCCCTCACTGCTTAAACCAAGTGAGATGGTTTTTCCATGGCCGAACTACCACAGGACCGAAATAACATTGCCATGTTGGAATAACTAGAGTAACCGATCTAACGGTCGCATCGGCTCCACCTTTCTTTCTTCTATCTCGGCTTCAAATGTTAAGACCGAGCTATCCATAGAAGTGTACAGCCGAACTGACTCAGATGAGTCCTGAAGAAGCTCTCATACTTCGGTTTAGAGGACAGGACCAAACTAGCCGTAATTCACGCGACCGAGCTAACTGCGAGTGTGCCCAACCGGGGGCCGAACTAACCGTAGTGCCCTTCTAGATCGGAGTGACATCAATCTTCTCTTGGACCGGACTAACTTCCGGGCTTTGGGATCGGACTAACTCCAAAACATCCACAAGACCGGAGTAACTTACATGGCCATTTAACTCGGCCCTTGTACTGCGGCCCATAACGGCCCATTACCCAGCTCGGCCCAATTTGTATATAAATTACCCTCTCAGATTCAAAGTTAATGTTTTTATTTTTTGGACTTTTCTTAAAAAAATATGTAAAAAATAGAGAAATAATGTGACTACAAGATGTTAAAAGTCCAAAAAAACTACTTTTAATCTCTTTCCAAAAGAGACCTGTGTTTGGTTCATGACTTTAGAGAATGATTTGGAAAGGAAATGTAAAAATATAAGTAAAATGTGAATAAAATATATATTTCACCTACGTTTTACACATATTTTTCCTTTCTATTTCTCTCTCTAAATTCATAAACCAAACACAACCTTTAAAAAAATTGAAAAATATTTCAGATAATTTTGTAAAATATTTTTGATATTTTTAGAAAATAGTAAGAAATTTTGTCAAAAATACACAATAACAAATTAAGATTTTATAGACAAAAACTTAGGGACGAAATTAAATTTTTTGGACCAAATATTTTGCCAAAAAATATCATTGTTGTGCTTTTAGTGACGAAATCGGATATTTAGTAATGAATTATTATTGTTTTTTGACCAAAACTTTTCTCTAAAAATAACTTTTTTGTATAAAAATATTTTGTCACCAAAAGTACATTTATTAATAATATTTTAAAATTTGTCACTAAAAGTCTTTTTTTTTTTTTTAAACTTTTCTGGACAAGCTAATATTTTTTTGAACTAAAATGGACAAATCCTAACCCTAGCTCCGACCATCCCCTCCCCAACTCCATTTAGTTCTTCCCAAGCCCCTTCCCATCAGCTCTACCTCCTCCACTCCCTACCGTTGCCACTTCCTCTCTCCTTTCTTCTTCTTCTTCCACTACAAAAAAAAAAAGAAGAAGAAGGTTTTAGAAACCAAAATTTAGGAACAAAATTATTTTTAGGGACCAAATATTTTTGTTGCGAAAAGTGTTATTATTATAATTTTTAGCAACGAAAATTAAACATTAGTGATGAATTATTATCCTTCTGAGACCAAATTTTTTGTCTCAAAAAATAAACCATTTTGAGACCAAATTATTTTATCCCTAAAAATCTATTTATTAGTGACATTTTTAAAATTTTGTCTCTAAAAGCCTTGTTTTTTATTTTTCAAAATGACCTTTTAGCGACTATTCATGACGATCGAAATTGGTCCCTAAATGTCTTTTGCAACAAAATTTTCACTTTTAAAAACTAAAACATTGGGTCTCTAAAACTTTTATATATTATAGTGTTTTTATCCATTTCCATTGTCGTCACCTCTTTTTCCTTTTACATTTTCTTCTCACGGTAACCCCCTACCTCTCCTTCCTCCCTCCCTCCCTCACTCAACGAACCCCCTTCCCTACCTTTCCCACCATAGACCCTAGATTTAGGAGTCTTTAGATCTTGAGTTCAAGGGGAAAGATGAGGAGAAAGAAGAAGATAACGATAATGAAGAAGGAGAACAAAAGGAGGGGATCGGGCGCACTACAACATTTTCTTAGTTTAGTGATATTTGAAAGTGCCACAAAATTATTGGTTTAATAACATTTTTTAGTCTTGTGGCATTTTGAACAAGTGTCATTTGTATCCGTGCCACGATAGATACTAGTGCCACAGTAGATACTTGCAAGTACCACTACACCATCATGGCTAAAAGCTTTCAATGACATTTTGATGTCATGGTAGATATTATTTGTGGCACTATCAAGTGTCATCAAAAAAAGAGTTAGTGACACTTATAAGTGTCATTACACCATCAAGACTAAAACCTTTCAGTGACATTTTAATGTCATGGTAGGCACTATTCATGACGCTATCAAGTGCCATTCGTGACGATAATTCGTTGTAGAATAATTTGATCCACTCTTGCAGAGACTCGAACCGCCAACCTCCCGCACCATAAACCTTATACACCACACTCTTCTCACTACACCTCTATAGCACCACATGATTATATATGCAATATATATTATTTATATAGTGCATACATCCATATTAATATAAAAGTATATGTATAAATATAATTATTTTATTGAACATAATTTATGTAAAATAAACTATTTACTAGCAAAATAAAAAAAGACAACTTTTGGCGACTAAAAATATTTTGTAGTCGCCAATTCTATACTTTTGGCTACTAATTGTTTTTTAGTTGCTAAAAAACTTAACTTTTGCTGACCAAAATCGAATTTGGTCGTCAAAGATGCACTTTTAGCTACCAAAATTTTGGTCGCCAAAAAATTTAATTCCCACCTTAGGATTTTAGTTCTCCCGCGCTAAAAATGACCACTTTTGGCGACTAAACTTATTTTTTAGTCGCCAATTGTAGACTTTTGGCTACTAAAATTTTTTTAGTCACCAAAAAGCTTTACTTTTGGCTATTAAAATTTTTTTAGTCAATAAAACCCATATAATCAGCGACCAAACTTATTTTTAGTCGCCAATTGTAGACTTTTGGCTACTAAATTTTTTTAGTCGCCAAAAAGCTTTACTTTGGGCTACTAAAAATTTTTTAGTCACTAAAACCCATATAATCAGTGACCAAACTTAGTTTTAGTCGCTGATTGTAGACTTTTGGCTACTAAAATTGTTTAGTCACCAAAAAGTTTTACTTCTGGATACTAATGTTGTTTTGGTCGCTGAAAGCTATACTTTCAGCGATCAAAATTTTTTTGGTCAGGAAATTTAGTCGCTAAATGTGCTTTTTCCTGTAGTATATATTGAGTTTAATTTATTTATTTTTAATCATTTACTGCATTTTAAAAATTTAGAAAATATATTGGCATTTTTTGTTTTTTCAAAAATGCCATTATAAGCTTGAAAAGTTTTTGGCTTAGTGGCGTTTCTCAAAATGTTATAAAATATTTGTTTATGACACTTTTCTCCTAAGTGCCATAAAAAGTAATTTGCACCTACCTAGTGTTCTGACATTTTTTTAAAAATGCCATTGCTACTAAAGTTTAGTGGCATCTGTTGGTAAATGTTATGAACATAATTTTTTGTGTCATTATTTTATAAAATGCCATAAAATTGATATGACATTTCTTTATTGAAATGCCACTAGAGCCTTATGTGTTCGTGGTTCTGTGGCATTTTTCTAAAATATTTAATGCCAATTTTTATTTTTGTGACATTTTCTAAACATATGCCACTAGTATAGTGTCACTAAAGTGTAAATTTATTGTAGTGACATTTTTGTTATAGTGAAGTGATACTTTTTTTAATTGAAATGCCACTAGAGCCTTGTATGTTTGTGACTCTATGACTTTTTTCTAAAAAATGCCACTAAATATTCTTTTTGTGACATTTTTTAAGAATATGTCACTAGTATGGTGTCACTAAAATATGTTTTTGTTGTAGCGGCGGCAAAAGTGGTTGGGATTAACTAGGGCTTTCAAAGAGAAAAAAAACAAAATTCAAATTTTGAGATGAAGTGTCTTGAGAAATAGAGTGTCTTTTTATTCCTAATTTGCCCACAACTCCATTCCAAATTCCAATGGTTGACCATACAACTCATTAATTAGACAGAGATGATCAAAGTTCCATAAGTAAAGGAGCTAATGTTGCCATTATTACCTCCTTCCATTTTGGTGTAAAGGAACCTAATTAATTAACCAACACAGCCGACTTCCTCTATAATTAAAATATGTCATCAACAACGCTAATGGCGCCATCACTCACAATATTGCCAAACATTTTGACAATGACATTCTCCCTCTCTCCCACCAATTGTACATTTTTTTTAAGGATTTTAGTGTCGACTTCCCTTTTGTCATGACAAAATATTGCCATTCCAGTCGTTATGAAAACTGTATTTTCTTGTCTTATATGTCATAACATCGTGAATATAAATAGAATAATGTGACCATACTTTAAAACAATTTTTTAAAAATGTTTCTTAATATTAAATTACTACCTAATATTTTTTTTATATGAAAATTAAGCAAGAATTAGGGTTTTCCATCAAGTAATCGAGTTGTAGGGTGTTGGCCAACTGGTTTTTAAAAAATTAGAGGCCGACTTTTCTATTTTATATCAAAACCTTTTGTTGAAGAGTGGAAATAGCTTTAAAAAGACTGAGACTTGTAACAATACCCATTTCACTAATCTATTTGGTTTATTGGAATCTGATGAGTGGAATGAAATGATAATTTTTTAGAATCTCTTATGAAATTATTATTATTTTAAAATGGTGAATGAAGACTCTATTTAAAATATATTTTTTTATTATATTTTTAATCAATCAAATATAGAAATAAATATTTTGGTGAAATGATTAGGGACAGAGGTATAGAGGGCCAAAGAGGTGACATGTCCCTTGGGTTTTGAATTTTTTTTTTAACAAACATAAAGAAAATATTTTAAATAAAAAAATTACAACACTATTATTTAGAGTGAAATGTCAATGACATTTTTAAAATTATGAGAACAATAATGATTGTTTTGATTAAAAATGAAGAACTACAATAAGTCACATTATTATTTTTGAAAATTTTATGAAAAAAATTCAATATAATGGTGATATCTATCATTATTGACATACAAGCATAATTAATCTCACTATAAAGATATATAATTTATTGGATTGTTAGTTACATTTGATATATGGAGTTTACCCTCCACTACAACATATAAGGGTTTTAGAGACCAAATTTTTTAGTCTCTAAAAGTGAAAATTTTGTTGCAAAAAATATTTAGGGACCAATTTCTATCGTCGTGAGGATAGTCGTTAAAAGGTCGTTTCGAAAAGTAAAAAACAAGGCTTTTAGCTACAAAATTTTGAAAATGTCACTAATAAATAGACTTTTAGGGACAAAATAATTTGGTCTCAAATAGTTTATTTTTTGAGACAAAAAATTTGGCCCCAAAAGGATAATAATTCATCACTAATATTCAACTTTCGTCGCTAAAAGTATAATAACAATACTTTTTGCAACAAAAATATTTGGTCCCTAAAAAATAATTTTGTTCCTAAATTTAGTCTCTAAAACCTTAATTTTTTGTAGTGCTCCATATGTTTCTTTATTATTGGTTGATGATATCGCATGTCAATAATGACGTAGTATACCATTATATTGAATTTTTACTTAAATTTTGTATTAAAAAAAATTACTTTATCATTATATAATTTATTTTAAGACTTATATCCATGACTTTTTTTGTATTGTCTGTGATACACTAATCACAAATAATATTATTTTTTTGATCTTTCTCGAAGTCAATCATAAAAATTTATATGAAATATTTTTGTAAAAAATTTCAATGTTATAATTAATAAGTGCCCCCTTCTGATTTAATTTCTTAACTCCGCCAATAAAAATAATCACTTCATTTCATTTTATTTAGTGAATTAGATTGTGACCTCTCCATTCCAAAATTGTAATAAAGGATTTTCATTACATTAGTCAAGAATTTGTAATAATTCTTTCTAAATTTAAAATAATGATAAATTCTTATAATTATTTCACAACTTTCAAATAATGAGGAGAATCTTAACCCATCAAATACTACCTAAAACTCAAGATTAATAAAACTAATGTTTGACAAACCAACTTTTATCAAGGGACCACTAGGTATGGTGGTTGATTTCAAAACACTGCGATTAATTGAGGTATGTATAAACTGATTTAGACACATGATTTATAAAATAAAAACAATAATAATAATAAAAACTAAAACTACTTTATGTAAATACGTTTATTTCGTGTAAGTAGTAGTTTTCGCCAATCTATGGTCGTATACTCATAGATGATTTGGCTTAATATTTGATGTCAATCTAGATAGGATTGGAAAGTGTTATTATGATGCTTTGAGCACTTACCTTTCCTTTATTGATGTCAATGTTTTGTTTATTTATTTATTTAGTACTAGCCCTCAATGTTGTATTTATAAATTAATTTTTACCAATAAAAAAATTGCCGATAAAAAAATGAAGCAGTAGTTCCACCCATGTTCTCTGAAATTCTTCTCTCTCCCCTTGAAGTGCGTTGGTCTACCAACCAATGAAAAACTCAAAATTGTTTTTAAAATACCATTTTATTGCCAGAGTGGTGCTGGTTTGGACGTCACTACATACCCTTGACACAAAGACTATGAAGCTTCAAGATACAGGTATGTTATGGAAAAGATAATATTAAAAAATTAAAAAATAAAAATAAAAAGATTCGGGTATAGTTTGAATATCTTGAAACAAAAAAATACATGCTTATGTTAAGAAATTAATATTAGTTTTTAAGTGTCAATAGTTAATTTTTGGAGTTGAGGGTTGCTGCTGTGCCTTATGGCACAGCAGCCCTGTTGTGACTTATAGAAGGCTTATTGAGGTATTTGCCAAGTGTATTTTGATGATTTGAACCGTTCATATTATTTGGTTTGTCAAATATATCATTCATATAAAAATTAAATTAATCAGACATTTGTAACCCCATAATTAAGTCCTAATCAGCTTCCTTGGTTAGGTTTTTCAAAAAATACTTTTCAGAAAATTCTACTTTCTTATTTTTCGTGTTTTTTTGTTTTTACTGAATTTTTTTAATATTTTAAGCAATTTTTTTTTTCTTTTTAGACATAGCTAACATAAATATACCTAAAAAGTAAAAAAATTGTGAAAAAAACCTTTTAAAAATTCACTAAATACCAAAAATATTAATTAAAAAAAAATGAGAATTTAGTACATTTTTTTGTATTTTTATGTATTTTTTAATTTTTTAAAATATTTTTTCAAAATTTTTTTACTTTTTAGATACATCTAAGTAAGGTGCATCTAAAAAAGTAAAAAAAAAAATATTTAAAATTTTAAAAATATTCACTAAAAACAAAAAATCACGCAAACCAAAAAACTTAGTTTTCAAAAAATTTAACCCAAAAAACTCAAACCAAACACACTAAATTGTTTTTAAAAAATTATTAAAATTATGGTAACCGTTTATTTAATGTCCAAATTACTTAGGCTCCGTTTGGTTGTGTTTTGAAAACATAATTCTACACCTACATTTGAATATGATATTTGGAAGGAGTTTTGGAATCAGTTTTCCAAAACTCTGCAGAGAACTCTGTCTCAGGCGCGATTTTCGGATTTTTTTTTTTTTGCAAATTTTGCCTAACCGGTCGTCCGGCCGGTTGACCGGAATAGTTAATTTTTTTTTTCCTCAATTGATATGTTAATTTGTATATAATCAAAAAAACCATTTTCCGAATTTTTTAAAATTTTTTATGTGCTTTAAAATAATTTTGAGTTGTATGTTTGGTTATGAGTTGTAAATTTTTGTATCAAATATCAAATGTCACATCAACAATTCCCCACTCAAATCAAAACTCTTTTCAAAACTATTTTCAAACTCTTTACCAAAAAAATTTTCTACACTCAAATCATAATTCCAAACCTCACAAACTCAAAATACAACTCATACTCTCAAATAATAGTTACAAAGCTCTACCAAACGCAACCTTAATTTTTTGTATGGATGATCTACTCAACGAATCTTATAATATGAATGGTTCGAATCATCAAAAAAGACTCGGGACACGCCTTAATGGGCCTCACAACAGTCTACTGTGCCATAAGGCACAACAGGAACCCCAATTCCTAATTTTTCTTCAATAAATACACTAAATTTGAAACTCCCATAAGTGGTGAGGTGGCTAACTCATAGGAGCTAATCTAACAATTAACAATTGACTTTTTTCAATTAAAAAAATTGATAAAATTTTAAAAAGTAGAATATTATTATCATCTTAATATTTCATTCTTCTCAGTGTAATAAATAAATAAATGTTAATAAAAATTATTCTTACATTTATTCTAACAATTATCAATATTTCTCATACAAATACGGCTCTATTTATATATTACTTTGGGGGTGGGGGGAAATTGAGGTCTTATTTGACAACACTATAAATAAGTTGATTATTGATTTATTTTAATCGCATCACATCTTTATTTTTTTCTATATATTTTTATAATAAATAAAAAAATCAATTTATAATAGGGTTGTTCGTCATTCAGTTGCGGTCAGGGAATTTTCAATCCGCCATCTGTCAGCCGAATTGGCAAATTGGAAAAAATCAATCTGCATCCATCCGCCGGATTGACGGATGGGAATTGAGCAAATGGACGAATTGACTGATGGATGCAAATCAGTTTGCGGTTTAAATTTTTACAAATTTTGAATATAATACAATAATTTATCAACATTTGTTTTTTTGGATAACAATCCAACTCAACATAACCAAAAGATTATCAAATAAATTGTCAAATATCAATAATAAATACATATAAGAAAACCATACATTATCAAAACTATTTCATTACATTTTTTATTTAAAAATTATTTTATTTTTTAAAAAAATGACAAAATTAAGTCTTATATTTTTTACACAAAAATACTAAATATCAACACTTGTCATTTGATAAAAGGATTTTCAAATTGAAAGCAAATTAAAAATACAACCAAATATCTAAATTCTTTTTTAATTAGAAACACAAACAGAATATCTAAATAAATTAAAAACATAAAATCTTACAAATTACTAGAGTGCTCGCGGTTTGACAGTTCAGTTACAGTCAAAGGAATCTCAAATCCCATATCTATAACTATCTTTTTATTATTACGTATCTATCTAAAATATAACGAATCAATTCAATTGGATCGATTTGGACGAATCAAAAAAATTCGCTGCTCACCCTAATTTATAAACAATCCTGCCAAATGCCTGATGAAACCGACCGCAATAAGCTGAGTGTCTATCTGACGGCACACCTTTTTTCAACATTTTTAATACAACAATAATTGAGAATTTATTATTTATTTTATTTTATTTTATTTTATTTTTTGTTTTGTTTTAAGAGTCATTTTAACCATTAACAATATAGATTTCACATATATATATATGAGTGAGTTTCACACCTACATTAATAATGGAGATTTAAAGAAATTTGTGAGAATCCCAAAAAAAAAAAAAATTTGAAATTCCAAACATTTTTGCTTTTAATATATGTTTCATGGCTCTGACTCAGCAATCATTCACACATAGAGCTTGGTAGCTTTTAATCGAATCTACCTCATTTTAAAAGACATATTCCAAAGTTAGTTTTATTCTTTATATTCTAGTTAATATATATATATATATATATATATTGGTTTTCAAGTTTAAAAACATAAATTTAAAAATAAATCATTTTTAAAAATATAATTTAAATATTGAAATTATTTTTTAAAAATACAACTTCTACTTCAAGAAATAACATGAATTTAAAAAAAGAAAAATTACAAAAAAAATGGTTAAAAAAAATTAAGAAAAGGGAGGATTCAAAATTTATTGTAATGCATATGAAATCTAAAAAAATGATTTCAAAAACATGATTTAAATGACTTTTTTGCCCCTCTCCCCCACCCTCCCCAACCGCTACAAACCTTAGGCCAACGCCGACACCAACATCCCATCTCTCACCACAACTACTGCTTTACCTCTCTTTCACATTTCCTCTGTCTCTCAACCACAACCACTCCCATTTGTCTTCTCTGCCACATACTAGTGATGACATCAATGGATTGTACGACGAGGGTTCTTCTTCTTCTTCTTCTTCTATAGTCAGAAAATGAAGCAGATGAAAGGACTACAAAAATGTAGGAGACGAGATACTAGTACCGATGCTAGGCTAAGATTTGTCGATACTGGGCTAAGGGTCCAGTTTGCATGGATTGGGCCAATTTGAAATCCGTTTTGGTGATCTGAATCATTCAACTAATAAAGTTTTTTGAGCAGATTACACATACAAAGAATCAAGTTGATGGGATATCATGCCTCGTTTAGAAAGTTGGCTATTTAGTTTTTGGCTATTTAGTAGACTAAAATAGTTGTGTTTGGAAAGAGAGTTAGATTTTTTTGTACTTGAATGTGATATTTGAGAGATAAAAAAATGAAATAATTATAGATTTGATGTGACATTTTATCTTATTAACTATTTTAGCCTATTTTATCTTTAAGTGTTATTTTAACCCAAAAGTTATAAAAGCTTCTTCCCAAACACCCCTCAGTAAGCATATAATCAGTTTATATTTGTACCCAAAAAAAAAAAAAAAAAAAATTTCGGCTGTGTTTGATTGTGCTTTTGAAATGTGATTCTACATGCTAGTTTCAGCTCCATGTTTGGTAAGAGTTTTGGAATTAATTTTCCAAAACTCTGCCGAAAGCTCTGTCCATTCTGCGCGTTTGTTGTATTTTTTTTGGCCAGGGGAAGACCACCCGGTCGTCCCTAGGGACTACCACCCGGATGTCCTCTGCTGTACAGAATTTTTTTTTTTTTTGCAATTGATTTATATAATTGGGAAAAATATTTTCTGAAATTTTTAAAATTTTTAATGTGCTTTCAAATAATTGAGTTGTATGTTTAGTTATGAGTTGTAAATTTTTGTATCACATATCAAATATCACATCAACAATTCCCCACTCAAATCAAACCTCTTTTCCAAAACTATTTTCAAAACTCTTTACCAAACAAATTTTCTACACTCAAATCATAATTCTACAACACACAAACTCAAAATACAACTCATACTCTCAAATCACATTTACAAAACACAACCAAACGCAACCTTCTATTTTCAAAAGTATACTTGCCATAAATTGTTTTAAGAAAATTTTATCTAATTAAGTTAATTTTTTACTTAATGATCTTTACTGTAAATCTTACAAATTAAATGATTTAAAACATCAAAATAAATTGGATACGAGGCCACAGTCATGTCAACTAGTTCTCCCAATCCAAAAAGTGAACGGAAAGCAAACTTGGTTCTTGATACTCCATCTGAAGAGAAGAAAAGATATTAAAATAAATAAATAAATAAAATAAAATTGCTAAAAGCAAATCTTAAGGTCTTGTTGGAAAACATGTATGAAAATGTTTTAAAATATGTATTAAGAGCAAAATATTTTGTCATTGCATACGTTTTATAATGAAACAAGCCGCAATAAACTCAGTGACGTCTTTGTCTATATCAACCCAGTTTTTTTTAACAATTTATCATGGTGTTTGAGTCTGACTAGGCAATCATGAATGTTTTAAACCAATTTCACGATATTTGAAAGGACTTTTCTTAAGTGTGTAATTGCACACTATATGTCACTTACACAAAAAGTGTAAGTGTAAGGTGTAAGTATAAGTATAAGGTGTAAGTGTAAGGTGTAAGGTGTAAGTGAGTTGCATATGGTGTGCAACCTCAAAAAAGGTGTAAGTGTAAGGTTTAATTTTTCACAAAAGGTGTAAGTGTAAGGTGTAAAGTGTAAGGTATAAGGTGTAAGTTGCACACCATAACCAAACCCTATTTGAAAATGTGTTTCTCAATTTAAATTATTTTTAAATTACGACATTAAAAAATAGATATAGGATAAATTACACCCCTTGAGGTTTGGTCCAATTACTGCACACTCCCTGACGTTTTTGAAATTATATTCTCATCCCTGCAGTTAATAATCTCATTTCACAAACCCCTTGTTTATATAAAATATAACAACTCCTAGTAGAAAAATAAAAGAAATTACATTAAAAAAAAAAAGTAAAGGAAAGAGGAAAAAAAAGAGAGTAAAGCAAAGCAAAAAAAAAGAGAGTGCATGAGTTCAATGTCTTCATTCCGTCTAAATAATTACAATGACAAAAGGGTTAGTGTAATTTCCCAAACGTTAGGGGGTGATATGTATTAAATCCAAATCTCAGGTGGTGTAAGTGTAATTTACACAAAAATATATATTAGTGATAAGTTTATTTTTACATAAATATGTCATTAGGTTTAAGGATTAGAATTTTTTTAGTGATTATGATAAGATATTGATTTAAATAATTTTTTTTTATTTTTATCCCATTGTCGTTGAAAAGGTCATCAGAATTGGCCGACGACAGTGATCAGTGGTGATGGTGATATAGACTGAGAGATAGATTAATATCATCTTTCAAATTATTGTGTCTTTTTTACCTCAAAAGATTAGAGCTTAGAGTATCTCCAACTCACTAGGCATATAATACTTATTATTAGTCAAAATGCGTGGCATAACTCACATTTTTTCAACTCTAATGCACTAGATATATAATTAAGCATTTTAGCCCAACTCACGTTCACTAGTTACATGTAATTAGCCTTCAAAGACTAGACAAAATGTAATTAATCCTTATCATCATTTTCCTCAATCTTTGTTGCTGATGTGACATTTCATAACATTATTCCTGTGTTTGGTTTCAATTTTCTAGAAATCGAATTTTTTATTTTTTATATTTTTTTTGTTTTTAGTGAATATTTTTAATATTTTAACATTTTTTTATTTTTCTAGATACACCTTACTTAGATATATCTAAAAAGTAAAATATTATAAAAAAACATTTTAAAAAATCAATAAATACACAAGAATACAAAAAAAGTACTGAATTTTCATTTTTTTTTTTGGTATTTTTCACATTTAGTGAATTTTGAAAAGATTTTTCACAAATGTTATACTTTTTAAGTATATTTATATTAGGTGTATTTAAAAATTAAAAAAAATTGCTTAAAACGTTAAAAAAAATCAGTGAAAAAAAACGGAAAATAAAGGCAGCATTTGGTAAGGTTTACGTTTTTTTGTTTATGTTTACAAAAATTTTATGAGCTGATTTTTGTTTATTTTTGGAAAAACATAAACTGTAAACGCGTTTGATTTGAACAAAATGTTTAAAAAAATTTAAAAACATAAATTAAAAAATATGTTTGTTCAGCCCTAAAATATTTATATTTATTTTTATTATGTATGACAATAGAATCATACACATTATAATTGAAAAAAAAATAATTAAAAAAATTAATTGAAAAAAATATTTGAAAAAAAAATTATTTGAAAAAAATTATTTAAAAATATATTTGAAAAAAAAATTATTGAAAAAAAAATTGTTAGTCAAATTTTTAAATTTCTGTTTAAAAACCAATGTAAACTCATTTTTTGAGTTTACATTTTTTCCTCAAATTTACAGACTGAAACAATTATTTATAAACCAAAAAAATTATCAAATAAGTTTTTATAGCAGTTTTTTAAATTTTTGTAAATATAAATTAAAAACTGAAAACGAAATGGTTACTAAACAGGCTGAATAGTATTTTAATTAATAGCTAAAATAATAAGTATGATTAGAGTAGAAACATAAAATAAAAAAAAATTGATAAGCAAAAGAAAATATTTGAAAAAAAATATTTGAAAAAAATTATTTGAAAAAAATTATTTAAAAATATATTTGAAAAAAAAAATTATTGAAAAAAAAAATTGTTAGTCAAATTTTTAAATTTCTGTTTAAAAACCAATGTAAACTCATTTTTTGAGTTTACATTTTTTCCTCAAATTTACAGACTGAAACAATTATTTATAAACCAAAAAAATTATCAAATAAGTTTTTGTGGCAGTTTTTTAAATTTTTGTAAATATAAATTAAAAACTGAAAACGAAATGGTTACTAAACAGGCTGAATAGTATTTTAATTAATAGCTAAAATAATAAGTATGATTAGAGTAGAAACATTAAAAAAAAAAAAAAAATTTGATAAGCAAAAGAAAATATATACTTTATAGTAATATTTAAATAGGTAAAATACCTACTTACATTAGAGATACTCTTAAACCTTCATTTGGGATGCAAGTTAATTGTTTTTCCTTTTTGATTTTTTGGCTATTTTAGCCGGAAATAGGGATATTGTCGTGCCTAAGGCACATCATTTACTGTTGTGCTCTTTGTGGGAGGTCGTCCCGAGTGTTTTCCAATGATTTGAACCGTTCATATTGTAGGGTTCATCGAAAATATTATTTATGTAAAAAATCAAATAAATTGAATATTCATAATCTCAAGATTAGATCCTAATTAAATTTATGAAAGTTATGTTAACCATTAATTTTTATAAAAACAAATGTGCTTTGGTTACAGGGTTACAGATATCCAATCAATTTGATTTTTTATATAAATGATCTATGCGACAAATCCTACCATATGAACGGTTCAGATCATCGAAAACACTTGGCATGACCTTCCACAAAGAGCACAGCAGTATCTGTTGTGCCTTAAGCACATCAGTGTCCCATTTTTCATTTTAACCTAGAGTTAAAAAGTCTCGTTTGAGATGGATTTTTTGCATTTTTTGACTTTTGTGAGAGAAAAAAATGAAATAATTATAGTTTGGATGTGACATTTTATCTTATTGACTTTTTAATCTATTTTATCTTTTTGTTACTATTTTAGTCCAAATAGATTATGCCAAACATAGGTTAAGACTACTACCCAAAAGTTTTTAAATTGAACATATGACTCTAATGCCAAAAAAATAAATAAATAAATTTCAGAAAAAAACAGAGTCAAAATTTCTTAAATTTTTGATAAATAAATTTTTAACTGGAATAGGGACACACGTTATATACTCCGATAATCTAGCATCCTGAAGACAACTATTGGGCAGAGAAGGATACCAAAATGGAGGGAGTGGTGCAATGCTCAGCCAACTATGTGCCTCTCTCTCCTATAAGCTTCTTAGAGCGAGCTGCTTTTGTCTATGGTGATCAAGTCTCCATTGTTCATGGCAATACAACCTACTCATGGAGACAGACTCATCAAAGGTGTATCAAACTCGCCTCTGCTCTCTCTCAGTTGGGTATCTCCCGCGGCGACGTTGTAAGTTTTTCTAAATGCCGCCCTTTCATGATGTTATTGAAATCAATTCTAAGTTGTGTTTGAATTTTAAATTTTTAATCTGGAGATGAATATGAGTAAATTTACGTTCCTTTGTTTAGATAGAAAATGTCTTTTGGAAAATATTTTTTGCATTTTTAGTGTTTGGTATAATAAAAAACGAAAATTAACCGAAAACATTTTCCTTGGCTAATAGAAAATAAACCTATTTAAGCAGAAAATGTTTTTCACTTTTAAAAGGTGAAAAATGTTTTCCGAATTAAAATTTTACCGATGTCACCACACTACCACCACTCTCACCACCACGACCACACCACCATTACTACGGCCACCACCACCATCACTACGGCCACCACCACCATCATTGTCGCAATCACCCCACCACTATGCCGCCGCCATCTCTATCTCCACCTTCATTCCATCACCACCACTAAATATAGAAAAATATTTTCTTTGCAAAATATTTTTTAAAAACTTTTCCTGCCAAATAAACGGAGGTTAGTACTAATAGAAGAATGAAAAATATTAGGGATACTAACAATCTTACTAACACACTCACAAGTTGATGTAAGTCTCATACCAAGTGATAGTTGATCTTATCAAAACTTAAGAGTGTGTTAGTAAAATTGTTAGTAAATGTGTAAGTATCCCTAACATTGTTGTAGAAGAATTGAGATTAGAACTGTCATGGTTTAGCTCCAATGGAATCTCCAAATCTCATCCATAAGGCATAATAATAATATGGGATTGAGAAATTATGAATCCTCACACACCTAGGATGTTTGGAAGTATGATTGGAGATGAAAATATTATTTTGTTTCTATTTTACAAAAATAATAAAGTTGTTTTTTATGTAGTGGGAGTTTTTATATAATTTTATAAATTTAATTTCAATCAATTAAAATTATCATAGTAGTAATTCTATCACTCAATCTCTTTATAATCATAATCCCTATCAACCTAATTTAACAAATAACCGTATATATCCAACTCCAATGTTTTGAACAAGAAGTTAAGATCGTCAAGACACTAAAAAAAAAATTTCATCCTAATAAAAATTACTTACATGGTGTTATATATATTTTTTTATGTATATATATAATTTATATATTAGATTAGACATATATGCGTTTACGTACACGTAGACTTGTATATGGCCAAAAAAAAAAAATATTTATCTCTTGACCCCTTTCGATGGGTTCATCCCTGGTCAACACGATCACAATCGACGGCTAAAATTTATTCAATATGTATATTACAAATCAATAAAAAAAAATGTCATATTAAAATAATAAGCTCATCATTTGTACCAATTATATCCCTTTTGAGGCACCACTTAGGATTGTTTCAGGAATTACTATTTTAATTGATTTTTTAACTTTTTATAAAATGACATAAAAAAATAAAAAGAATAATTAATTTTTTAATAATAACTTTTTAACTATTTTAAATAATTTCCAAATAAAAAATGCTTGAAACCCCCTATTTTTATGACCCTCATGATCCTAATTGATTGATGACCACTTATTATATTTATATTTTTTTTTCTTCTCTCTCACAAATGTGTGGGGTTGTGGGATCCGTAACCGGACTGTTTCCAAACTTACCTTCTAGTCACGCACATAGACATGAACTAACAGTTCGTCCACGGCACCACTAAAGTCAAACCAATATGATCATAAGGTCCATGTTTTTTTTTTTTTTTGGGTTGATTTGAATTCTCTTCCACCATGCATCATCATGCATGAGTCATGTGATGATGAGAGAAAAATGGCCAAGTTACGTATATCTTCAATTTAATTCCTTTATTTTCTTAACCAAATATTGGAAAATTATTTAAAAGCTTAACCATAACTCAAGTATGAATTTTTATAGAACTCTCATTGGAAATGAGTTGATATTGAGTTTCTACACAGATTTTATTTCTCAAAGCTAAATTTTAATTGATTTAAGGGGTTAGTTTGAAGCAAAACTGCTCAATGCAATGTAAAAAGAAAAAGACAGAGAGATCAATATGAGATGGAAAGTAAATGGACATCTTCATAAATAAATAAATAAAAAATAAATTAAAGATTAAAATAACAATTTCAAAATTCACAATAATTCCTACATACATCCAAACTTGTGGTCAGTGGACTTATAAAATTCGATCAATAAAAAATTCTGCTAATTTGTATCATGTCAGCAGCATACAACCTCATACCCCTTGAATAATTGAATATATTAATATTAAAGATAGAAGAAGGCATAACATGATGACAGCCAAAATGTCATAAGTTCCGGACAAAAGAAATTTTTTTATCTCAATAATCCAATTAGATAACCAATCATATATTAATTTTATAAATTATTAGTTTTCTCACTATTAATGAGGCTAATCAAACACATCTTAACGTCACCACTTACCTCAAATTATTTTGATGAGAAACTTGGCAGCACTTAGTGCCTACTTTATTAAATTCATGTATGATGTAGCGGTTTTAACAACTAAATATTTCTATTTTATGATTTTAAAATTAGAACTTGACTGACATTGTTACTTAAGTCTAGAGTTTTATAGTTTTTTATTTGTTGATGTTTTTATTTTTTTGTTGGTTACTTGATCTACAAGATTTAAGATTACTTGCAAGATTTATAATTAGTGCCCATTTAGTAATTTGACTTTTTTTAGTTACTTTTTTTATTGTTACTTAAGTCTAGAGTTTTATAGTTTTTTATTTGTTGATGTTTTTATTTTTTTGTTGGTTACTTGATCTACAAGAACTAAGATTACTTGCAAAACTTATAATTAGTGCCCATTTGGTAACTTAATTTTTTTAGTAACTTTTTTATGAGGTGAAAAAAATTTAGTGTGTTTGTAATGATTTTTTTTAGTTGTGTAAATAGTTGTAAAAAAAAAAAGTGATTGATTGATATGTATAATATGACATTTTAACTTTTTTTACTTTTTGACTTTTTCATGACTTTTCAACTTTTTTTAACCAAAAAATCAGCTGCCAAACAGGGGCATTAGTTTTTTTTTTTTTTTTTAATGACTGGGTGTGTTGAGGCCAGTAAACTGTTTACGTGCACCTCAACTAATCCCAAAACCCACACAAAACGCCCCCTCTATGTGGATCGGGCAAAACTCGGACATAGCCCGCAGGCATAGCCCCAAGGAACATATTGCATTTAATGAGAGTTAAATCTGCTATCTAGATCTAGAGGGAACACACTCTTAAACCCCAAGTTACATAACTCCTCGGGATTGGGGCATTAGTTTCTTAACATTTTTTTTTCTTTTAATACTCATAGGCTTGTTAAGATTTCTATTTTTTAAAATAAGATTTGATTATTAGTAAAATTCGTATAATTTGATTATAGAATCTCTCTTATTTTGCGTTTGTTTGTGTTTACTTCTACACTCTGTTGCATCAATGTCAAACATTTGTTTTCTTTACTTAAATACAACTTTATTAGGAATCCATATATGATTCTGAGATCCCTTATTTCGTCCCTTGTCAGGAATATCTCCTCTCCATATACCACTATCCTTCATATTCCTCAATATTTTATTTTGTAGTTTCCAAATCCGAGCTCATAACACTAATTTAAACCGTTCATCTCATAAATCTTGCCGTAAAAATCTTTTTATACAAAAAATCAACTTCATCGAATATTGACGAAGAGAGGAACAAATCACATTTTATTTTATAAAACGGACGGTTTAAATTTAAATACATCGTTATTGTCCATTAAAAAAATATATATAATTTGATTATATGTCTAGTGACATTTGAGAAAATTTACTTTTCACACAATCAATTTTTACGGTAAGAATTACAAGATGAACAATTCAGATTATCGTTGTGAACTTAGGATGGAACCCACGAAATAGAGTAGGGAGAGATATAGAGAATAGCGGTATGGAGCGGAGCCATTCCCTATTTTATCACGTGAAAAGGTTGCAGCTTTGGCGCCAAACATTCTAGAGCTGTATGAGTTGTACTTTGGTGTACCAATGGCTGGTGCAGTCATTTCAGCACTTAATACAAGGCTTGGTGCCCCCATGATAGGATCATTATTAGAAGAGTTGGAAGCAAAAATCATATGTATCGACTATCAATTTCTTGAACTTGTCCTCAAAGCACTGGACTCTCTCTCCTTATCCAATTCCAAAGGCAAACCACCATTACTTGTTGTCATACCAGAGTGCAATCACACAACAACAGACCTCCCACCAAGTAGCTTGGATTACAATAGGCTACTCGAAATGGGACAAAATGATTTTGAGATTCTTCATCCAATCGACGAGTGTCAACCAATCTCAGTGAATTACACTTCTGGCTCAACTGGGAAGCCTAAAGGCGCGGTGTATAGCCACAGAGCGGTTTATCTCAATTCTCTAGCTGAAATTTTTCGCAGCAACATGAGAGCAATGCCCGTGTTTCTGTGGACAGTGGACATGTTTCGCTGCAGCGGGTGGTGCTTTACTTGGGCAGTGGCGGCTTTAGGTGGCACAAACATTTGCATCAGAAATGTCACATCAAAAGTCATCTTTGATGCGATACGTCTTCACAAGGTGACACATTTATGCGGTGCACCCACCATCTTGAACATGATTGCGGAAGCAGGCTCCAGTGACCAACAACCACTTCCTTCCAAAGTGGATGTCATAATCGCTGGAGCATTGCCACCACTTCAAACTCTGAACAAAGTTAGGGAATTGGGATTTAATGTTTCTCATGCTTTTGGAATGACAGAAGCCCTTGGTCCAGTGATATCAGTACCCTTAGATAATGACCATGGAATGATTAAACGCCGTGAAGGGATTCACAACCTTATGATGGAAGGTGTCGATGTAAAGGATCCGAAGACAATGATAAGTGTGCCACCAGATGGGAAAACCATTGGGGAGGTGATGTTTAGAAGCAATACTATGATGTTGGGGTACCTTAAAAATGTACAAGCGACTCAACAAGCTTTCAGAAGCGGGTGGTATAGGACTAGGGACATCGGAGTCAGGCATCCAGATGGGTATATACAGATGAAAGACCGTGTCGTAGATGCAATATTAACTTCTGGAGGGGAGAGTGTGAGCACACTTGAGGTTGAAGCAGCGGTGGCTAGTCATCCTATGGTGCTGGAGGCTGCTGTTGTTGGAATGCCTAGTGATTGTTTGGGGGAAAAACCTTGTGCTTTTGTAAAGTTGAAGAAAGGGTTCAGTACAAGTGAGAAAGAGATTGTCGAGTTTTGTGGGGATAGATTGCCACACTATATGGTACCACAGAGCGTCATTTTTGGGGATTTGCCAATCAATTCAACTGGGAAGGTACAGAAATTTGTTCTCAGAGAGAAAGCTAAAGCCATGGGCAGCCTTTCTCACTCGAATGGGCATGGAACACTGAAATATATGGCATGAATGAATCATCTTGTTCCACTTTTGTACCATATTTTGTTTTATATGTTCTAATCATTGATCTTGGTGATGTAGCAATATAAGATTGGTTATGTCAGAAGATGATATAGAGAGTGGGATAGATGATTTGTAGACTTTACTTGAAATATAATTGTACTAGCGTATACCCGTGCCTAAAGGCACGGTGTAAATAATGTTAGGATTAGAATATAATTGTAATACCAATACTATTTAATAAATTATCAATTATCAATTATTAATTTAATATAATTGTAATCTCAACCCTTCTTGTCTTAAAAATAAAATGGCAAGAAAATTATGCCTTCAACTTGAAAATCCCTGTTTCTATACCAAGAAAATGGCATAGGCAAACAACCATTGTTGAGCTTTGGTGACCCACCATGAAACAAACTCAAAAACATCTATCTAAGTTCACAGAAGCTGTGGGAGTTTCCAATCAAATGAAGGGATTTAAAATTAAACTTTATAAGAACACAGGTGAGTTTTCAAATGAAATTCAATTAACGCCCAAATAGTTTTATTTTAGTTTAATTATGTGTTTATGCGATCTTTAAGTTACTGTTATGTTATTTCATTTACAGTCAACAATAAAGCAAAAAGTTTTGCGAGCAAGTAAAGAACAAAGTTTTCCAACAATCAAAGCAAATGCAAACTCAATGTTTGAACTTCAAGGAAGGAGAAAAAAAGAAGCTTGAAAACAAAAACCAATTTTGTAAATTTTTAACAAATTTTCTACAGACTTAAAAGCCTAGAAATAAAACGTCCACTGTTTAATTGAGATTGAGATAGGCTCAACTCCAAAATACATTATTATTAACTCCAAAATTGGACATATCTCTATAAAGTTACATGTCAAATAGAAGGCTGACTATTGCAAAAGGGAAGCACAGTGTGCTGTACATGAAATCTTAAAAGTAATACAAAATATTATCAACCAACAAATCCAAACAACAAATCCTTCAGGATTCAGAATTCAAACAACAAATCCAAACAACATAATTAACCAACAACAACGATCAAGAGCAGAGAAAGGGAAATTAATGTAAAATACCTCTATTTTGGTGTTGAACGATGGGTCTTGAAGCCACTGTTGGGAAATTAAAAAGCATTAAAAAAAATTGAGTTATTGACATAGAATGGCAAAGCTAAAGGAGCCTCAAGAAGGTCTATTAGTGTGTCCCCAATCTGGGAGTCCTTTGCATTATATATAGGACAATCAGTAGTGATGGGTCATCACTCATGTCCATCTATGTTGGGATGTTGGGATGGTAAACCCCAATGACAACATTTTGAGATTAATGTTGGGATGACAATTGCTATAAAATTGATGTTGGGATTAATCCCAAGATTAATCCCAATATCTCCAAACATTTTGTCCCAAGATTAATCCCAAGATTAAAGTTGGGATGACAGTGTATACCCATAATAAAATTGGACAGGCGAAGATTGGACAGGAGAAGATTAATCCCAAGATTATTTCTCCCGACAATTTTAAAAATGAAATTGTTGCCCTAAAAATTGGCCAAAGTTAAAAGGATTTGAAAGTCGTTCAATAGCCATTCTAGTATCGATACCTGAAATTAAAAAAAATAAAAATTAAATTTGAAAAATAATAATAAAGTTAGATTAGATGGATTAAAGTAAAAATGTCTAGTGTTCAGTATTTTCAAATCAACATCACATAGTATGTAATAAACTTTCTAACTGCTCAAAAGCATCTATCATTTATCAAACACCACTTGCCATCACACACAGTCCAACTCGCTTTCTTCACATATTTCCTTGTCTAGTTTTACTACCTTTATTATGTACTTGACAAAAAATGAAAACACTTGTTTTCCTTTACTAACTAAACCAGGCAAGAAGAACAATGGGACAACAAAAACTCTACACCACGATTTTGTTGTCCTCATATTCCAAGAGGTTAAAAAAGAGAAGACAGAAATAGAGAGGAAAAAAGAACCTACAACTTTAGTTTTCTCTTAAATAAAATGTAAATTTATAAATCCTGAAAAACCAATTTAAAAGACAATTAGACATCAATTTTTATTTTGACAATGGGGGATTCCAAAACTTAGCACAAAGTTATTTCCAAAGTAACTCAAAATTTACCAACGTATATTGTCTTAAGAAAGGCATTTTGTTACCTAAGATTAGTCTGTGTGTTCACCAAAAAAAAAAAAAAGAAGAGATTTATCTATGTTTATCTTCCTTTTTCTTTTCTTTTTTCAATTTTTTCAATCCTCGTTATGCACATTTTCTTTTTGGTTTAAATTTTCAACACATACTCCCAACAATCACCAAAATATGTAATGGCCAAGCCAACACTTTCTTATGGGGGGAAAAGAAATCTAGTGTACAGTGCATAGGTCATACTAATCCATTCAATTTCATTCCACTACTTTAACATTCACCAAAACCACTAACAGAAAAGCTACAAAGACTACTACAACACCCTTTACTAAGCTCCATAAGAAAAAAAAAAAGATTAAGAAAAATAATCTAGTGGAAAAAGCAAATGAAAGCAAAAAGTTTGAGCAATACTATTTTTTTTTAATCATGGTTTACTGCTCATTAGTCCCATTTTGCCTATCTTTTATGCAAATGGAAAGAGAGCTTTGTTTAAAACATAACTAAAAAAGTAACAAACCAAACAATTTAACTTTTATCAAAATTATATAAGTAATGAAAATAGATGTAATAAAGAAAAATTGTGTGAGAGAGTTATACCTTTGATTATATTGAGAACCTAAAAAAACACAACACAATATGAAAATAGCAGAAAATAACAAACTAAAATTTGGAAGAAAACTAATGATTAGAGGGAGCAAGGAAATGACATATTTATCAAAACTTTAATGAAAAATATTATGAGAGAAATAAAAAAAAATTGAATACCTTTCATTATAGAAACTGATGAACTGCGTCAAAAATTGATGAACTGCAGCAAGAGGGAAATCAGATATTAGAAATTGATTTATAGAAATATAGCAATCAAAACAAAAGAAATAAAACAATTAATCAAAGTACCATAATGTTTCTACAGCATCATTTTCAGATAACTTTATGTTTTTAACATAAATAAAATAAAATAAAATAAATACAGAAGTGAATAGTTAAAAACAAACATTAAGGGTTGAAAGTGAAACCACCTTCTTCTTCACTTATGGGGTACCATTATGCATAATCATCTAATTAAAAGTATAAAGTAGGTTTAAATTACTTAAAGCATAAAGTAAGTTTATGCCATCACTCATTACTCCAAGATGACTAACTAATAACATAGATAGTCTACTGAATTAATGTAGTTCCAAAACCAAATATTTGAAGAAAAATCAAAACGGCCAATTGGCTTAAAACTGACTTTTGTTACTCTAGACCTCTTTACTGTTTTTTTTTTTTTTTTACAAATTCTTTCTAAACCTCATTGAGCCAATCTCAGCATTGTTTAACTGCAAAGCTGAAAGCATAATTTGTTTTATTTTTTATCAGAACTTACAATCCTCACTTTGAAATTAAAATAAAAAATGAGAGGAAAAGAAGAAAAGAAAAAAGAAAGGAAGGAAAGAATAGGCTCAACTCCTGTAAAAAATAACATACGATTTTCACCCAATGAAACAAAAATATATTGAGTTAAAAGTCACAGGAGTAAAGGGAAGAAGAAAAAAATTGACTCTAACCCATCCAATCAAAAATTTAATTTATTATAACCACATTTTTTTGTCACATATTTTAAAATGAATATACAATTGTGCCTACAGTGTCTAAGTCTTAAAATTAAAATTTTAATTGATTATAAGCACTGGTAGAGTTATAGGGTGTGAAAAAAGTAATAGGCAAAGTTATTCTATTGAATCAATATAATCTAAATTTCTCTTCCACCCCCAAAATCACCTATCAAGAAGAAAAATTCCAATAAAAAGAAACTCAATAAATAAACTTCTAAAATTGTGAAGAAAAAAAAAAGGCTCACTTGTTAAATGGGCCGTTGTGCCATTGCTCTCCATTTCTTGAAACATTCACTAATAGACCCACACAACACTTCCATTGTCTAACTTGAATTTTTCAAGTCTAATCAAAACAAACTAAAACATCTTGTTTTTGAAAAACAATAAAATCAAACATAAAGGCATTCTAAACAATGCTAATTTTTAAAATTACAGTAAAAATTATCACAATGATTATCATCAAAATAGTATGAAATTCAAAAATTAAAATAGAAGACCCAAATTATTAGCATAAAAAAATCAAGTACTCGCTCTTCTTGGTTCTTGCTTCTCTACCGTCTCTGAACAAAATACATAAACTGCATCTAGCTAATAATCCAAAAGATAGCCAACATATAAAATGAAGCCTAGCTAGTAAAAATTGAAGATTCTTAATTTTCACAACATGTAAAATGAAGCCAAGTTAAACAACAGACAAGCAACAAATTATTGACAAATTACCTAATCAACCATTATAGCAAACAAAGCCATAACAACTTTTTATAAGCTAATCAAACACACCTTCAAGCCAAGGCATATGTACCTGGAGCAAAAGGAAGAATAAAAAATATAAGCAAGCAAGCTCCATTATCAATTATCCATTATCTAAAATCAACTCCCTAAAAATTGCCCACTGTTTATTATTAAAAATAAGATCCAACTCCCATTGATTGATTCACCAATTTGAATATACCTATATTTTTGTTAACCTTACCAAATATCCAAGGCATGTATCATTCACTATTTGGGGGGAATGTAGAAAATAAACTATGATGGATTCAGTCACTATTTTGTGTGTGTGTGTGTGGTGTGTGTGTGGGGGGGGGGGGGGAATGTAGAATAAACTATAAGATAACTTTGATCAATTAGGACATTCACATTACCAGCACTAAGTGCATTCAAGCATGGTTAATCAAACTCTCTGTAGGAAAGGTTGTTTAGTCATTTACTTGGCTTGATAGATTCACTCACTATTTGAACAACAAAAAATATAATTATATAAGAAAGTAAACTATTTTAATTGAGACATTTTACAGAACATCCAAAATTTGACCATCAAAAACAACCGCCACAACTTTCTAGCAAAATTTGCAATTAGTTACCTGACCAAAGGTAATGTTGAAGAAGAAAACCAACAATTCTATAGCAAAATTGAATTTATAGGTGTTAGAAAAGTGAATCTGAAAGGTATAGAATTTAGAAAAGTGAATCTAAAAGGTTCAGCTAAATGCAAGTAAAGAAATGATGTCTATTCCTAACAAAGAAAAAATATACACAACATCATTGTAACTTAAGCCTAAACTTAAAAAACCCACATAGAAAAATCGCAAAAAAATAACAGAACACAGACCCAGAAGAATAATATTGGTAGTTGGATGATTCCCATTATCCAAAAGCAAGTTAAAAAATTATTGGGATGATTCCCATTTCTCCACAAAATCAAACCGAAAACAAAAATATGAGAGAAGATACCATTGAAACATAGTAGAAGGCCCATTTGTTGCATAAAATTATATGATAGTGATTCTCCTCTCTTTGTTGCATAACACACAACAAATATGAAGGCCCATTTGGGAACATTATTGTTTGTTGCCCCTATATATCATGTTTGGATTGAAAGGAACTCCAGAATTTTTTGGAGGAATGAATAGGCATGATTGTAACCTATGGGAATTTCTTTTAAGGTTCTGTTTGTCTTTATTGCTTTGATTAGATGGTTTCTACTCGTGTTCTTGTCTTGATTGCTTTTAAGGTTCTTTGAGACTGTTGTTTCTTTGTTTGCTATGGGGTATGCCTTGTTTTGTTGTTTTTGTGCAATAAAACTTATAAAAGTAATTTACCAAATAAAAATAATCCATTGTAATTAAGTTTTACCTTGTTGAACTAAAATTTGTAAAAAATTTAATTGACTATTCTCAGAAACTCCACAACGATTCTCAGAAACCCTATAGAGTCCAGCAAGCCAATAGATAGCTTTAAGTAATGCAGGGAAAAAAATGACTGACCTCATAAAAATCAACAAAAAAATGTGTGAAAACCCCGCCATAAACCACACCTGCAAAGGGAAAAAGCTAATCATTAAATAGAATTACATCTAGAAAGTCTATTTTTCTAAAAATAGAAAGGAAACAATAGACAAATAAAGTAGAAAATGCAGTTTTAATCGAAGGATATAGCGAAGGAAAATTTCCAAAATCTGGTAGAAGAATTCTTTTACAAAATTGGATCACTAATTTGCACCACAAAAAATAAATTGAACTATCAAATTTCCAAAATCTGGTAGAAGAATTCTTTTACAAAATTGGATCACTAATTGCACCATGAAGCCGCTTGATGCCCTCAAAGTAGCTTTTTTCATGTTACTCTGTGGAGTCCCAAGCTAGTATACATACTTTGTGAACCAAATTTTCGATATTATGTAAGTTCCATCTACCTATCCATATGCATCAGGTTAAAAACAGAAAACAGATAGTATAAAAGAAAAATATCGAAAATTAAGAATAAACAACATGCATGTCCAAGTAAGAATAAACACTCAGAAATGTTTTGCAGAACATTCTTCAATATTTCCAATGCAGAACATTTCTGAAGAATTGTGGGTGAATTGACCTGGCCAAAAGAATCAAATTAAAACAAATACAAAAAAATAAGGCTCATTCAATATTTCTTTGTGAAGAAGGTGGCACATTTTTTTGAATTCTGCTTTCATCAAAACTGTAAAGAACGACCCCGTTTTGTAATATGTACAGAATTTTTAAATTTTTTTGGGGTCCAATTTTCTTTATCATTTGTATTACTATTCACATGACTGTTATATTGCAAGATTGCTAATTATTCTTTTGATATGTGATACGCTTTATCCTATATTTAGGCACCATACCAGCAAAAGCTGATTGATTTGAGCCTTTTAATGCCAGAAGAAGTAGATTGGTTGAACAGCTACCATTCCAAATGTAGGGATGTTTTGGCCGCATATATGAATGAATCTGAAATGGCATGGCTGAAGAAAGCTACTGAACCGAGAAAATATTGTTGGAATGAAAATGCAGAACAATTCTTTTGAGTGAATTGTGAAAAATCTAGAAACCCTAGATGTTAATTTGTGATTATGTATCAATAATAAGCAAAATATAACAATCCCAATCAAACAATCAAAAGAAAGAGACACAAAGATTTTATGTGGAAAAACCACAATTGGACACCTTCCAATTGTGATCAAAAAACCACGGGCAACTGCCACAAGAACAATCCACTAAGAAGATTTAAAGGAATTACACAGGTATACTCTCAATTATCTAGCGAATCCACAACGCCTAATTGAACCAACCTCAATGTGCCTCTTCCAACCCCATCTTCAGCACGGAATTGTCTTTCTGATGAGCCACTCCGGATTCCACCAAAGCTTCAGGCTCGAATTCTTCAGAATTCACAACTGAAGAACAACTCTCTCTTTTTGTATAACAAACAAACCTTTGATGTACTCTCTTTAAACCATGAGTTGAATACTCAATAACAAAAGAAAAAATAACAAATTATTCCCAGATATAAACCTTTAAGAACCAAAAAGAAAATCTGGAGGACTTCAATCAAATTACTTAGTTTTGGGAGAAAACCAAGTATTTATAGAGAACCAAAAGCAATCCTAGTTGGAAAAGAAAACCAACTTTTTGTTTGTAGAAAACCAACTTCTTGCAGAACTCCAAAGTAATCCCACTTCTTATAGAAACCCAAAATAAACCTTGTTTCAGAAGAAAACCAACTCCATAATGAATCTGGAAATCTGGGATCGCGCGGTCCGCTCGAGCGTGGGTCTTCCCGCTCGAGCGGAGACTTCAAATTCCGTGATTTCATACAGGCTCCCCGCTCGAGCGTCGGTTTCCCCGATCGAGCGGGGAATCACACCATCCAGCACTTTTTCAGGCATAACAGAGATACTGTGAGCTCGTAAACCCCGCTCGAGCGCCAATTTCCCCACTCGAGCGGGAAGGCCAAAACTGGAAAATCTGGAAAAGTAAAACATGACCGGACAAGAAACTTTGAATGCATTTTTGCATTTTGCTTCGGGCCGCGAGCTACCCCCGTAATAATCAGCGAAGTGGCAATCTTGAAAATATTAACATCACAAACTGATCTGCAAGGCTCGATTCAGGTTGGATTCGCATCTAACAACTCATAACCTCACTGAAATAAAAATGCGAATAAAATTACAAGTCAAAGGAGTTTTGACAAACGGGATTGCCAAGAAATAAAACCTAACAAATTGACTTAAACAAAATGCAGAACATTCTTCTTATTTCCAATGAAATAGTTGCACAAAATGCAGAATCTATATAACGCAGAACATTCTTCAATATGCGAGAAGATACCAAGAATGGGTTTCGAACATTTTGGTAACAACCATTCAATAGAGTAACTCAATACAATAGTTGCACAAAATTAAAGTAAAGTAAAGTGCACCCAAAATTAACAAAACCCATAAAAGTGCACCCAAAATTAAAGAAAAACAATACTCAAGAAAAAAAAAACAAAGAAAAAAATCGGTAAAAATCTGTGCAACCAACTCTTCAATTGATGATCTCTGTGGCTTCAAACAAAAAAAACAAAAAAAATATGTAATCAATATATCAATATATATACACACTTACAAAAAAAAAAAAAAAAAAAAAAAAAATCGGTTTCATGAGGAATGAACAAATATAGTCAAGATTTTGGAGAACCTTATGAGGAATGGTATGTGAAAACCTTACAAAGGGGTGGTATGTGAAACGAAACCTCATGAGAAATGAACAAATATAGTCAAGATTTTGGGGAACCTCACCGATTTGTTGCGGCGATGTCGCTGATTTGGACCTACCGATCTAGCAAGGCTAGCACCCAACAATGCGAAGTCACCGATCTGCTCTTGAATGAGAGAGAGAGAGATGGATGGAAGGGAAGAGGAAACACCGATTTGTTATCGCGATGTCACTGATTTGGACCCACCGATCTGCTCTTGAATGAGAGAGAGAGAGATGGATAGAAGGGAAGAAAAAACACCGTAGGATTGAATCTGCTCTTGAATCGTAGGATTGAATATGCTCTTGAATCTACTCTTGAAAATGTATCTGCTCTTGAAAATGTATTTGTCTCTTGGACACCGTAGGATTGAATCAGCATTGTAAATCCACCATTGAAATATAATGTCTCTTAGACATGTTTTAGCTGTTGGATTGAATCGATCCTACGGTTCATATTTTGACAAAGGGACAACAGTCCCATCAGAATTCAAAAACCACTCTCCCTTATTATATAGATTTGAAAAAGTTTTATGTTTCCAAGATTGTGTGAATAAATCTCTCAATCCCTTTTTGTCCTTCTAGGGTTTCCGTTTCTAAGCGCTGTTGGGGGTGGGGAAGGGGGGCTCCGGCCACATCTCTCCTCCTCTGTACCGCTTTCTTCTTCCATTCTCTCTGCCATTTCAAGTCAATAAGCTTTGGAAGCTTTGCTCTCCATCTTCTCCCTCCTTGTGAGGTGTTTTTCCCCTTATGGTGGATTTTCAATTTATTTTCTTCACTCCTTTTCCCCTCTACCTTACCCCAGTAGAAGTCTTCACCAAATCCACCGTCTCCCTCATCTTTGCTTCACGCCGGCGTTGCCACCACCACCACCACCACCACCACATCTGTTAAGTTTTATTCTTGGTAATCCCGGTTGACAAGGTTTTCTATAAGAAGTTGGTTTTCTTTCAAAACTAGGATTACTTTTGATTTCTATAAGTAATTGGATTTCTTCCAAAACTAGGATTACTTTTGGATTTTCTACAAATAGTTGGTTTTCTCCCAAAACTATTTAATTCCTCCAGATCTTCTTTTTGGTTCTTAAGGTTTATATCTGGGGATATTTTGTTAGTTTTTTTTGATGTTTTATTGAGTATTCAACTCATGGTTTAAAGAGAGTACATCAAAGGTTTTGTTTGTTATACACAAGAGAGAGAGAGAGAGTTGTTCTTCGGTGGATTCTGAAGAATTCGAGCCTGAAGCTTCGGTGGATTCTGGAGTGGCTCATCATAAAGACAATTCCGAGGTGAAGACGGGGTTGGAAGAGGCACATAGAGGTTGGTTCAATTAGGCGTGGATTCGTTAGGTAATTGAGAGTATACATGTGTAATTCCTTTAAATCTTCTTAGTGGATTATTTTGTGACTGTTGCCCGTGGTTTTTTAATCACAGTTGGAGGTGTCCAATTGTGGTTTTTCCACGTAAAATCGTTGTGTCGATTTGTCTTTGATTGTTTGATTGGGATTGTTATATTCTGCTTAAAATTGGTACATAATCACAAATCAACATCTAGGGTTTCTAGATTTTTCAATTGGTATCAGAGCATGTCGTTCTATTTTTTTTTTTTTTTCAAAAAAATTCTTTTAGAACGAGATCTTGTTTGATTTGTGATAATGGATTCAATTCGTAAGGGAAATTCTACGGTTCGACCACCCCTACTTGACGAATCCTCGGGGAGTGAAGATGAAGAACATCAGCAAGCATATCAAAAGTTGTATAAGGAGTCTCTTAACTTATTCAAATTGAATGACAAACTTACAAAGAAACTCAAAACATGTGAAAGTGAGAATGTCAAGTTAAAAAAAGAGATTTCCGAGGCTAGGAATGATGCCCTTAAGATTTCTAATGATCGACAAGCTCTTTGTGCAAAACTCTTGACTTATGAGACAGAGAGGAATGAGCTACAGCAAATTTATGCAACATATGAAGAAAAGATTGAAACTCTTGAGATGTCTCAAGTTGCTTTGGAAGAACTAATGATCAAGAAAGAGGAAGAACTCAAGTGTGCTATGGCTACCATTGGTCTTTGGAACAGAGGATCAAAGACTTTGGACAATATCTTTGGGTCTCAACAAATTTGTTCTGACAAGAGTGGCATTGGCTTTGGTGGTAAGAAAGAGCAAAAACAGAAGGCTTCCACATCTTGTGATACAAGAACTCAAGGAAAAGGAGAACAAAAAATTCAACATAAGGATGGACTTCTCAAACTTCCTAGAGTTGGTAAGGTAAAAGAAAAGAAGGTACACCCTGTTTTTATTTGTCATCATTGTGGTATGTATGGTCATATTCGCCTTTATTGTTATAAGTTGCATGGGAGAGTGTCTCATAGAGATGGAAGAAATTCCAACATCTCGTGGGGTAGGAGACACTTCATTGATAGGAAGTTGGAAACCAAGTCGAGACAGGTTCCCATTGAGAGCAAAGGGAACCACAATGTCAAGACATCACCCAAAAACCGCAATGCTCACAACTTTGTTTATACTAAAGCGGTTTGGGTGAGAAAACTTGACTTGTGTTAATTTGTTTATTTGTTTTAGTTTTTGGATTTCTATGTGTTTTTTTTAATGAGAAAAAAAAAATGTGTGCTTCTTCGGTTTTTGTCTTGTTTGGTTTAGAAAAAGAAAAAATAAATAAATAAAACCCAAAAAGATTTTCTTAGTATGGTTTTGCAAGCTTAAAATTTTTGAGTGGTCCTTGGTGCATATTGAAATTGATAAGAATATCCATTACATGTTGATATGTGTGTGCTTTCTATGGTCCTTACTCATTTTGGAGTGCGTGTTTTTTGATTAGTATGTCTCATTCTGTACACACTCTTGGATTAGCAAATATCGGAGTCTTCCGCCTTAGTGATTATTTTTTCTCTATGGACTTCTGGCATTGTATCTTTTGCATTTCTAGAGGAATTGACCTATACTAGCATATCATGGTGATGTTGAGTCTCTTAACCACCTTCCATCTTTTTGCATCTCCATAGCTTTCCCCCTTTATTCTTTGCAGTCCAGCCATGAGGAAAAGGTTACCTCAGAGTCACCAACCAGGCCATCCTTATTATATCCATGCTTCTCTGGTTCGGTTTCCATACTCTTGAGCGTGTCAGCCGCTAATGAGTGTGCAAAAGAAAAAGAAAAAGAAAAAGAAAGAGAAGAAGAAAAAATATGCAAAAGAAAGAAAAAAAAAAAAGTGCAAAAGAAAGAAAAAAAAAAGAAGAAAAGATTCATTGATTGAGGGGGAGCCTCCGCTTTTACTCACCAAATACCCCTTGATTCCTAGTGGTTTGACTTTCCGTAGTTATGCTTAGATTCTTTTGTTGGAGGTCCAGCTTTTATATCACTACTAGGATTTGAATCTAGTGTTTGTTGAATCCCAAAAGTCATACACACACTTTTATCATGGGATCTATGCTTTTCACATAATGCATCACTTTCTTTTATGAGGAATTTTCTAGAGGCTGTGCACATTGTGTTTTCAAGTAATTGTGCTTCTTGGATAGTCTTGTGTGTATTAAGGTACTAATCTGAAATTTCTTGTCTGCTCCACCATATTATTTTTTGTCTTTTTCTTCTTGTTCACTGTTTTCAGTGTGTGTGGTTGTTTTTAGTGAGAGGGAGTTTGGTTTATTGTTACAAAAGTTTGTTCGCATGATCACTTTGATTTGTTTGGTAAGGAAGATTGGCTTTAGTTGTTTTGCATGTTGCTTGCATTCTTGCATGCTCCTGATATTTACATCATCATATCATTGCATGTGTGGTTTATGATCATGCTTTAGTTGATTGAGTTTCCTTTGTCAATTCGTGACAAAAAGGTGTTGTTCATGTTTTCATGCTACATGTTCTTAATATCTCCAAGTCGCATCTATTCATGGTTTTCATCTCATGCTTCAAGATAATCTTGTCATATGTTTATTATTTTTTGCATATACTCTTGTGGCACTAATAGTTGTTTTGGAGATTGTGGCACTAATAACTGTTTTGCAGATCATGACCTTGAGATAGAAGTTGGCTTTTGTTGGCAGTTATGGGTTGGGGTGATTAGGATTTTATTTGTTAGGTGTGTTTTGTCACGGCATTGCCAAAGGGGGAGATTGTTAGGTTTTATTCTTGGCAATCCCGGTTGACAAGGTTTCTATAAGAAGTTGGTTTTCTTTCAAAACTATGATTACTTTTGATTTCTATAAGTAATTGGATTTCTTCCAAAACTAGGATTACTTTTGGATTTTCTATAAATAGTTGGTTTTCTCCCAAAACTATTTAATTCCTCCAGATCTTCTTTTTGGTTCTTAAGATTTATATCTGGGGATATTTTGTTAGTTTTCTTTGATGTTTTATTGAGTATTCAACTTATGGTTTAAAAAGAGTACATCAAAGGTTTTGTTTGTTATACACGAGAGAGAGAGAGAGTTGTTCTTCGGTGGATTCTGAAGAATTCGAGCCTGAAGCTTCGGTGGATTCTGGAGTGGCTCATCGTAAAGACAATTCCGAGGTGAAGACGGGGTTGGAAGAGGCACATAGAGGTTGGTTCAATTAGGCGTGGATTCGCTAGGTAATTGAGAGTATACCTGTGTAATTCCTTTAAATCTTCTTAGTGGATTGTTTTGTGGCTGTTGCCCGTGGTTTTTTAATCACAGTTGGAGGTGTCCAATTGTGGTTTTTCCACGTAAAATCGTTGTGTCGATTTGTCTTTGATTGTTTGATTGGGATTGTTATATTCTGCTTAAAATTGGTACATAATCACAAATCAACATCTAGGGTTTCTAGATTTTTCAACATCGATACCAAATCTGCCACCTCTCGCCGGATCGGCTATCTCCACAAACCGGCCTCTTGGGTTCTCCTCCTTTATCCCGTTTGGTGTAAATCTGCTAGAGAACCAGTTTGAGGTTGAGTTTCTGGTTTTCTTTTTGTTTTTGTTTTATTTTGGTTTGGTTTTAACTCTGGAATCCATCATTGTTTGGTGTAGCTTACCCACTTTGTGATTGTAATTTATGATCTATCCTCGACATGCTCTACGGTCATTTGTTGACCTCTACTTGCAGTACGAGCACAAACACTTGTTGTGCAACTGGGTATTCTTCATAGATTTACTCCTGTGTTTTCTTTGATTTTCATCTTTCCTTTGATGGTGTAAGTTTTTTTTTTGGATGGATTCCTCTCCTTGTAAGTGTCGTTTGGCTACTTTAATGGAAATTCCTCTTCTCATAAAAAATTAAAAAAAAAAAAAAGGGTAATGGTTTTAATTGTGTGTCAAATAAGTGCACTTTTTATCTTTTTAGACTAAAAAGTTGAGGTTGAAAATATGAATGCTTGGGTTAACTTTTTGACTTTTTATGGAAAAATGTATAATAAAAAATTGGTTTGTATGGGAAAATTAGAATTGGGAGTTGTGCAGCCGTAATTGTTGACTTTTGGTGAATAGTGATAACTTTTTAACTTTTTGAGTAACTTTTTGACTTTTTGGCTTTTTGGCTTTTTGGGATGTTCCCAAACTTGGCCTAAATTTAGAGCAAATGCTAATTTATAACTATAGCAAATTGTTTCAATCACTTTTTCTTCTTTTTTAGTTGGTTGCAAAATATGTCATCTTGTTTTGGCATTAGAGTTACAGGACTAATTATGTTATTGGAATTTTGATTGCATTTAAGATGTTTGAAAAAATGCATTAGTTTGCTAACAATTTAAACAAAAGTATTTTGGAACTATATTTTCATTTGCATTTAGATGTTATTGAAAACTTGTTACTGATTTAAGATGTTCTTGGAAGATTTCTCCCAAAATATATATATATTTAGTAAAATTCACATGAAGCAGCTATACTATTTGTGGAATCTTAAAGAATCACATATTTGCCCATCTTTGCTCAACGGCAAAATTTCTTCTGGTTCTGTCAAGTGAATGAATCCTGAATGAGAACATGAAAAAATTATTCAGTAATTTTCCATTTCACCACCATAAATATTTATAAATTAAAAAATAAAAAGAACAACAAGAAGGGAAGTTTATTCTTTCCACTTAGAAAAGGCTGCCCAAAGCTTTTGCCTTCTCCCTCAGAACAAACTTTTGCACCTTCCCAGTTGAAGTTTTAGGAAGATCTTCAAAAATGACTGTCCGGGGTGCCATATAATGTGGCAAACGATCCCTGCAGAACTTGATTATCTCTTGAGCATCGACACTGAATCCCTCCTTCAACTTCACAAAGGCACAAGGCGTCTGACCCCAGTGATCATCCGGTCTAGCAACCACCGCAGCTTCAAGCACAGCCGGATGACTAAACAACGCCATCTCTACCTCTACACTGCTAATATTCTCACCCCCAGAGATTATAATATCCTTCGAGCGGTCCTTGACTTCTATATACCCATCGGGGTGTTTCACAGCAAGATCGCCACTTCTAAACCACCCACCCCTGAAAGCATCTTGCGTCGCTTCCAAATCTTTGAGGTATCCACTCATTACCGTGTTTCCTCTCAACATAACCTCACCAACCGTCTTTCCATCAGCCGGTATACTTTTCATGGTGATAGGATCTTTAATGTCTACTTCTTCTAGACCAAGATGTTGAACTCCTTGTCGTGCTTTTAGCTTTAATCGTTCATCTTGAGGCAAAGCGTCCCATTCAGGCTTCCATACACAAGATGTCCCGGGACCATAAGTTTCTGTAAGTCCATACAAGTGAGATAGTCCAAAACCGAGCTCCTCCATCTTAAGAAGGATCTGTGGAGGAGGTGGTGCACCGCCCGTCATTACTTCAACCTTGTGGGGAAGTGGGCATCGGTCATTTGAAGGCGCATTTACAATCATGTTCAAGACAGTTGGTGCACCACCCATGTGTGTCACCTTGTGGAGAGCAATATTTTGAAAAATGGCTTTAGGAGAGACACTTCTAAGGCATATGTTAGTGCCACCGAGGGCTGTGAGTCCCCAAATGAGGCACCACCCGTTGCAGTGAAACATAGGCACTGTCCAAAGATAAACAGGCATTGAGCCCATTTCATGAAGAAAAAACGTCGCGAAGGCATTGAGATAGGCACCTCTGTGACTATAAACAACTCCTTTGGGACGTGATGTCGTGCCGGAAGTATAATTTACGCTGATAGGATCCAATTCATTTCTTGGCCGTCTTATGGAAAATTCTGTATGTCCACTTGCCAAGAGTCTCTCATATTCATAAGTATCAGAAGTAATAGCTGTTTGAGATGAGTCGTCAGATTCAGGAACTAACACTAAAATAGGAAGTTTTGATTCTGTACTTACAAGAAGATCAAGTGCTCCACGAGCAATTTCAAGTAACTGGTAATCTACAAAAATGACCTTGGCTTCTGAATGTCTCAGTAGGACTGACAGCATAGCTGAATCATGGCGTGTATTAAGTGTACAAATAACTGCTCCAGCCATTGGTACCGCAAAATGCAGCTCATGCATTGCCGGAATATTAGGGGCCAACGTTGCTACCTACTCGAAGATTTGGAAATTTAAAAATGAAGAAATAGGATATGCCATGCAGAAACGTACAGAGAATTGAATATGATATAGTGAAATTGGAAAAGAGAAGAACAGAAAAGGATAGTGAACAAGAAGTAAATTGCTATCGACTTCGAGAATTTTGATTTTCATTAATGCACATGGACAAGAAATTTAAAAGTTTGTGTTGAAAACCTTGCCGCTATAAAACAGTTTACCAGTTTGGATTAATGTGTTCTAAAGGAAGTCGAAAACACTAACATGCAGTAATTATTTCTTTTCCATAAACTTTGTTCACAGTATAGGCTCCCGCCTCTTAAGTGGCAAAAGACAACTGATTGATGTACCGACTTGGCCCCATCAAAATTTTGGAAAACCCACTTGGTACAATGGTTTTCCTCCAAAATCAAACACCCCAAATTAACTTTGCAATAAACAAGGAATATAGTTTACTTGATTGGTCTCGTATGTTAAAGCAGTGAAATTTTGTTAGAGAAACTAGATTGGTCTCATGTGTGGTTCCTGTAATTTTTCAATTGAACTACTTGTGAAGCTTATGAATCCAAGTCACCTTGACTAATATTCAAATAATTATATGGGCTAATGAGAAGTGGTTAGCATGTCTAAATTGAGACCATCACTGGTATTGTATAATTTGTTTATTGGTACTATTGTCCTATATTAAACGATTATTTAAGTTATCTAAACCCGGCCCAACCCACCATCCTCCCAGCGGGAACCACTGCATTCCTGAGGAGAGAGAAGACTGTACTGATAATGGAATCGAAAGAGTCAAAGCTTGGTAAAATTCAAATTCATTATCTTGATGCTTCTATTCCTTTAGAACACATTAATTCAAACTTAGTCAGTACATAATAACTTAATCAATTTGCTTCAAATAGTCTTTGTTGTTACTATTCCACTGAATTTCAACACATTAGAACCAAACATTGAGAAATCAAATGAAATCAGAAAACTAAATTACATGCTCTGCCATTGAGCACCACCTTGTCCACTAATTCACCAAAGGAACAAAATCATAGCAAAAACTAAACAAGCAATGAAGCATCAGAATAAAAAAATGCATTTGAACCTGCAAGTTGAAATTCAGAAAACAAAGAAAGTGAAAGAAGCAAACTTACAACATCTCCAGGGGAAATCCCCAAGTGGGTGAGAGCAGAGGCGAGTCTGAGACATCGCTCATGAGTCTCCTTCCAAGTGTACTTCACAGAACCGTACACAAGCGATGTTCTGTCTCTGTAAACCTTTGCAGATCGCTCCAGGAAGGTTATGGGAGAGAGAGGAACGTGGTTAGCTGGACATCGGACCAGACCCTCCACCGATTCACACGGGTCCTGTTCGAGATTTCCGGAAAATTGACGAGAAAATTGAATGGATGTAAGTATTGGTTGAATTCGATTCACACTACCAATGAAGCGAGAGAGAGAGTTCTTGAGGAAGCGATTCATGGTGATGGTGGGGAAGAGAGAGAGAGAGCAGTTGACATCCTCTCCTGGTTATCTCCTTATCTCCTTACTTGTTTAATTAAATTTAGATGAAAAAAATAAATTTATATTTTTTTATTTTTAAATAATCAAATTTAAATTGTTAAATTAATTCAAAGTATATCTTCACCATTATAAATAAAAGGAAAAATTGGCCTAAGGTCCCTCCTCTACTTTTGATAGGAGGAGAGGTCCAAAATAATATGTTTTGATGGCTAAGGTCCCTCAAATTTATTTTAAGTTATAAAGTACCTAAATTACCCTTCCTTTATAACATAAATTTGTTTGAATATTATATTGTTGACTTAACTGATAGATTTTGGAAACCGAATTTGCAGTGAAGATTTCGTCGGAGTTTTCGTCGGAGATTTTAGTGGAGATTTCGTCGGAGATTTCAGTGGAGTTGACGAGAAAGATTGATACGATCGTGTAGATTTCGTTGGAGATTTCGTCGGAGATTTCAGTGGTGTTACAGTGTGTTGATCGCGTATATTTTCAGTTGAGTTGAATCAGGTTTGTTTTCGATGGAGATACCACATGCATTTTGATTTTTGTTTTGAATTTTTGTTTAGAGAGAGGCCAGTTTGATAGAGTTGATTTTTATTTTTGGAATTAATTTTTGATTCTTTGTTTTTTAATCAATTTCAAAGAGTGTTGACAGTGTGTTGATCGCATAGGTTTTTGAGTGGAGTTGAATCAGGTTTGTTTTCAATTTAGATTCCACATGGATTTTGATTTTTGTTTTGAATTTTTGTTTAGAGAGAGGCCAGCTTGATAGAGTTGATTTTTATTTTTGGAATTAATTTTTCATTCTTTGTTTTCTGATCAATTTCAAATAGTGTTGACAGTGTAGGTGATTTTGATGTTTAGAGTTCATTTTTCGTGCTCTGTTTTTATCAACATGCTGATCAATGATAAGTTTTGTTCTATGTTTTTTCAAACCAGAGAAATTTCATTTTCTGCACTTTTGTTTGTTTAGTCCAGAGAAAATTATAAGTGCATATGGACATATTATTAGAAGTTTCTAATGCAGATAGAATATGAGAAAGTGAATGTAAGTTCATAAATTTCTCTGGACTTGTATTTGTAGTTCAGAGAAAATTGTAAGTTTGTTACTCACTTTCAGTTTGTAATATTGCAGAATGACGCATAGAAAATTGTTAGCTTGTAGTGAGGTGAAAATCACGGAGAAGCCTATAATTTCATAACAGATATTCTGTGTGATTTTTTTCTATGATTGTGTTTAATAGTTAGCAGTAAATTTCTCTGTGATTCATTGAGTTTCTGTGATTTTGTTTTTTATCATGTTGAAGGTGAATATCAGTTTGTAGATGTCTATGGACTTTTATTTTAAGTTCAGAGAAAATTATAATTTTTAGAAATTTCTCTGGACTTTTATGTTGTTCTTGTGAAGTGTTTCTATGTTAAACAAATTATTTTTCTTGTTTTTGTTTCAGTTTCAATGGACAGTGCAGTGTTGTTGCTGTGCAAATATGGGAATGATACTATTGTCATTAATGCTTCATGCGAATTGAATTTTGAGGAATTGGTTGGCATTTTGTGTAAAACATGGGAGAATTTGAAACCTGAGACTATGTGTATTTCATATTCTATTTTGGGCCATCCGAATTGTATAGTTCGAAATAATATTGATTTTCTGAATATATTGAGGGTTGTTTGTGCACGCGGTGTTGATATAGTTGATGTTTCAGTTACTAGATGTAGTACTTCTGATGAAGAGGATGAAGTGGGGTCTAATTGGGTAGATGTTGTGGATGGTGAGTGTGATAGGCTGGTGGATATTGAAAGGAATTCACTCTCTAAGTTTTGTTTTCACCAAGAAAAGGTGTTATTGTCGGCTCGTTGGCGGAATAATATTACGAGTATTGGACAAAAGTTTGAGGGTGGTGTGGTTGAGTTCCGTACTTTTTTATGCAAGTATGCTATTGAGGTTGGTTTTCAATTTACATATGTTAAAAATGACAAGCTAAGGGTTACGGCAGAATGTGCATATAAGGAATCAAGGGGATGTATGTGGCGTGTACATGCTTCTGTTGAAAAAACAAATGGGTTCTTCTACATAAGGACTTTAAACAATGAACATACGTGTGGTGTGGTGGTTCGTACGAGTAAACATTTGAGGATGACTTCCAGCTTAGTTTCTGAGCTGATACTTGAAGAGGTAAGTGCAAAACCTTTAACTCGTCCAGTAGATGTTGTGAAAGAAATGAAAGACAAGTATGGGGTCTCAATCAGTTATAACTATGGTTGGTTGGGTGTTGAAAAAGCAAAATGTAGTACATATAGGGATTCTTGTTTGTCATTTGATCAATTACGGTGGTATTTTGATGAGGCATTGAAGAACAATCCAGGTAGTTGTTTTGAGTTAGATTTTGAAGATAACAAGCGTTTCAAAAGAGTGTTTGTGGCTTTTCATGCATGCATTGCTGGTTTCAAATATTGTCTGTCATTGCTTTTTCTTGATGGAACATTTTTGAAAGGACGATACAAAGGAGTTATGCTTGCTGCAATGGGGAAAGATGGGAATGAAGGTAATTGTAAATATATATAATTTTATCTAACTATGTGAATTTTCTATACATGTAGGAATTGAGTGAATGTGATTTTTCTCTGACACTTTGAATTTTCTCTGGTTTTGGCCACTGTGTGGATTTTCACTGGATTTGTTTTGGTCACGAAGTCAATTTTCTCTGTGTTTTGGTCACTAAGTCAATTTTCTCTAGATGTTGCCAATGTGTGAATTTTCTCTGGAGTTGGGCACCAAGTGAATTTTCTCTGGATGTTGGCAGTGTCAAATTTCTCTGATTATTTATTGTTCTAATTTTCTCTGCATGTGTATATCTGATATGCTTGTTCCTATTTGTTTTGTAGGTTTTTTCCCTGTAGCTTTTGCTGTTGTTGATGCTGAGAATAAAGACAATTGGTGTTGGTTTCTTGAACATTTATGTGGAGTATTGGGATCAGAAAGGGTGATAAGTTCATATCAGATCGACATTGTGGTATTGTGGAGGGAATTGCTAGGTTTTTCCCTAACTGCTTTCATGGATTTTGTCTTGAACATCTAAAGAGAAATCTAAGGGATAAGTTGTCATGTGGAAACACAAATTTGGTTAGGGAGACGATTGTGTCCAAGTTTTCAGAATGTGCATATGCGCCAACAAAGGCATTATTTCATTTCAAGTTAAATGAATTAAAAAGTGAAGGAGGAGACATTGTGATTGCTTTCTTGAGAAGTTTACCATATGAAAATTGGAGTGATGCATATTTTGCGGGGAAACGTTATGGTGAAATGTATTCAAATGTTGCTGAGTCATTCAATTCATGGATACGAGAAGCTCGGCACTTGCCAATAACAAATTTGGTGGACATGATACGGTTGCAAATTATGAATATGAGGTCTGATAGGAGGCTGCTCTCTAGTAAATGGAATAAAGTTTGTGTCCTCGTATGGATAGTGTATTGGAGAAGTATTTTTTGGATGGGAGGACATGGAATGTGAGTTTGTCATCTGATAATGTCTTTGAAGTGCATTGTTTTCCTTCGGTTATGGTTGATCTTGGGTTGAGAACTTGTTCATGTCGAAAATGGGAAATAAATGGTGTCCATGTCAACATGCTGTTACTGCAATTTTTAGGAGTGGAAGGAATTTGAATTCATTTGTTGAACCATTTTTTCATGCTGATATGTATCGTCAAGCGTACTCGTTTTCGATTGGCCTAGTTCCAACTGTTGAAAAACCTCTGTGTAGCATTGAAGATGCTATGATTTTACCTCCATTGAGCAAGAGACCAGCTGGGAGGCCGAAGAAGAACAGAATTGCTTCTACTGGAGAGTTTAAAAGGGTGATTAAGTGTAGTCGGTGTGAGAGTATTGGTCACTATAATAAGAGGACATGCAAGGAACCTTTGTTAAATAGTTGAGGATAATACATTTTATTGATTGAATAATACATTTGATGATTAGTTTGTGTGTTTTGTTTTGTGAAATGTATTTTTTAGATAGTATATAATAATATCATTCAAATTCTTTCAGAGAAATTTTTTGCAATATCAGTTAAAGTGTGCATTGTGTTTGTTGATATACTATAGGCAATGGGTTTGTAATACCTGTCAAATTCATCCAGAGAAATTTTCTATGGCAGAGAAAATTCTGTGTAATGGTTTTGAAGCTTGAAATTCATCAAAATTATTGCAGTGAGTACAACCAAGAAACAAAATTAAGCTCTTTTGAAATTTCTTTGAGTTTAGAATTTCTCTGGACTAGGGAAGAATTTATCTAGAATGACTTCAACTCAGAAATTTTTTTAAAAGCCAGAGAAATTTTCCTCACCAACCCAGAGAAATTCACAACTCAGAGATTTCATTTTGTGTCACCATTCGAATCCATCAATTTCATCCGGAAAAATTTTCCACTGTCAGAGAAAATTATCTGGGCATTGTGTTTTGAAATTTCAAATTCATCCAGTGAAATTTTCCAGGAGCAAATAAAATTACTGTGCGCTTTGTGTTTTGTTGAGTTTGATGATTGTTTTGTACCAACAGAAGCATTACAAATTACATGATCATATAGGCATCCCCTTGGGACGATACAAATTAAATTTCTTGTGAATTTCTGGTAATATCATACCAGAGAAATTTCTGCAGACAATTTTTCTGTGTGGATGTGTTGACAATCACAATAAAAAGTATATATATTTAACCATCGATAGGTATGAAATTTACATTAGTCGAAATAAAAAAAAATGAAATTTGCATTAGTCAAGAAAGGATATATATGGATAAGTCAAGCATCATTATTCCTTCAATGTGTCAACAAAAAACTGAATGGTTATACTGTATGGATATATACATTATGTGAGACGATTTTCTCTGTCTGGCTATGTACATTGTCTTCCTTTCACTAGTTTCACTATTACATTTTTGGTTTTCTGGAGGTATTTCAATTGGTTCAGTCCATGATCAGCCAACTTCGGTCACAAATCTCTCTATGAGTTCTGCCCTCATCAACCTGATCTTTTGTGTGGACAATTTGGAGCTGATAGGTTCATGTTTGCTATATTGTTTCATTATATAGCAGATAAAGAGACCACAATCCAAACTGCATACAAATTATAGGTATGGGTTTTTAAGAAACATGCAGAGTATCTTATTTATAGATGTATGAAACTTACCAATCACTTTCTTGTTGTGGAGCATTGTTGACATACTCAAAGTCGTAACTTGTGTTTTGTGAGTTTATCAATTTGAAAGAGGGTTGTAATTGAGCGTCTCTTTCAAGGCAAGCTTTTAAAAAAATTCTCCACATATTCTTGCTGCAAAAAAATAATTTTTAAATAACAGAGAAATTTAGACAAATCAATGAGATTGTATGAAAATTATCATCACATAAATTATGATGGATCAGAGAAATTTGCACTCGTTACCAATTGTTTTGCATCTTTGACATATTTGTCTTCTGCATCATCCCTCCTTGGCCTCAGTGAGTTGTAGAACCTCCATAAATTGTCTTGTTTGTCGAGGACAAGCAAGGTTCAGTGATTTCCAGCTGTGGACTTCTCATTACCTCCAGTATTTATTGGGAAATGGAGGAACCTGTAGTTCCTCCCTGCTGTTTCAATATGCTTGTCAAATAAGGACACTCGAAAAGATTGATTTTCTATCATCTTGATGAAATTCTGTGTTCAGAGAAAATCCAAAAATGGTTTTGTTAGAAAATCCAAGAAGTATTTTAAGAAGAGAAAGTAGTAAGTAAATTCCAAAGAAAATCAAATAAAATAGTAGTAACATACTAAGCTCATGGATGTGAAAAAAAATGAGGTTGGTTTTTGTCTTTCTCTCATTTGGTCAGCCAAAAGTATCTCTCCATAGCCATCAATGACCTGAAAAATATGATTTGTAATTGTAATATTGGTTTATAAAGGCTGATGGAACATTGCAGAGAAATTTTGATGAAAGAGAAAGACTTACATTGTTGGGAATTTCTTTTTACTTTATTAGGTTTCCAATGTCTTCGAAGGTAATGAGGTTCAACTCACTTGTCCAAATTAAAGCCCTACAAGATGAAAAAGAAGGGATTTAATTGTTGTTAATGCAATATAAGTTTGTAATTTGTTGTTTGTTATCTTCTATTTTGTTTGTTGTACTTACTCAAGTCCAGACACATTTGATATGTGCTGCAACATATCTTTTACGTGATCTTTTATCAATCTTGAAATCGGAAGAGTTTGTGGAAAGACCCAAGATTTTCTGATGTTTATAGGTTGAGGCAAGATGTACGCATCAGCATCAAGCACTTCTTTGTCCTTCGTGCTTTGCTCAGCTTGCTTTGCAGCTTGTTTTGAAGCTCTAGTCACTTTCGCAACTTTGGGATATTGAAATTCTGGATCGTGCTGCTTTTCCTTCATTTCTTTTGCCTTTAAATTTTTGATCATTGACGTCGGATCTTTTTTGACTGTAGACAGTGAAAATATTAGTAAAAGTGAAATTTCTTTGAAGTAACAGATGATATTTCAATATGTAAATTTATGTGATTCAATATTTTCCAGTTACCATAGACTTTCGCCTTTTGTTTCGGTTGTTCTTTGTGTGCCATTTCTTCTTGTTGGGTTGTTGGTTGTTGTTCAACTTGGATTCCAACTAGACACAGTGAAAATCAAACAAGCCCCAAAAATGGAATAAGAAAATAGACAGAGAAAATGAAATGAGCAGTAGAAATCAATAGAAATAAGCGGCAGAAACTAATGTGTTCAGAGAAATATAACTTCCAGAGAAAATTACCAATGACAGAAAATTATAATAAATAGAAATTTCTCTGAGTTATGCTGACACAAGGACATAACTTTTTGTGGCTCAAGATTTTCACTGACCTTGTGGTTGAAGTTGTGTTGGTGTTCTGTATGGTTGTGTTGCTAGTTGGACTGACAGTTCTGGAACTTGTTCATGCAATTTAGAATTTTCTGTTTCAAGCTCCGAATTTGAATTCCTCAACTGTTGAATTGTTTTCATATTGTCTTCTTTTTCAACCTCCAACATCCTTAGTTTCATTTGGATTGTGCTTTCTTTTTCTTGAAGTTCTAAGTTAAGTGATGTCAGGGTTCTTATTGAAATATCCTTTTCAGCAAGTAATTCCATCCAATTTCTGTCTTCTTCTTGTTTAGCTTGAGAAAGTGCCTTCAGTCTTTGACGTAGATCAGCAATTTGGGCATCCTTTGATTCCTCAAATTCTTGAGGTTGATGCATTGTTGAGCCAGAAATGCTATCACATTGTTGGTCGACCGGCTCATTACGTTCTTCTTTATCACTTTCCTTGTTTTCTTCTTGCTGTTCATCTTCTTGTTCATCTTCTTCTTCACTGTCTTCTTCTTTCTGTTCATTCTGTTCTTTGTCTTCTGTCTCTATGTCTTCAGTTTCTTCTCTGGCTTCTTCTTCTCCACTGCTTTCACTTTCTTCTCTGGCTTCTTCTTCTCCACTATTTGCTTGGGCTTCTTGTCCATTGCTGGCTTCGTATTCTTCTATGTTGCCTTCTGCTTCTTCATTGAATTTGACAATTGCTTGACCTTCAAATGAATCTTCTAATGCCTCCTTGAATTTGACAATTGCTTTTTTTGATTCTTTCTTTGTCTTTTTACAAAGACAGAACTCCTCTGATGGGTTTTTAACTAGTTGTTTGTTATCTATCTGTAATAGGAGACAAACTTCAAAGAAAATTGTATAGGCCAGAGAAAATTACAGACAAGGAGTTAATTTTATGAGGCAGAGAAAATTATGAAACGAGCAACATAATTTAGATATCAGAGAAAATCAATCAAGGCATGTAAGTTAATGTTTGACTATAATTGTGTCAGAGAAATTTGGATTCCAGAGAAAATTCATTAGAAGGGCAGAAATAAACAGTGTTTATTAAAGATGTAAGGCAAATAAGTTATGGGCCAGAGAAAATAACACACAAGGAGAAACAATTTTATGGGCCAGAGAAAATTATGAAACAACCAACATAATTCATATATTAGAGAAAAGCAATCAGGGCATATAAGTTAATGTGTTACAGTTATGGTCAGGGAAATTTGGATTGCAGAGAAAATTGATGACAATGCAGAAATAAACCAGTTGGTACCAAAGAAGAAAACATAAATTGATAGTTCAGAGAAAATTGATCTTAATCAATCAATGCACAAGGAGGGAAACAAAGCAGTGGTCAGAGAAATTTTGGAATTTCACTGAGATTTCAGGAGCAATGGGAATCTAACCTGTCGAGGTGCAAGAGAGTGGACTGGTGTCTTCTGCAGCTGTTTTGTCAAGGTTTGCAAGTTCCACTTCGCACATCTTGGGAAGTCAGTTGTGTTACTGTGTTCCGAGTCAATGATAGTTGCATGTTCACATAGTGATGGGTCGTTGAACACACCAAAATATAATCACTAAATTATACCAAATTCTATTAGAATAATGGCAAGTCCAGGTATCGATCCACAGGGACTATTGTGAAATTAAACTAATTTAATTATTAAATTCCTAAATTAATTTTGATAAAAAGATTGTTGTTTATAACCTAATTTAATAACGAATAAATTAAACTAAGGAATTGAATTATCAAGAATAATTGAAATCTAGGTTTACTGAATTGGGAAAAAAAACCTAGGGTAGAGAATTTACCACTAACCACATAATTAGGATTTCTAATTGAAATCAATTATGCTATGGTTTGAACGGATTAATGTTTTGCAACTACAAGTTCGAAGCATTTGACAAGAAGATCATCACATTCAATGTACGAGCACGAACCATCTTAAGTAATACAAACCGTTCACTCTAAACTAAGGTAGTGATACGACTCGTTCCTCGTAGTATGGTTCGTCCCATACCTTGAATGTGAAGGAAAAGAAAACAATTGTATGGATAACATTTAACAATCACAGAAAGTCAAATATTCGAAAGAATAATGAAAATTATATATAAAGAATTTCTAAAACACCATACAATGGTTCAAACCTTTACATAATATAAAATAAAAAAAAAACCTATTACATGGCTAGGGTTTCTTCAAAACCCTAGAAAAGGAAGATTAGCCACTCATGGAGGAGTGGAAGGAGGTAGAAGGAGAATGAACCACCATGGGAGACATCTTTGAAGCTTCTTGTTCCTTCCTCTTTCCCAAACCCTAGCCTCTCTCTTTAGGTCAAAACAATTTCAGAACCCTAGAAAAGCCTTTTCCTTTTCTTTTTATACTTCTACTCACTTCTAAACAGGTTTAAAATATCAGTTTGACTTTTCCAGAAAAAGTTAACCCTGTCCAAATTTTGTCTTTTTGCCCATTTTATGCTACGACGATGTATAACCTGATTGACATTCAACACACATAAAATACACAGTTTGACCAGCAAGTGAAGTTAAGAGATTCTAATTAACGGCCTCAATGATATACATTTCGGCCTTAATCACATAGCCAATACTGTGATGAAAATTAAAGTAAATAAAATTTTCTAAATGCACAAATTTATAAGTATGATAACTGCAAATTTGAATGGATATTATACTTACCAGCAACGCAATGACACACCCCGTAACTTTTTCTGGAGTTTTGTGCAATGCCATGATAGAATCAATCAATGTTGATGTGATTGCTTCTGGCCAATCATACTGTTTCATTGATTCAAGAGGTTCCACATACTGTATAAAAACCCACCCTATTGAATTCCCACTTGTTGCAAAAAATAAGGTGAGACACAAGTACAATATAACAATGATTGCTACATCTTTGAAGTCTGTTGGTTGCTTGCCTTTCATTACTTTGACCAAGGCGTTTTTAAGAACAGGACTAGTGAGTCTTGTGTCCTTTTGGGATCTTCTCCTTAGGAATGCAGATTTTGGCTTTT